>PVKU01003090.1:0-194213 GCA_004027475.1 Anoura caudifer | reverse complement strand
GCCCGTCCGCACCTCCGCTTTTTCCTGCCGCGACTCCGCCCCTCTTACCGGTCTGGATGAATCGTTGTTGGACTTCCAAACAGTTTGATTTTCTGAGATCTGGTTGTTTTCTTGTTTCTAAATCTTTGTTGTCCTTAATTTGGTTGTGAGAAGAGACACAGTGCGTCTGCCTATGCCTCCATCTTGGCCGGAAGCCTACAATTTTTTATAAAAGCTATTCTTCCCACTTTGCAATAAATTACTTCCTTGAATGTAGAGGAATCTAATTCATATTTGTACCTGACACATAATAAGCACTCAAGAAAAACACTTTAAGTTGACAGCTGAGTAGCAAGAAAATTTGATAGGTGTAGGTATTACACTTCAAATAGCCAGATATAAAAAAGTCATTTCTACTACCCTTAACCTCTCTAGCATGTGAAGAAACCATCTTCTAATAAATGCCGATTATTTAAATTACCTGTAAAATTGCTTTATTTTGGATTTCACATACTTTCTCTACTTGGCACCGGAAGCCAGAGAGGGCTGGGACGTCAACAAGGGGCTGAGTTCTGCATGAAAACTGCAGCCTGAGTGCCCTGGACGAGACCAAGAACAAGGCTGCTGCTCCCATCAGACCATCTGCACACCAGAGGCATGAAACCACGGTACTTGTATGTACTGATATGGGTGTTCATCAGGTTTTCCCAAGCATACCTTCGTGTGCAGTCTTGCACATTGGGGAAACGCTACAGAAACGGAAGAATAATATAAAAGGAATATGTGAGCACTGTCAGTTCCTAAATGCTGGGTTAATGGGGGGAAAGAAGCCGAGGAATAAAGTTCTTTGTCTAAAATGTCAACATGTGAAGTTACTTTTCAGAGTATTACAAAGTTTTTAAAACAGAAAAATGAAGGTATGGAGAAAGTAGAATTACCTTAGACAAATGTTCAAGTCTTAAGAGGGAGTTGTGCAGAGAAAAATTAAATATTTGTATAGAATAAAGGCTATAGGATGGTAAAAGGTGCTATATGAAAAATTGAAGAAACATAAAAACAACACATTACAGAACACAAAAGCCTATTAATCTGTTGGGAGGGTGCATTTTATGTCATGTGTTGTTTGAACACAATAACAAACAAAAAAAGCCTCTTAATAAAACACTTCATAGAAAATTAAATAATTGTTACTTGAAGTTCATCCAAGAATATCTAATGAATGTCTACAATAATTTAATTAGGGAAACAGAAGTGACAGACCAGGAAAAAAATGTTTGCAATATTAGCAGTATTGTCTAAGGGACACCATTTGGGACTAAAGGTTACAATTACTGTATAAATCAACTGAGGAAGTCATTTTAAATATCTGAGTCTCCGTCTCTGATATCTCAGTTCAATGGAGATAACAATGCAAACTATAATTACCTAAAAAAATAAATTTCAGAATGTGGATAGTAGATTAAAAGCACACTTAGAAAATCTGAAAGCACCATAAACACAAGAGATAATGGCATCAGAACTAAAAATAATTAATAAAATACTCCCTAATAACACAGGAAATATAATAGTTAAAACCTATTCTTACTGTATTTTTCCATTGCCATTTATCCCCTCAGACCCTCTTCCACCCTGCCCAAATCACTACCCTGTTGTCTTGTGCCCTTGAGTTCTCTATTTTTTTCTTTTTTGCTCTATCCCTGCATCTTCCACCTCCCCACAAAGCTGTCAGCCTGCTCTCTATAAGTCTGTCTATATTTTAAAATGCATTTTTAACAGAGTTTTTCTTTCCTTGGTTTTCTCAAAGGGCCATTAATTAACTCAAATGCAAAATCTCAAGGAGAAAAGAAGGGTAGGAAAGAGTTGGCTTGCAACATTTCCTGACAATGAGAGAAGGCCTGGGGAAGATACCCAGGGTTACTTGAGGCTGATGGAGATTTCACTAATTAGCATTGGCAATCTAAAGCTCAGCAATTTTGTTTCCTGTGCCTGCACCTTTCTCCTGACAGACTACCTTCCCCTCCAAAAAGCTTGCCCCAACAACAGTAGCAAGATCCCCATTCTCATCATTCTTTCTAAAAGACTTGAGACATGTCCATGAAACGAGCTCAAAATTCAGATGTGCATACACAAGCATGCCAAGAAATTCTAAAAGATAAAGGGCAAAGTGTGTGCTTGGGTGTGGGTAGGGGAGCAGGAGCAGAGGGAGGGAGGGAGGGAGGGGAGAGGGAGATGGGAAAGAGGGAGAGAAGGGCAAGAGAGGAAGGAACCAGGCCAGAGGATCAGAGAAACTAACCAGGATGCCCTTTAGGGTGTACTTCCCACCTAAAGTATTACTTTAAGGGCAGCTGCTTCAGGGAATGTGACCTTGACTACCAAAGAGAGGCAACCAGCCAAACAATGACAAGCACATTTTTTAAACCCTGCAAATGAACTCAGTTATTTGGCTGCTTTCAGCACTGACTCCTCTCTCCAAGATAAAGCATGTTTAATATATTTGGCTGACTCTGGGTTGACCAATGAGCTTTCACCAAAAAAGACTTCTGAAAAGTTATCTTATACTTTATAGAAAGAAATATATATAAAATTTTAGAACTGAATGTTACTTCAGAGATATTTGCTTTTCATTTAAAAAAATGCTACAATCAATCTATTTATTATATAAAACAGATGCAGTAAGTATAAATTGTAAACATTTTCCCTTCTCTTTTATAATGTCCTATAAACTTTGGGCCTTAATTTGTAATAATCAACATAGGAATTAATTTCTAAATAATAAGGCTATACTCCATGTATGTACATTGTTTATGGCAAGAAAAAAAGAATATAGCCAGAACCACACTGAAGTTCATGAAAATTAGCTAGTGTCATTTTGCAAAGAGTTTTGAAGATCATTACAAAGGCGAGGGGAGAAATGGGACATGAGCTTTTATTTACTTATTTATTTATTATTCATTAATCCTCACCCCAGGAAGACATGTTTTATTGATTTTAGAGAGATAGGAAGAGAGAGAAAGAAAGAAACATCAATCCACTGCCTCTCAAATGTATCCAAGCCAACTGGGGATTGAACCTGCAACCTAGGCATGGTACCCTGACCAGGATCGAATCCTCAACCTTTCAGTGAATGAGGACAACGCTCGCACCAACTGAGCCACTAAGCCAGGGTGGGACAGGAACTTCTAAAAGTACCTGCACACTGGGACAAATTGAAAGGGGTCTTCGCCCACATTAAGGAGTTTGGGCTATCTCCCTGGCCGTGGAAGAAGCACTGTTGAGGAAATTTTAGTAGCCAAATACCAGGATTAAAAAGATGCTTCAGTAAGATAAAACCATCAGAAACATGTAAGATGTGTTGCAGGTGTATGAGTCAAATGGTGGGCAAAGAGATGAGGACCTGAATGCCATAGGCCACATCTGTGATGACTGGGCTGAAATAAGGAGGTGGGAGCAGAAGTGGAAAGCAGGAATGGAAGCAAGAAACATTAACAAGCAAGAATTTCTAAGACCTTCTGCCTGGTGACTAATCACGGACTAATATTAGGAGAGTGCAGTTATAGAAACAAAGAAAAATGCAAAATGAGAGGGAGGAATATGAAATTATTTCCAGGGCAACAGAGAAAATGATGGCACCATTAATAGAAACAGAGGTGTAACTGACATCTCATGGTGAAGAAGAGTTCATTTTTAGTCAGGTAAGACTGTCCAGTCAAGCAGAACTGATCCACAAGCTGTTGGGATATGAAGTTAGTCCCCTACTTTTGGATCCAAGATGTTCCCAGGGCAGCAGTTTTATTTTGAATGCTCTTCAGGTGTTGCAAAAAGGAAGTTAGGATTGAGAAGCACTAATTATTCTGCAGGACCTTCTGGGACCAAGGCACACTCACCCACACTTTGCCCTTGGGGTCAGAGAAACTTGAAGTAACTGTAAATGGGCTCCAGTAGTGTTTCATAGAGGAAAAGGCAAGAATTCTAATCCAGTGTTCCTTATTATAGCATTATTTAAAAATAAATATATATGTAAAATGAAAACTAATATAATGTGGTTGGAGAATAAATAAGAAAACTGTTCAAGTTTCTTCCTAAAATTTTAAAATCTGGATATAAAAGTTAAATGGAATTTGACTCTCACACAATCTCTCTCTTAATCACACCTTGCCTCCTACCCCACACACTAACCCAAACAACTAAAGCCTGTAAACTCTTCTGGCCTCAGTTTCCCTATCTGTAAGAATGAGTTTATCTGCTTCCCTACTTCCCCTGGTGGTTTGTGCATAAAGTGAAGTAAGATATCCTAAGTAAAAGTTCTTTATATATTATAAAATAGATTAACCAATGTAATATGTCATTATTACCATTAAACCTAGGGTGCAATTTTTAATTTCTCCAAATATCCTTGAGAAGAAAAACATGACTTGACCTCTTGGTCCATAAATGATCTTTAAACTCTATACAACTGTGGCAATATGGCCACCATAAATTAAGGCATACAGGAAAATAAGAAATGCTTATTTTTATTTACATTAATTTTAAAATCACTATTTTTGTGACTTTCTGCTTCATACTTAAAACTTACTTCTGGACTATTTTCTTGAGGAGTCATCTTAATATTTTTTATTAGTGTCTTGTTTTCCCTTTTCTTTAATAAACATTGATTCATTAGTTTTCACAACAATATAGAAATAATACAAAAATGATTTTCTATGACAAGAAAAATTAAAAGACATAAAACAATTATATAGCTTGTCATCGGGACTTAGATACCTATAGAAACTGGAACAGCAAAGAGAGACCTTATTACCGCCACTTCCTCATTAATCCAAGTATTCTTTCTTCAGAAGAAAGGAATTTTAAACACTTTTTTATTATATGGATTATTTTTCCTTTAGAAGTTTATGATCACACCAATTAACTACAACAATGCAGCTGGTAGTATTATAAATGGCATCCCATGTACCTTGGATTCCACTGCTTGCTACATTTTAACGTGCCTTTTTACAAAATTAAGCATAATTTTGCATTATTACTTGTTAAACCTGAAAAGCTTAGTAACAGAAACCTTTGTTGATATATACTCTGTTTTCTAAAAAAATCCCAAAGTTGATTTCTATTTTTCAGATTAGGCTATACCTAGAGTTTACTAGTCTAGCAGTAACAACGTCACTGATGAAAATTTCGAGATATTACATGAAACCAAACCAAGTTTAATTCTACCTTGCTTCTGAAGGCCCACGTGGGAGGTGCTCTAAACCTGTGAGGTCATCATATATTCAACAACTACAATGACTAATCAAAGATTAGTCATCCAGCCTCCTAACCAAAAACAGTAAATATCTCAGGCTAACAGTTCGATATTACTGCATTTCCCATGGTAAAAACACTTAAAGGTTATCCTCTTGTCCTGTATTTTTACACTATTAACCTCAGGGGGTTGCCACCAATCAAGAGCAACATTTGCAAAACACTCCATCAGTTATGAAGTATATTAAGTGCTAACTCTTGCTAAGTACTAACTCTTGACACAGACAATACATTCTCAAAATTACTCGAATTTCTGTACAAATTAAATCTAAAAGAGCAACGCTGGGAGCAACTAAAATCCTCTGCAGCATAAAGACATAAACTTAAAATATCTGGAAACAACAACAACAAAAAAAAGGTAAGAGATAAAGCTGACAAATAATTACATCAAAGAGAAGGTAGTAACAAAAAGAGGAAGTCGCCTCAAGTTAATGATTACTTCGATCGTTTTGGAAAATCTGTGCTCAGGTCTCACAAAAAGCACTGAAGCTGGAAACAACAGAGTTCGCTACTTAAAACAACGTCCGCTTCCACTGACTGCCTCCAACCTATTCACTGCTGCAGTGGTTGTCACCAAAATGAGTGATATTCTGCAACTTCCAGAAAGACTATGAGAATGAATCCTGGATGCGTGTCCTAACAGTCATGGAAAAATATTTAATCATCTTCAAATTAGACATGTATAAATTGGAAAAATGCTAACTACTAACCATCAAAATGACCGTTCCTCTCCCCCCCCAAAACAGCACTTTAAAACATTTAAAACAATTAGAAAGCTAAGTATGTTGTTACAATTTCTAAGAACTTAGAAATTCATCTTCTTGAAAACAAGATTTAAACATCAGAAGACATCCCATGAACACTTATTAAATCAGTATTTCTAATGCTAATGTGGAGGTGGGGTAGGGAGAACTGATGTCAGCGGTCCGTAAAGTCAGAGACAACTTCTAGTCCAATAATGGCAGTAAGTCCGTTACAAATCCTGTCTTTGCAATGTTAGTAATTTGAAAACATAACAGAATTCTTAAATACTGCAGTATTCAAATGACCTGTAGTGGGTAAAAACTCAGCAAACATCCTTTCCGAACAATGACCTAAATAATGAATCACTGTAAAAAGAACAGATGACACATTCAATTCATCTGCTCGCCCTTTCAAATGTGCAAAGGTCTTGACATCCCAGAGATAGGGGACAAAGAATTTACTACGACAGTATGGTCACTTTAGTCATCAGAATGTCTGGAAGAGGAGTAAATGAGGACAAACGAATCAGCCAGAAAGGCGGAAAGAGGCGGGGGAGGGCTTGTTTAGGGAAAACCAAAAGAACCCGTGTTAAATCTGTGAAGCAGAAAACGGCTACCGGGAAGGCTGAGAGATGCCGGAAAAACAAAACTTCGTGGATGAAACTGCCTACATCCCGAACCCTGGGAGAGGCGGCGCGGAGTCCGGCCAGACCAGCCTTTGTTGATTCTCCACTTTCTCTGAGTTTTAAGCACAGGTCGGCTTCAAAGATCTCCCTCTCCGGAAAAGAGGGGAGGGAACTAGGTGGTTGGTGGGTGCCAGGGGTTGGAGGGGTTTCATCTCCCCAAATGTTTCATCCACCCAGCACCTAAACCAGCTGGTGGGGGTGGGGGTGGGGGGCGGTGCGGACAGACAGAAGCGGGCATCTCTGCTGGAGGCGTCTCTCCCGGAGATCTCTCTCCTTCTGGGGAAATGCAGGGTGAGTGCGCGCAGTGGGGGAAGGGGTCGACTCCCCTTCCTAGAGGGGCCACTTACGAAGACGCGCTAGGCACGAAGAAATCCACAGCGAAACCAAAGTAACTTCCTTCTGGGCCAGAGTACTCGGCAGGACCGTCCACGTCTAGGTTGAAGGCGCCGCAAAGAGGCAGCAGGAATCCGGGGAGAAGGAGCAGAAGGCGGCGGGGACGAAGGCGAAGCCACCGCCGCGGCGGAGAAGCCATCGCTGAAGTGCGCGCAGGGCTCCGAGTGGGCTCTGAGTCCAGAGCCACGGCCACCCTTGACGGAGCGCACTGTGCCCGCGGCCCGCCGCCTGCGCGCGCGCGGAGACCTGCGGGCCTCTAGCTTCCCAGCAGTCCCAGACAGCGCTCTGGCGGCGGGAAGGCTGAGCTTCGCCGCGGCCGCAGGGGAAGTGGGGTGCAGGGCGCGGGGCGGGGGCAGCAGCGCGGGACTGCGGGAGTGAGCGCCGCACCCCCCCGCCGCCAGAATGCAGCGACAGCGGGGGGGAGGAGGCAGAGGAGGAGGAGGAGCCGGGCCGGGAGGCTGAGCCGCCTTGCGGGAGGAAGTGCCGGAGGAGAGTCTTCCTCCCCTGGGGCGAGACCGATTGCACTTCCTTGCGAGCTTTCGCCTTCTGTCCCTTGAACTGGGCGTCTGTACCGAGGCCCCAGACCCTCAGAGTCCCCTCGGCGTCGGCAGCGCTCCGGGTGGTCCAAACTCGCCTGCGTCCTGAGTAGCACCAAGGACACCCCTCTTCCCCTGGTCCTGCCAGGAGCTCCCATGCGACTTTTATTTTAAAATGAGGAAAGCTTTATCGGCTTCCCCTGTTTCTGCTACTTAAAAGCCTTAGCAGGCTCTCACAAACGAAACTCCATAATTAGTGGTCGTTTTCCTCCCCATTCAATCCCACACAAAAACACTGACCTTAATTATAAACTTGTAGAACGCTAGCACAGCCTCTTTCCCGAAGAGTTGTGTTTTAAAGCCTAACTTCAGTGGTCCAGGAAAGAACTGGCAAGGCAAAGAACCGGCAAAAAAAAAAATTTAAATCAAGTCACACTAGTTAAAACCTTATTCCTACTTTATTAGCTGAAGTCACATGATTTGTTATGCTTATTGATTTAGGGCATTTGTGTAGAAACACAATTTTAGAGTAGGAAGAAAGAATATGCACCCCTTATGAAATAAGGTCCCTTGCCCTTGGTATGTTGCACCACGCCCAGAGACAGAGAGACTTCCTTGAGGTCAGGAACCTTGACCCTTTTCTTTATATTCCCGAATCTTAGCATCTTGCCAGGCAGAGAGTAAGCCATCAATCAAATGTTGAATGAAGGAAAGAAGGAAGGAAGGAATGAACATGAAATAATGAGTAAATTTGTCCAAAGAAGTGACTTTCCCTTATTGTGTTATCACTCACTCAAGAACCTGGTCGACTTCAGGTCAGGATAGCCGAGTAGGTACACCTGGTACTGGCATCATCCCACACCACATAAAAATTACAACTAAACTGCAGAACCACCATCTTTGAGAACCACATGAAATCTAGCTGGAAAGAAGTCCTATAACTAATATTATATAGAAGAAGCCACGTGGACACTGGTAGGAGAGAGGAAGATGCGAGGGGCTGGTCCCACACCCATGTGTGTGAGTTAAATATTGGGAGGGATATCTCAGCTGTAGAGTTCCCCCCTGAGGATCGAGGGGTCTCAGAGAGAGGTGTCTCAACCCGATGCTGGGCTCCCCAGCCCAGGGTTGCAGTGCTGGGAAGAGAAGTCCCCATAACTTCCTGCTGTTTAAACCAGCAGAGATTGTGGGTGGGTAAGACAGGGTGCTTCCTACTGGAGTCCCCGGCCTTCCTCTTCAAGGGTCTGTGCACATGCTTACAAAGACTCACTCACTCTGAGCCCCAGCACTGGGACAGAAGCTCAGAAGGTACCAGGGACATATGGGGAGGAACGGAATTATATAGCTTTAGGGCAAGAGCTGAATGGGCTGCTTTCTTAAGACAGAAGTCCTGGCAGAACCCACTGTTCCTTTGCTCAGCCCTCCCAGTCCAGGTATAGGCAGGGACCATATCTGAGTCTCCATCAACCTGACCTACACTGCTCCTCCTGCCCTAATGATTCCCTGAGACCCCACTCCACCCAACTTGAGGGCCTACCCAAGCTGTTCCAGTAGCTTTTCCTTGCAGATAGTGTGTCTTGACTCATGCAATGGACTTTCCTAAATTCTCTCAAAGGTTCATAAACCCCAAACAGACAACATCTAGCCTCAGTGTGTCATATACCTCTTGCTAAATGACCCTAGGCCCAGCACTAATGGCAGTTGAACTCCATTCACAGCTTGCCTCTGGCCCCTCCAGGTCCAGTACAAGTAGCAGCCATCTGCAGATTGCTTTGTAGCTCATGCCAGGTGACCCTGGGCAGGGCCAGTGGCTGACCTTGGCCTGCACCTCCCAGGAGGCCCTAGAGTCAGCATACCAGGTGGCCAGCTTCAGACTATGCCAGGGCACCACCTAACCACTTCCATGAACAACACACTCAAGGGGCAGACTCAGCAAGTACCAGAGCTCCACTGAAACAAATTCTCCTCTGTGCCGTTGGCCACTGCACAGCAGCTCCTCCACTGCAGTCATGGCTGGTCCTCATAGTTAGTCAGCCTGCAGGTCAATCCCTGCCATTGATGTGCCAACAGCAATCAAAGCTCAGCTACAACAGAACGGTGCCCACAGCCTCTATGAAGGGAGCACCTAAAGCACCTGTTCAGGTGACTGGGGAGGCTATGCCACCGAACCCTATAGGACACCTACGACATAAGATCACCCTACCAAGACTGGGAGACATAGCAGATCCGCCTAATACATGGAAAAAATACAGAGAAGCAGCCAAAATGGGGAGACAAATAAACATGTCTCAAATGAAAGAAAGGAGAAATCTCCAGGGGGAAAAAAAAAAAAAAACCTAAATGAAATAGAGGCAAGCAAGCTACCAGATACAGAGTTCAAAACTATGGTTATAAGAAGGCCCCAAAAAACTTAATGAAAACTTCAATAACATAAAAAAAGGACTTGAAAACCATTAAAAAAAAAAAAACCAGTCAAAAACGAAGAATACATTATAGGGAATCAAGCCAGATTAGATGAAGAACATGATCAAATCAGCAATTTGGAAGACAAGGTAGCAGAAAACACCCAATCAGAGCAGGAAAAAGAAAAAAGAATTTTAAAAAATGAGGGTAGTATAAGGGGCCTCTGGGACAACACCAAGCAAAACAACATCTGCATCATAAGTGTACCAGAAGGAGAACTGAGAGAGCAAAAGAGAGAGAACCTATTTGAAGAAATAATTACTGCAAACTTCCTAACCTGGTGAAGAAAATAAACATACAAGTCCAGGAAGTTTAGAGAGTCCCAAAAAGGCTGAACCCACAGAGACCCACAGCAAGACACATCATAATTAAAATGCCAAAGGTTAAAGACAAAGAGGGAATCTTAACAGCAGCAAAAGAAAAGCAGTTAGTTACCTACAAAGGAGCTCCGATAAGATTGTCAGCTGATTTCTCAAAAGAAGCTTTGCAAGGCATAAGGAATTGGCATGAAATATTCAAATTGATAAAAAGTAAGAACCTATAACCAATATTACTCTACCAGCCAGGCTATCATTTAGAATCAAGGACAGATAAGGAACTTCCTAGACCAGAAAAACCTAAAGGAGTTCATCACTACCAAACCATTATTACAAGATGTGTTAAATGGTTTTAACAAGAACATGGAAAAGAGATTAAAAATATGAATAATAATAATTGTCCTGGCTGGTGTGGCTCAGTGGATTGAGCACCAGACTGAGAAGCAAAGCATTGGCAGTTCAATTCCCAGTCAGGGCACATGCCTGGGTTGCAGGCCAGGTCCCCAGTAGAACATGAGAGGTTTTTCTCCCTCCTTCCCCCTCTCTCTAAAAATAAATAAAGTTTTAAAAAATATGCATAATAAAATAATAAATATATATCTACCAATAATTAATTTAAATGCAAATGGATTAAACGCTCCATTAAAAAGACATAGGATGGCCCAATGGATTAAAAAAACAAGAGCCTTAAGCTGTTCACAAGAGGCTCAATTCAGATCGAAGGACACACACAGACTGAAAGTAAAGGGTTGGAAAAAGATATTTCCTGAAAATGGAAACAGACAAAAAAGCTAGGGTAGCAGTACTTACATCAGACAAGATAGACTTTAAAACAAAGGCTGTGACAAGAGATGAAAAAGGACTCAGCAATTCCACTTCTGGGTATTTATTCGAAGAAACCCAAATCACTACATCGAAAAGACATATGCATCCATATATTCACTGTATTATTATTTACAATAGCCAAGATATGGAAGTGACTTAAGTGCCCATCAATAATGAATGGATAAAGAAGTGGTGCATATATACAATAGAATATGACTCACCCATCAAAAAGAATGAAATCTTGCCATTTGCAGTAACATAGATGGACCTAGAAGGTATTGTGCTGAGTGAAATAAATCACACAGCCCTGGCTGGTCAGGATCAGTGGGTTGAGCACCAGGCTGAGATTTGAAAAGTCGACAGTTCAATTTCTGGTCAGGGCACATGACTGGGCTGCTGCCAGGTAGCGGGGGGTTTCCCTCTCTTTCTCCCTCTCTTACCTTCTCTATAAAAAATAAATAAAATATTTTAAAGAAAGTAATAAATCAGACAAAGACAAATGCCATATGATTTCACTTATATGTAGAATCTAAAAAACAAATGAACAAGCAGAATAGAAACAGACTCATAGACACAGAAAACATTTTGACTGTTGCCAGATGGGAGGGGGTTGAAGAGTGAGTAAAAAGGGTGAAGAAAGCAAGACGTACAAATTGGTAGTTACTGAAGAGTGATGGGATGTAGAGTACAGTGTAGGGAGTGTAGTCAGTAATATTGCAGTAAGGATGTATGGTGTCAGATGAGGTGATTGCTTTGTAAGTCATATAAATATCTAATCATTGGGCTGTACACCTGAAACTAATGTAATATGGCACATCAACTGTAATTGAAAAATTTAAAAAATTATTTAAATAAAGAAGTTAGTGAACAGACTGAGAGTATAAATACATTGTGTGGACCTTAAAAACTTACAAGTACTAGAAGAATAAATTCAGATTGTTTTTCCAAAGTAACTGTTAAAACTTAACCACAATGCATATTAACCTAAAAAGCTCTTTATCGATCCTGTGAAGCGAGATTATGTATATATAAATGAAATGGACATGGACAACAGTGTGGTGATTGCTGGGGGGAGGAGGTAAAAGAAGACTGAATGGTAATGGAAAAAAACACAATAAAGATTAAATTAAAAAATGGAAGGTCTGATTTGAATATACAGTAGTTAATTGCATTATAAATTTTGATTTTTAAATTAGATTAAGAAATATGCTCCAAAACCCTGGACTTGTTTTACAAGCCATGGTCCAGAACATACCTAAAGGAAATTACCATGAGAGATAGGCCATCTTTCACAACTACTTACAAATAAATACAAAGGTACCTCTCCACCCCAGAGAGCAAAGGCAGAAGAGGTATACACTTTGGCTGTACCCAGTAAGCCCTCCCACACTGCCAAACTCCTGATGCAGGACAGAAGTCCAATAGACCAGAGGAAGGGAAGGAAGAAATGAAAAGGCCAGATAAAGGAAGAAAGAAAAGTAATGGCAACACCCATGTGCCCACCGAAAGTTAAGTGCACCAGAGCCACATTTCTATTAGGAGACAGTGACTCAGACTAACCCAGTGCCTTAAGGCACCCAGGTTTAAATGCTTTCACCCCTGTAACAGAGTAGTCACTCTTGAGCAGCCATCTACCTTCTGAGTGCCTTGCATATTGAGGCAATTTATTATAGTACATATCCATGTACAGTATATATCAATTCAGCAAGTGCTTATTCAGAATCCACAATGTGCTGGGTACTGCATGCAAGAGAGAAAGGAAAGTGTATTCTATTCTGTGGAAGAAAAGCTATGTCCTCCCTTTCCCATCTCCATGGCAGGACTCTTTAAATCATGTTGTAATGATTTTCCAACTCAAAAGAACTACATAATGTATTTACATTAAGTTTCATCACTTTCTAACAGAGAAAATAAAATATTAGATAGTAAAAAGAATTTGACTTCGTATGTCACCCTCTATGCTTCTGTCCTTTAGTTAAAATAGACTCCATTGTTTTCTCTAAATTGAAATAACTGAGTTCAATTCCTGGCTTTATCAAGTAAAAGTTACTTTTGTGACCCTGGGCAATCACTCCAACCACTTTGTACCTCAATTTTCTAATCTATAAAATAGGAATGATGATAGTACCTACCTCATAGAATTGAACCATACTTTGCCATTAATACTTCTACTACTATTAGTTTAGTACAGTAGTAACAGCAAATTTTATGGCTATTACTGAACTCTCTTAGTTCCCTTACTATTTACCTAGCAGTTCCTTTAATAACCATAATCAAACCAAGGTTCCACTTGGCTTTGTCTCTGCACAAAAAAAAAGAGCTCAGTCCAGTTACCCCAAAATAATTTAAGAATTTCAAATTTTTATCTCTCAAAGAACATCAAGGGGGATTCCACTCATAATCCACAGAAACCTTTCTGAAATCCCCTTCTTCCACTCTTCATCTCTGAGCTTCAATTCCACTAAACCCAGCTCTACAAGTGTTTGCTGCTGCGGCTTTTTTGTCCGCCTCTCCAGCCTCTCCTCTCCCAGTTATGTATTAGGGAGACTGACTTGGCCTCTCTGGCTTCACCCCCACTGCTGCCTTTTCATGTCTGATCCGTATCACAAACATTGGGTAATAGGGTGATCTGTATCACCCTATCACCTGCGCTCTATGGGTGAAAAAAAGTAGGGAAGGCAAGAAACTTGTCTTCTTCCTGGGCATTGCTGTCTAATCAATCTAACGCTTCATTGTTAGGGTTGTCCGGGTCTCTTCCCTTGATTCACTGCATTTCCCCGTCTACACATCGCCCGCATGATCTCATTCACTGTCACGCTCTCAGCTATCACCTCTTACCGCAAACTACTTCACAGAATATTAGCATTATTTAATTACTTGCAGCTTCCTCAGAATCTATCTTTGTTCATAGGTTTCTAACTTCCTAGAAAATGTTGCCCTTCTCCTTAACCACTTCCCTCATTCTCATCCTTCTGCCACAAACAAACCCACATAATGTTCTCTACTTGGTTATTTCCTACTCTTCTCTCAGGGTGAGTGTCAGGCATCAACATGTCCTCCAGGAAACCTTCGGTCAGGAACCATGCCTTACTGTTTTTGTATCTTCTGTGCTCAACACTGAGCTCAATGATGGAGTTAATTCCATTGTCTGGAGTCTTCATAATAATTAGCATTTTATTATTAAGTTTACTGATTATGTGCTGGGCACTGTGCGAAGAATTTTGTGTATATATTAAGTCATTTATTAGTCATAAAACCCTACCAGATAGGTTCTATCAGTATTCAAATTCACAGATGAAAAGACTGACTTTGAGATTGAGCAATTTTTCCAAAGTCACAAAGGCAGTGTGGCAGAGGCGGACTTTGAACGCGTGATGGTCTGATTCCAAGCTCACACTTGTTGGCACTAACTTGCCTGGTCTGCTGCCTTTCAAGCTGCTGCCCAGGTGCTGGAGCTCAGAGGGAGTGAGTCTGTGTAAGTGTGTGTATGCGCGCTAAGGACTGCCTGTGAACCTGGCAGTTTCTGTCTTCCACAATCTCAGTCCTTGCTGGTTTTTACAGACAGAAGTTATGGAAACTTCTCTTCCTGGCACTGGAACCCTGGACTGGGGGGTTTGGTGTGAGGCTGGGACTGCTTGCTCCTTAGTTATCCCTCTGATTTTTACCTGCCACACAGAGTGGGACCAGCTCATTCCAGGGCTCTGCCTCTCTGACCAGTCTCAATGTGGTTTCTTCTTTCATTCTGTAGTTGTAAAACTTCCATTCCACTTGATTTCTGACAGTCTGAATGATGGCTGTTCTATGGTTTAGTTGTCATTTTGGAGTGGTTGTGCGAGGAGGCAATCTGTATTTACCTGTACTACCATCTTGATTGTGATATTAATTATTGATATTTCAAGCATCATAGTAGTTTTTTCCTGGTGAAATAATGAGCTCCTTAAGAATAGGAGCTATGTTTTATTAAAATATATATTCTTTGATAACATTCAACACAGTGCTGAATTTATATTTTAAAAATCACAAAGAACTGTTGATGACTTGTCTGTAAATTCCATGAGAGAAGCAAACATGTTGATCTCCCTGCTCCCCAGCTTTCTCGAGGTATAATTGACAAATAAATTTGTAAAGAACATGTTGATCTTGTCCATCAGCAAATGTACAGTGCCCATACACAGTTCTTATTTAATAACAAGAACCCAAGAAATATTTGTTTAAGGGCAAATGAATGAATGTAGAATAAAAAAAGCCATTGCCACCTTTATAAATTGAACACATGAACGTAATAACTCAATAAGTATTCTTGCACAAATGAATGAACAAGTATGTACTTTTCAAGAAGTAGAAAGGCTCAGGAACATCATTCACTTCGTAAGTGGCAAAGAAACAGGATTACTACTAATTTCATCTAAAATAGTGTTTCTAACATAGTGTAGCTATTTTTCATTCCCTGTTGCACTTTGGGACTACTGTTTGGGGTTTATGAAGGAGACAAAAATGAATCATGAATAGCAAGAAGCGTTCTGTGCATTCCTGAAGTTCTCTGCGACTAGTGAAAAAGCACTGTGCTCTCCAGGCTTTCTTTACTTCAAGGACATGCCTGGCGGTTTTCAGAACTTCCCATCAAGTGATTAACATGTAAAATGTAAAAGGAAAATTATGTATTCCATTTAAGTTAATTAAAGATTACAGCATTTTCTTCCACTGTAACTACTAAAAGAATTTAATTTGTTTTAAAAACTTCAAGTGTTGGTGTGTGCTCTGGTATGTGTTAAGAAATAAATCATATGTCTCTGTGAGGAGCTTATACCACAAGAAAATATCTGTGTTTGGAAGAGGGTAATGTTGACTTTGTTACTCTTCTATCACTGAAAAGTCAAATGAGAGGCTTAGATACAGAAAGCAAAATATATGTGGTATATTCAGAATTAGCAAACATTTTAAAATATGAAATCCATCAAGAAAACAGAGAACTTTTAAAAATCACTATGTTTTGTTTATGTCATAAGTCATAAGAGAAGTCATTTGGCATAATCTAGAATGTTTCTGGCATTTGACAGATGATTGCTAATGCTCTCCTCCTGCTAATCGTTGGGTGAATATAGTCTTGCTGTAACTGGAGACTGTCAACTAAACTTTCTAACTTTTTCCTTCAGATTTATGATAAATGGAAACACTTATAATGGAAAGATCTTTAAAAATTATGATTTACAAAGTTATACATATGTTTATTTTTCCCTTGGAAAAAAATGGCAAGAAAATGTATCATTAATGGCAAAACACACTAAAATATAATATGTATGTACATATAGTTCCTGAAATGTTTTCCTTAGATACATGCTTTAATCATACTTTTCGTAATATGTCATTTAAATGAATATTGAAATATTTTCCTTAGTAATAAAAAAATCTCCATGGCTCAAAAAGACATACTTAGAGATATGTCTACAAAACACGATTTTGCTTGAGCAATTTTAATTTCAAGAACATAAGAAGGTGATCTTACAATAGCATTATATACTAGTGACTGTTATTACTTAAGTTACAAAACTCAGTACACATTACATTAGTATGCATGTTTCATGCCCTATTTTATAACAAGTTATGAAAATCTGATTTTTAACACAAAGAAAATATGAACTTATCCAAACATCTTTTGCAGTATGTTTCCTTTTACTTATGAGAATACTCCACTTAATTGGTCTTATAAAAGAATGTTAATCAAGCCCTGGCTGGTGTGACTCAGTGGACTGAGCACCAGACTGAGAACCAAAGGGCCATCGATTGGATTCCCAGTCAGGGCACATGGCTGGCTTACAGACCAGGTCCCCAGTAGGTGGTGCATGAGAAGCAACCACACATTAATGTTTCTCTCCCTCTTTTCCTCTCTCTCTTCTCTTCTATCTAAAAAATAAAAGAAAGTCTTAAAAAATAATGTTAATCATTCATGTATTCATCAAATATTTATTACATCCCCTCTATATACTAAATACTTAAATAGGAGCTTGAATTACCAGTAGAAATTGACACGACCCCTGTCAGAAAACTATGGTGTAATTAGACAAATAAGTAAGTAATATTAGCTAACATTTATAAGCGACATGTTTTACTATGTGCCGAGTACTCTATTAAAATGCTTTCTATGAATCATGCATCTTCATAACAATACAATTACTATTGCACATGGGTAATTTCAGCCCATTTTACAGATGAGAACAATTAAGTGTGGCGATATTAAAATATGTTCCCTTCAAGAGGTGGTGCCTAATTCCCCACCCTCTGAGTGTATGAGCTGGATCTTGTGAACTGCTTTTAATGAACAGAATAAAGACAAAGTATCTGTACAACTGCACTGATAGGTCATAAAAGGCACTGTGGCTTCCCTTTGCTCTCTCTTGGTGGGAAGCCAGCTGCAGTGTGATGAGAACATACAGGCTGCCCTACGGAGCGGCCCACGTGGTGAGGGCCCGAGGCCTCCTTCCAACCCCAGGGGAGTGCTCTTCAAAGTGGATCCTCTGCCCAGTCAGGCCTTCATCTGACTTCAGAGAGACCTGAGCCAGAAACTATCCAAGCTGCTCTTCAATTACTGACCCACAGAAACTATGAGATTATCACTTTGAGCCTATACATTTAGGGGATAATTTGTTATTCAGCAATAAATAACTAATACAATAAGTTTTTCTCTAAAAACTTTTGGAATTTGCTGAAGTCACAGGGCTAGGATGTTGTTAGAGATGTTCCAGCCAGTCTATTATATCTAAAGTGATCATATAATTTATTATCCAACTTGGTCACTTTAGAAATTAATAAGGATACTGATAATAATTATATGGGCATAACATATATGCACTGGAATTTTCTAGGGCAAACTGAGACATAGGATCACTCTCTAATTATATAGCCCATGCTCTTTACTAATACACAATTCTGTTTCCAATATAAATAAGTATATATAATGTGACCAGTCCAAAAAAGCAAGTATAGCGTGGGGTAGAGATAACCCTCCTGTCTGACAGAGACTGCTTGCTACCCACCCAACATTCATTGTCTTCTTTCTGTTTGGTAATAAAAGCTCTGTATTGCATGGCAGCAATAATATGTTTAGCTGGGGGGGGAACCCCAAAACAAAAGAACTTATACTTCCTACTTCCCTTATAAATGACCAAAAGATGTCAGTCAGAGTTATCAGGTGGAGTTACTAGGAAAGCTCTGAGAAGCGGGCTAGCTTAATGATCAGGTCCCCTTTTCTTCTGCAGTTTCTTTACAGCTGTTGCCTGGGACATGAATGAGATGGTTGGAGCTGGAAGCCTCACTCGGTAAAAGAGGTCATGATCTAAGAATGACAAGGCTGAAAATCTGGGTTTCTGATAACCATGGACCCATTATTCCTGTCTTGGACTGTAAACCTGAAGACTATATTATGTGACAGAAAAATATGCCTTCATCTTTGTTTAAGCAGATACTACTAGGGTTTTCAGTTATGCCTTAACTCAACTAATCCCTAATAGTACATCCACCTTAATTCCTCGAACAATAGGTTTAAATTTTGAGTACCAAACATTTGTATTCTTACCCTACTTTGATAGAACCTGTTCTGGCTATATTGTCACTCTTCCTACTTTTCAAGTAGCTAAAACAGAAGCATTCTCTGGCAGTTTTCTCGATGATACAATGTTATTATTATCTACAGAAAGCAGGTCGGTTCACTTTCTAATGCCTATTAGGGTTTTATATGTCCTATGAAAGCTTATTCAGTTGTTGTTATTAATAAAGCAAGTATGAATTAAGTTCTTGTGAGCAATACTCCTTTAGATGGGTTGGTGCCTTCACCACTTTTGTCCCTTCTAAATGATTCACTTAGGGGTTTTTTAAAACTCTCCAGTCTTACTTCCTCTAAATACTTGAAGACTAATTAAAGATTTCCACCTTTCAGTCATTATGGAAATATGACAGGGAATTTTCATGAAATGTTAAGTATTTGGATTTAATAGGAAATGATTACATTCACTGAGGGGTAACATGCAGAGCTCTTGACCACACGATTGTACCAGGTTTAGCTCACAGAAACATGAAAGAATTAAATAAAAGTTTTGGTGCATATTCAGCATTTTTGTGAAGCCTAAAGTTATCTCTACAGTTAGTTGGGTTTTTTTTTTTTAGTTTTCAACAAATAATTACTATTATGGAGATGGTTACATTAATTAATGCTCTTCTTTAGGCTTAAGTGAGAATCTTTAGGAAAATGAGTTAACTTTTGAATTCTAACAATTTTAGCTTAATTATTCTACTTTATAATATCTTTATATTTAACAAAAAATTAAAGCCACTACTATAATAAAATGCTCCCTATAGAGAATAAATCTTCCCATGTATCTAAACAATCTAGGATACATATATGGAAGAAAACGTTAAGGACGCCTAACAATTATGTCCGACCCCAAACCAATAGGGAATGACACTCCTTGAAAGTAATTCAGGCTAAGGTTGGGATGCAATAGCTCGGTGTTGTCCTAACAGAACTTCCACCACAACGGAAATATCCTGTCCCTGTGCTGCCCCAAATGCTGGCATTAGTTACATGTGATGACCGAGCACTCGAAATGTGGCCAGTATGACTGAGAAATTAAACTTTAAGTTTTATTTAATTTTAATAGTCCCATGTGGCTAGTGCCTCCCAAATTGGACAGTATATTTATAAATAGTATTTACAGAACTGAAAGGATTGTATTTGATGGATTCTAAAGTCTCTTCCAACTTTATATCACCAGAGATGCAAAAATGAGTGTTAAACTTTATTTCTTCTCCATTATCTGCTCCATTGTGCACCAAATATTCCCTGTTTTTAATATCTAGAATTCATTCATTCACTCATTAGTTCAGTCATCACAGAACTACAATGTGCCAAGTGCTGTGGGGAAAAACCTCAGAATCTGCTCTGACATCAACATTTCTGTCCTTCTTGATTTTCCCTTTTACTGCCTTCAATAGCCCTTCGTTTCTGGGATACCTCTTTTATCTTTGATGGGGTGGCTAGGTAATAGGCTGTGGAGACCATACCTAAATGCTGAGACTTCCAGATCCACTAGAGATCTAGCTGCTAAGAAGGAACAAAGCCACTGGAATTGGGGTCACACAGGAGCACTAAGGGTTCTGAATCAGATTCAAGTTGATCTTAAAGTAAATAATGTGATTTTAGTTGTACATGTAAGATATGCATCTGGTGGACTGTAATTCCCACTATTGCCTTTCCCACATTTCCCAGGAGTTTCCAAGGGGCTTCAGCTGACATGGAGTTTTCTACCTCACTTGCACCTCACGTCTGCATCTGGTCTGTTCGCCCAACCCTGCGCATACCCTCTCTCAATCTGCACATGGCATAGGATCACTTTTACATTGATTCTTCAAAGCAACCCAAGGGCAAGGTAGGTGCATGTAGCAGAATTCTGGAGAAAGGTTGAGGGTGCTGGCAGGGGGCTAGGGTGCAACGGAATATTGACCCTGCTCTTCAAAGCCCTGAGCATCCCTACTGCGGGAACTTCTCCTGCTTGTGTCTCCTTTTCAGACTTGACCTCCCTCTGTTGTTTCTGCCCAGCTTCACCAGACCCTCCTTTCATTTCTTCTTCTCTGTTCCAGGGTCCCCACATCTTCCTTCTGGGCAAACACTGTGTCTACACTTCTCCCACATTTTTATTCTGAGCAGTTCAGGCTTCTCTTTGTTTTGCTCTGTTTTCTCTGACCATCTTTAGGACTTACATTGCCAACTCAAATTTTCAAATAAAAATCTAAGTTAAAAAAATCTTTTTACCCTAAAAAAAGATTCATGCTCAAGATTTTAAAATAAAACGCTCTCTTTTTTGTATAACTATATGTGCCATATAATTATGTTTCACTATAAGAAAAATGAGTTTCAGAGAAGACTTGGCCATAGTCATAAAACTAATAAGAAGTATTATGGGAACCAGAAGGCCAGGCTCTTGAAAAGAATTTATCTTTCCATTATGTTATAGTCATAAATGATATGGGTTAAATATGATTTTGTAAACATGTCTGAGAATCTGACAACCACTTATAATATTGTCCCCAATGGAAAATATTTCATAAGCACTAGAAAAATGGCATGACAAACATTTGGAAAACGAATCATTTAAAAAGGAAAACTGTATGAGTTTAAAAAGTGGTTGAAAAATATAAACACACAATATATAATATATGCTCACTGTGACTTGATATTAACATATCTTGTCCTCAAGGAGTTTTTCCCATATAAACCTTAGTACCTACATCAGGGGGAAATATCCACACAGGTGGCCCAAAATTTTAGTTTCAGTCTCAATCAATTATCTCTATTATAAAACATTAAAACATCCCCCCATTCTTTCTTATTGTTATGTAAATCTGGTTTTATTAGTTTTAAACTGTGAATATTATGTGATCATTGGTATAATATTTCCATGGTCAAAATGCAGTGTTGGCTTAAAACTTTTTCTGTGTACTATAAACTATAAATTATCTTTAGATATTGTGAAAGCTGTTAATGTAACAAGCCATTTCCTCAGTTAACCCTAATTTTGTGGCTGTGATATTTTGAAAAAAGCTTCTTGGCTTTACCATACTTTGGTTGCTACTATATTTAGAAGACAGAAGCTATTTAGAAGCTAATTTGTTTTAGCTTTGACAGAAAAACTTATCATTATTTTTATAGGAGTTTTATTGGCTAGAAACCATAATTTATGTTATTTTGTATCCATGCTGTCTTGGTATATGGAAAGGAATGTAAAAACCTTATGTCTGAATCACATTTTTACTGAATCTCACACGCAATAGAGTGAAATCCAAGCTTTTGTTAGATTCAGCTACTGAGATTTGTGACTTAATTTGATAATGTAATACATCCCAGCCAATGCTGACAAGTACAGATGTGTTAAGTTGCATAATTTATAAACAAAAAAATTCTCACTGTAATTATGCAAATATATATTTTCCCATATTACAAGATTTATTATTTATATTCTAGACAAAATCACACATATATTTTTGTGACGTCCCTGAAGTGACAGTTTAATTCCATCTTTTTCCCAGGAGAAAGGGAGGGAAAATCATAATTTGGTGAGTGTCAGAGCCTTCAAACCCCTACAAGCCAGGAAGGATCTCCTGTCAACTGGTCGACTACATGCACATACTAATGATTTTCTCTTACTCTTTATTTCAGCAACTAAAGTTTTACAAACAGTTTCTCAAAAGGGAGATATCTGAGTATGTTTTGTTTCTATTCTGGAAATTGGAATTTTTACTATAAGTGATTTCACTTTCACTCTGGCAAAGAAAATGCAGACTGAGCTCACCAAAGATCCTGGGGAAGATACCAGTTGTCCAGGGTTTTCCTGGTTCTCATCACCCCAAGGGCAAAAGAGATCCACAAGACCACCGAGTTTAACTGTCCATCTACCAGTGAGAAACAGCCATTTCTAAGACTAAAATAACACTTATCTTATAGTGAATCTTTCGCTTCAATTAAATAATATTTCCTTCATGCTTTAACTCACTGGTTTTCAAATATATCTTGGCAATGGAACCCTCTCTTCCAATGACATCTTAGCAGCTTTTACAAGACAGATAAAAGCAGGAACCCGAAGTTCCAAGTGTCAACATCTAGCACAACCACAGCCTAGGCTTTAAACACTTCAAACCAGCTTATGTTGCACCTATCTCGGGGTCGGTGGGGGGTGTACACACAAGTAAAAGACTCACTGTTTCTCTCAAGCAGATTCACCTTCATCTTCCTACAGTGGCTTCAGAGTATTCACCAGCACTTCACATTATTCTCCACTCAATAAACCTCCCTGAGCATCTACTTTCCCTCCTCTCCGGTCTCCTCCTTTTGCAATGCTCAAAAAATCTGCACTCTTTTTGCATCTGCCTCAACTCTGCTGCATTTTTATATCTAATCTCTTACTTCGATACTTTAGCTCAAATCAGTACCATTCAAAATCTCCCAACAAATCTTGTTTCTCCAGGAGGTCTGTGCTGTTACTGCTCCCACAATTAATCTATATTAGGCAAAGGGAAAAGGATAAAAATGACTTTTCAACTTCTCTTTTACAAGTTTAAAGGAATAAAAATTATGTATATATTTCCTCTCTCTAGCTTTTCACACAAACATTTTTTTAAAAGCTTCTGTTTGTAGCTGGATGCTGTGTAAGTTTCCTGCAAAACTCCAGGAACACCACTGGCAGGTGTGAAGCAGTATTATGAGGCCACTTGCCTCAGGCCTGCTCAGTGCTGAAGGAAATCTTGCTAGGATGTGTTTCTCAAAGGGTGGTCCGAGGATCACCTCCATCTAGGGTCCCTGTGGGAAAGTGTGATACCAGGATCCCAAGCCAGATCTACTGCATCTGAACCTCTGGGGTGGGGACCTGGGATCTGCCTTCTTAACAATTTCCTTTGGGGAACATTAGTTACCTGCTGTTAAGTAACAATCTCTTCCTTTCCTGGTCTCCCAAACATAAGGGATGAAAGCAATGATTTATTACTTCCCACGAGTCTCTGAGTGTTGGCTGATAGTTTCTCCTGGCTCACTTGACCTGGTGGAGGTGTGGCTAGACTGGAAGGTCCAAAATGGCCTCATCCACACACTATTTATTTGTCAGCTGGTGCTGGTTGTTCATGGAGTGCCTCAGTTCTTTTCATGGTTTCTCACACTCTACTTGCCTCTGAAACCAGGAGCCACTTCCTTAGGTGGCATTGTCAAGATAATGTTCCAAGAAGGCAAAGGTCAGAGCTGCAAGCTCTCCTGAGGCTGAGGCTTTATTTGCACATCATCATGCCCATCACATTCTATTGGTCAAAGCAAGTCACGAGGTCAGGCAGGTTCAAAGTGTGGGGAAATAGATTCCATTTCTTGATGGAAAACTGTAAAGCATTTGTGGCTCTATTCCCCCACACTGCAGTGTATTGCTAAGTATATATTAGGGACATAATACTTTTAGACTTCATCTTCATGTCTGAATTGAAGTGGTTATGAAACTTCCAGAAAATGGTATTTGTGGGCTTTGCTTTTAAATGGAAGTTTATTCCTATGTTTGCTAGAAACAAGTTGGTTTGCTTTCAGGTCCTGAAACCAGGCTTGTCAATATCATGACTCATTAAATATCTGTCCGACCTCAGCAAAAAGAGATTCAGACACTCATAAAAAGAGTGTGCATCTACACTTCCATTTTCAACCTACTCCAAAGGAACTATGAAATTATTTAAGAAAAAATCATTAATGTAACAAGATTGCATAGTTTCACAATTATTTTATTCAGACTTTTCGGCTCAAACTTTTTCCAAATTAAAAAAAAAAGTCAGAATTGGCTAATGTAAATTTAGTTTCTTCGTCTAACATAGCTGATCATTTGATAACAGCAAGAGGTCTCACTTTAAAATGATAAAATGGTGGGACAGAATAAAGAGGGACTGAAGCCAATTTGAGGAGCAAGGCACAGACTATAAAACTAAATAATCATCCCAGGAGGAAGAACTGAAACACCAGTTTACCTAGAGTTACAAAGCCTACTGTTCGTCAGCAACAACCAAACAATGTGGGCCATCCAGTGCACACCCACATCTCTGCTTCAAGAATTGCCCACTTTCGCAAACTACACACAACACTGAGTAAAGGGATCTAAAATGTATTCTTGGAAAGTGGTCTCTAAAGGGGCTTAAATAGCAGTAATGCTTAAGAAAAATACCAGCTTCTGAGTGTAGTAGTGGCACAAACCATGCAAATGTCTTTTTAATCAACTGATAGAAAACATGTGAATACAAGTCCCTGAATTGGCCTGCTACCTCAAGTTACTGTTTGAAATATATTGTACTCTATTTAACATTTGCTTTGGATATTTTTTTTTCTTTTGGTTTAGAGTGAAGGAAAAGTTTGCCAAGGCTTATGTCTTCCTGAGTCAGCAAGTAAATTTCCCATTACTCTCTCACTGGGTGAGTCACCAGCCATTCTAGGGGAGTCACAGAGTCCTGGCTGTCTGGGCAGGATGAGAAACAACATCACAGTCAATCAGTCTAGACAGCTTAGGGGGCAGAGACTTGGCCATTTATGGTATCATTTCCCTTTTTTTACTGGGAAAGCCTAGAGAGCAAAGAGACACTCATAGGAATATATGCAAGGCTACCAGATTTAGCAAATAAAAACACAGGATGCCAGGCTAAATTTGGACTTCAGATAAACAATGAATACTTTTTTTCAACTATGTGTAAGTTCCACACACTATTTGTGACACACTTTTACTAAAAAAAAAGTCACATACCTGAAGTTTACACTTAACTAGGCATCCTACATGATCTGACAACCTACATATATGGATCTCACTTCATATTGTCCACCTTTTTTACTCTGCAGAATGTCAGAGATGAAAGTCTGTTTTCCAGAGTTTTAAAGAACAAAAGTTGAACTCTTTTTCTTTCATCTCATACTAATCATGTAATTACTGTCTAACATCAGAGAAAGAAAAAAAATTATCAATGACAAGAATTCTTTAGAGCAGTGCTTCCTAGCTTTAAAGTGCATATAAGCCCCATGGGGATTTTGGCAAAATTCAGCTTCTAAGTCGGGAACCTGAGACGGGCCTGACATTCTACATTTCTAACAAGCTCCCAAGTGACAGCATCGACCCGGTCCACGGACCACACTTTTCAGTTACAAGGTTTTCCACGTTTCTCAAGCTTTGTGAGTATTCCTTAAAGCGCCTCAGGTGCTTCCAGTGTGCAACCAAAATGAGAAACGTTGTCTTTGATGAATCCAATCTGGCACTGTTTAATGTTTATTGTCGCCCGGCTGAGAGGCCAAGCCTTTAAAAAAACAAAATTGGCAGGGTGGTTATGACCGTGAGCTGTGATCTTGGGAGGCCGCTCTGTGAAGGGTTGCCACCGAAGTCTTTTCAACATGTTCACTTTCAGTTATGCTTTCTAAGCAACTGAAACAAGCAATAGGTTTTACTATTTTAACTGTTAGATCACTAAATATTTTCCAAATTTGGAAATTTTATATCTGGAACACACATTTTTTCCCCATGAGTCTAAAATAATTTATTTCTCTTAATGTTTCTAATGGAAACCAAACAGCCATCACCTCAGAGTTGGTCTGGCTTGGAAAAGATTGGAATTCATCATCTGTGGCTCTTTGTGAGGCTTGGCTAAAGTCAAGGAATGTAACTTAAGGAAGAAAATTAAATCTTTAAGTTCTTGTTTTTCCCATAAAGACATGTCAACGAAAATAAAAGTGTGCCTTCAAAGAGACTGGTAAGAACAGAGCATGTACATAACACATATTTACACAAAACGAACAGATTGTGAAATAAAATTAGCTGCGGGAAAACTACAAAAGCCTTGTTTCTTAATCAAACACCTCACTCTTTTTTGTCTTTCAATTTTGTTACTTTGGTGTCACCCATTTTTTCTTGAATTTATTTTTAGACAGAGGGGATGGGAGGGAGAAAGAGAGGGAGAGAAACACCAATATGTGGTTGCCTCTCACACGCCCCCCACTGGGGACCTGGCCTGCAACCCAGGCATGTGCCCTGACTGGGAATCTAACTGGTGCCCCTTTGGTTCACAGGTCAGCACTCAGTCCTCTGAGCCACACCAACTAGGGCTTAGTGTCATCCATTTTTATGTCATCTTCCTTAAATTATATTTTTTTCTGCAGAACTGTTCAGCTTTTGGGGGTTTCTTGTACTTTACACTGGAGTGATACCTTACAGAATTTTTCTTTCCTTTTCATTTGTGGTTTTTGTTTTTTTTTGGTCCACTCCATTCATCATGCATTGTTTTCTCTTCTCTCATCATGCATTGTCTTCTCTTCTCTCATATGTGTCTAAGCCTACATACTTCATTATTCTTCTGTTCAATTCTCCACCTTGTACCCAAATTCTAGAATCTGTGGCCAAGACCTTTCACTGGCCAGCCTCCCTCGCCAACTCCAGCAGGAGTTACCATGCCCTGGGAAACACCTTTAAGGAGCCCACCCATGCCCCTGACCCTGGGTGGCTCCCTCAATGGGTCGAAAGGCTGCCAACGGCAATAGTTGGCTCAGAAGAGGCACAACAAGACCATTAGAGGGCGGGTGGCAAATTACTGTGTCAACTTTGAACTCTGGGTTTTGAGTGTGCCCTTACGGAGAACTTTTGGCTAAGGGAGGGTAAAATAGAAAGTGACTCTTAGGCAACAGAAGTCTCCCCTGATGAGGAGGAAGTTAACCTGATCTGTTCTGCATACAAAATAGCCACCTAAAAATGTTTTGTTGTAGCCCTGGCTGGGCAGCTCAGTTGGTTACAGTGTCCTCCCAATGTGCCATGGTTGTGCTTTTGATCTCCAGTCAGGGCACATATAAGAAGAAACCAGTGAATGCATAAGTAAGTGGAATAAGAAACTGGTGTTTCTCTCTCTAAAATCAATAAATAAAAAAAAATTAAGGTTTTGTTCTAAACCATGGTAGTTTATACTCTTGCTGCCATGAGGGGCTTATACACATTGTCTTAAGCTTAGCCCACCAGTATAGCAGTACAGTGTACAACATGATAATAAAATAGTAGCTAAGCTAATAATATTTAGTACTTACTATGTGTGTTTATAAGCATTAGACCATTAAATCTTTGTAATCCAAAAAGTACTACTGCTATTTGCCTTTTAAATATGAAGAACCTGAAGCTTAGAGAACAGTGACTTGCCCATGGTCACACAGACAAATGGGTAGTAAGGCCAGGATCTGTATCCCGACAAACCAAGTTAGAGGTGAAACCCTGAGTATAGTGTAGCTACTACACATTTGAATGTGTACAGGGCCTCCACTCTGCTGCCCTACACTTCCCAGTGTTTGCAGGGAATAGCAGGATCCTAAAAGGACCTTCATTTCATACACCAATGATAGTGAATGCATTAACTGTAGTAGTTTTCTACAAACTGCACAGTAAGAATTTTATTCATGTTTTTCATTGGCTCTCAGTCCTTCTGAGTATAACAAAAGTCAGGTTCAGATTGGTGTTAAATTGTGTTAACATCTCCACTCACATTTGCTACTCTTCCTTTTTAATAAAGAAGGACAGACCTTGGACTGGGGATCTTTAGTAGAAAACAGTATCTACTGAGAATTTAGTGACATTGTTTTGAATTCATTTCTAAGATTACCTTCTATTTGTGGCAAATGAGTCTGTTTTGTTTTTCATTGATGGCAGGAATATATATCTTCTTAAAATTTAAACACATTTTTAAAAAGTACATAGTAGACTTGATATGCAGATATGTCAAAAATCATGGAATTTACAACTTCAGTGGTAAAAGTTTAGAATACTTTCAACAAAGTAACAAGAGAAAAACACTACAATCATATTTCAAGTAGCTGCATGAAAATGTTTGAATTAAGGAAGAAATGAAAAGTCTAATTATAAAGAAAACAAAGTTAACTGCTTTTGAATTCCCCTGGGCCCTAGATCTGCCACTTCTAGACTGTGGGGGAAATTAATTATTCTTCCTTCCCTGCTCTGGACCTGTCCTGCATCATCCAGAGAGCTCTTAACTCACTTTTAGAGGCTGAAGTTTGGATCCAAACCCTGCTACTGACTAGCCTGACACACACCCTAACAGCTCCCTTGAATTTAGCTTCTCCATCAACAAATAAAGGATTACATTGTTTCCTCTATCCTTTAATCTGTGATTCTACACTCAATGCATTCTCAATGGTCTGCAAATTAATTAATTTGTCTTCTTTCCTAAGTGTAACTCTGGGTAGGTCTGTAGAGGTAATTTCTTTTCTTTTCTTTTCTTTTTTTTTTTTTTTGGGAGAATATAAGCAATGTTAATATTTTATTTTGTAAAGCTTCTGTTTGTGTTATCAAAAGTGACCAAACTTAAAGGCTCACTGGGGGCGGTTCACAGGTCGTCTACCCTTCACGACCTGACATTATTGTGGGAGAAAGTGCAGCTTTCGCTTCCTTTACACCTTTCAAAGAAATGAGCCTCAGTTCCCAGAATTCCGGTGCCATCTACCAGACACTGCACCCTCCCAGGTTTATTTGTTTTTACACTGGGCACAAAGCACTTAATGAGCACTGGCCACTGGAAGAGAATGTAATTATGGCCTGAAAGGATGACCAAACTACCGTCCCTCGGTGAATGGCTAATGGCAGAGAGACACCTTTCCAGAGAGGCTCATCTGCATGATCAGCCCTGCTCTGTGGCCGAGCAGGTCCTGGAGTGAACAGATGGCCCGATACCAGTTAGTGCCCTTAAACCTTCCAGGTTCTGGTTGCCTGACAAAAACTGAAATCAAATTACACTCTGAAAACACAAGATCAGAAAACACAAGCCCAATCCTCGTTGGCTGTATAAGATCATTTAAAACCCCTACTCGCATGATTCAGAGTTTAATAAACACCTTTTCGAGAGTTCTTGCATAGCTGGAGGAGATGAGACACGATGTACCCTGTAATCAGGCATTAGGTAGAAGAAGGGTGTGTATCAAGTTCATTTCATTACAGCTTTCTGCCTGGCACCAACCACATAACTCACAATTTTAGTAATATTTGCCAAGTAAAAAGAGTAGGGTTTCTCTTTGGAATTCATTAGCTTAGATTCTCCTTTGTGTTTGCTAACATTTGGACACTTCATGCCCGAGGTGGCATGCCAAGTGTGGAAAGCACTGTGTGAGATTAACTGCATTGGACATCCTGGGAACGGAGAGAGAAATGCCTACAACGTAATGTGGACCTAGGAGAAGGGCAAAGTGTTTTTCATTAACAATAAACCATATAGGCCCTTGCACTGGAGACCATATTACTTGAAAACAATGATGTATTTGTTCAATGTTCAATACAACAAATCTCACATGAAAAGCCTGATCTAAAAAGTCCAGCTCCATGACCTAGATGTGGCACAGACTGACAGTGTTTCCATCCTTCGGCTGTTGCCGTCCTCTGGAGCAACAAACCTGAGCAAACTCTCAGTGCCATCACTGTGCAGTCTTGGGTAACGATCTGTAAGTGGCCTGGACTGTCAGGACTGGTACAATAGTTGGGGACGAGAAGACGAGAGCGAACTGGACAAGTCTCGCCTCTGCGGCTCAGTGACCCATCTGCACCCCGCAATCTCGACCGGACTCCTACCCCACTCCTCCAAATAAACGCACATGACATATGGCAAACAGTTCGGAAGCTTAAAGGAAAAGAGAGGAGCTGTGTCTTTCAAGTTAAAGCTGCTAACGGGTCTTTTCACTTGGTGATTTACAAAAATCTACCTGTTGATGTTACGAATTTCAAAATCATTTTTTGTTGTAACTTGTTAATTCTCTACAGAAAATCAAGGGTTTACTTTGGTTTTACCTCAGTCCCCTGCCTGTGATTTTCAGTGATATGCCCACTCTAAAGAGATTTTTGCCAAAACAAATGAGTGAGGTTTTCCTGTGGAATTCATTAGCTAAGATAATGATCCCCAGGGAGCTAGGGTGGCTTGATGTTTGGAACGTGGTGTGCGACAGATAAAGCTGAGTTTTAAGCTCCAGTTCTATCACTTTTTAGCTGAGTGACTTCACATCCCTGATTATATTTTGACTATATTTTTCTTTTCTAGTTTTTCTGTTTGGTCCATTTTCAAATCTACCTGTTCTTTTTCTCTTTTTCCCCCCTTATGTTTCCCTTCCTTCATGGGCTTACTTATTTTATAGCCTATTTCACATTATTCTATTTTCTCAAGTCCATGGAGGTGCTTATCTCCCCAATTACAGAATCTGCTGACTCTCACTCATGATAAGATATTTTCTCATGGATGGATCTTAGAATTCATCAGAGATCGCTTTTGTTGTGGAACATGCTGTGGCTTTATTTACGGAAGTGCTCCTCACAAGAGTCTTTCCTTGCATCCTACCAGGCACCAGTACCCTCACTGGTCCAGAATCAAACTGCCCGGGCCGAGATAAATTTCCTGCAGTTTTTCTGGGTGCTCATGGGCAGACTTTTCCTAGTTCTTCTGTAATGGAGGGTGGGGACCTTTGTGCTTCTGAGTCCACATAGAGGTCTCCATTTCAGATCTTTACGTGGTCTCTTGTTTGTGCTGAATGTTGAGGTCTGAGTCTTCTTAGTCATTAAGGCCTATTTCAAACTTAGAACCGCCCGAGGGACAGACATAGCCTCAGCTCAACTTTCTTTCCCATTCTTTTCTTTTTTTTTTTTTTTTGCTAGCTCAACTAGGTATTTAAAACATAATTTATTTCATTTTGCCTGACAGTTCTCAGTATTGTTAAGAAGGGCTCTCTATTAGTTCAGTCCACTATGCCACCACAACCACTTCCTTACCTTTTGAAGCTTGGTTATCCACTTATGTGAAATAGGGATAATGAAGGCATGTACCTCATATGGTTTTGGTAAAGCTTAAATAAGATAAGGGCTGCAGTGCTTAGGGATGTGCCACGTATAGTTTGCTGCTCTAGCCCCAGCCACCGTGTGATATTGTGATTTATAATAAGAAATATATATTTGGTCTTCATCCTAGTTTCTGGCATAGAGCTCCTGAACCCTTGGAATTTCCTAAGTGATAGGAGGATAAAGGTGTCCTTTGTTATTCATGAAAACATCTTTCAATCTTACAGGAGTTTATGTTAATGAGGTAACTTTTGGAAAGCCCCTAAAGAGGAGGGCGGGCTGCCAGGGAAACCAGCCCTGATTAGGTGCTGAGAGAGTGGCTCTCCTGCAGAGGGAGGGCATGGACGCCCTGAGCCCTTCCCATGTCCCTGACCCTATGCATCTTTTCCACCTGGCTGCTCCTGAGTTATATCCCTTTATAATAAATGGGGAATCTGGTAAGTGCACTGTTTTCCAGATTTCTGTGAGCCACTCTAGCAAATTGATTGAATCTAAGGAGAGGGTTGTGGGAACCTCCGATTTACAGCACAGGGGACACCTGGACTTGCTCAACTGGTGTGAGAAGTGGGTGGAGGGGCAGGGCAGACTTGTGGGGCTGAGCATTTAACCTGTGTGATCCAATGCTAGCCTCAGGAAGACAGGGTCGGAATGCGGTTAAATTTTAGGACACCCAGCTGGTGTTGCAGAATTGGTTGGTGTATGGAAAATCCACACAGCTGATGTCAGAAGTGCTGCAGGATATTCTGACTGTATGTAAAGTATGAGGAGTAGACACTAAGAAAGTATGATAGGACTGTGTTTTTTCCCCCTTTACATACCATATCTATAAACTAGCCAGCAGAAAAGAGAAAGACATGTGGAAGAAAGAGAGGCAAACTGCCCACACTAGTTACCTTTCCAGGAAGTTTTCTGGAAACTCTAATACAACATTTCCACGTGTCATTTGCCAGAACTTAGTCATATGGCCACAACTAGCTTCCAGGTTGGCTGAAAAGTCTACTATTTTTAGCGAGGTGCATTAATAAATCAAATAATATCCAGGTTCTAATACCAAGGAAGAGGGGCCTGTGGATATTGCCTAAGCAGTTGGCAGTCTTTGCCACATCTATACAGTATGATCACAACTATATAATTCTAAAACAGAACAAGGCCTGGGGAAAGAGTCAGATGTAAAGACGTACACATTTTGATTGGGAGCTAGGGGCTGGAGAAAGACTCAGAGCTTAGGAAGGGGAAAGGGAGGGCTGGCTTAGGTAGTGCATGTAGGGGGGTGTGGTGGAGGGTCATTCAGTGCAGAGAAGTTAAAAATAAGAAAGAAAATAATGAAGGGGGCTGTCGCAACTGGAAGAAGTGTGACTGAGGACCTGAACAAATGTTTTACAAATGTATATCTTTTTTTGTTTCTTTCTCTTCTGCCTATCCTCTCTCCCTGGGCCACTTCTACCCCTGGTAGGCTCTCACAGATGTGACCATCCATCTCTCTTTTGAAACACCAATTGTAAGCTAACACTTACTTGTGTAACATGTACATTGACAGTATAAACTCCATTAAGGATGGTGCACTGACTTTTTTGCAACAATTGTACCCCCATGCCTGGCATAGTGCCTGGAACTAATAAACAAGCAATAAATGTTTGCTTAGTTAATGAAATGAATACATAGAGGACATGCTGGTAGGAAAAGAATGCTGAGAGAATACATAACAAGACAAGGTTTCTGGAATGAGGCCTGTCCAAGATAAAAGATACATGAGTGTGTAAAGCATCACAGCTTTCCCAAATAGTGTTTGTTATGAGCAATTGCAAATTGGAAGACATCAGTTTCCTTGTAGTTATACATATCATTCTGTTGTTTTGTTACACTAGGTAGCTCTTACACATATTCTTCTACTTTATCTCTACTTAATTGAATCATCTGGTCTGTGCCTGACCCTGGGATCCTTTTCCCTTTCCCTCCCCAGTCCTGCAGCAAATACAAGTTATCATTCATAAAAATCATTGCAAAGATTCACAGGAGAATGTAACATTCCTTCCCACCTGTGATACAGCTACTTATTGGTCATGTGACCTTGTGGAATTGATTCAACTGACCTATGCCTCAGTTTCCTGATCCGTAAAGTGGGAATATCATTAAACTACAGGCCAGGGTTGTTGAAAGGATTGTGTGAGGTAATCTACATAAAGCTTTTAGCAGTGACTGTCTCTTGATATGCATTCACCATATGTTAACAATTATTACTTGCCCAGGGAACAGAACTCTAGGAGCTCATGCCCACATTTTGCATGGGTAGACAAGACCCTTCCTCAAGGACAGCCATGAGAGAACTGCTGAGAGGAAGGCCCGCAGCAGCAGTGGCAGTGAGAGGGGAGGAGAGGTGGAGGCTGGAGGAGGGTCTCCCAAGGTCTAGCCAGTAAGTGGCGGTGCCAGGAGGTGGGAAGTGGGAAGAGGCGATAGAGTCCCACCCACACTGGCTCTTGGGATACTCCCAGGATCAAGTGAGTGGTGGAGGAGATCTGACCTGAGAGGGAGCAACAAGGCTGGCTGCAGCCATATGAGTCACAGCTTCTGGAGAAGAAACAGCCCTGACTCAATGGATTTGAGAGGAAGGGAATTTCCTTAAGGACCTGCTCCTAATTTAGCCACTGTTTGCCTAATATAAAATAAACCACACTTGCAAGTTGTGTTAGGCAAAAACAAAACACACACAAAAAAACCCTCACACACAAACTGTGTAAGATAGGAATTTACTAGCTCACGTAACTAAAAAATCCAGGGGCAGGAAGCTCTCGGTTTCTGTCATCTTTTCATTTACTTCTAATCTCCACATCAGGCTCCATGCTCAGGTTTCATTCTAAGTCTCTGCATGGTGCCAAGAAAGCTGCAGCAGCCCCAGCCACACGACCTTTCTGGTGAGAGTCCAGCAGGAAAGAAGGAGTCTGCCATCTTGACGGCTCCAGCAACAGTCTGAGAGTCTCCTTAGCATGATTGACTTGCTTGTGAATTAGTAACAGACATCATATAAAACGATGCTCTGGCCAAGACTGGCTCACATAGCACCCTCCAGAGCTGAAAGTGAGGCCAGCTACTTAGGAACTACATGCACTAAAAGTGAGGAGGGGCCAATCCCCAAAAAGACTGTGGGCTCCTACCAGAAGTAGGGTATGTAGAGGTTGGGCAGCCAGACAAAAAATGTTTATTACATTTCCCATTATTTTATCTTGTGTTGTAGGCACTGTTGAAATGCTATTGTAGTAGATACAGTAAGAATGTTGAGAAAACATACCCTTTCTTTGGCCACAAGCGTGAAATTCCCTTAAGAATAAAAGGGTATCAGTAATTGTTCTACAGTTCAGTTTCAACAGTCTTAGCAGTACTGGGCTATCCTACTTATTGGCATATAATTCAGGGTGCTTTTTGTTGTTCATCTTTATAGATACGTACACATATATGTACATCTGCCCTGCTTCCTTGTCATATCACAAGCTACCAGAAAACAGAGGTCTGCCAAGGTGCCCTACATATAGTCAGTATTAATAAATAATCTTGACTTCTGGCCAAGATGGAGGCATAGGTAGACACACTGTGCCTCCTTGCACAACCAAAATTAAAGACAACAAAGATTTAGAAACAAGAAAACAACCAGAACTGATGGAAAAATTGAACTGTACGGAAGTCCAACAACCATTCATCTAGACCGGTAAGAGGGGCAGATTCGCCACTGGAAAAAGCAGAGATTGGTGGACCCAGGCATGCAGGAAGCGGAAGCTGGCAGATCCCAGGCACACAGGTGGCGGCTAGTGGACCCTGGGCACGGGGCGGCAACAGTGCAGACCCAGTGAGTCCATGTAAGGTGGCTGCTGTCCAGGTGGTCCTAAATTCCCACACAGATAATCCAGGCAAAGGGGAAGTGAGAGAGACTGGAGCAAGCACCATTGTTCCCTGTCAGACCCCGCCCCCACATACAGTGTCACTACCCAATGACTGGGCTGCCCCACCCTGGGGAATACTTAAGGCTCCGCCCCTCACTATGTAACAGCCGTGACCAGACCAAAAACAAACAAACAAAAAACCCCCCCAAAATGGCCCAAACGGGAGAACAGATCAGAGCCCCAGAGCCAATTCATCTAAGTGACCAAGAGATAGCCAACCTATCAGATACACAGTTCAAAGCCCTGGTGATCAGGATGCTCACAGAATTGGTTGATTTTGCTCACAAATTAGATGAACAAATGGAGGCTACAATAAGTGAAATGAAGGAAAACTCACAGGGAACCAATAGAGATGGGAGGAAAACTGGGACTCAAATCAATGGAGTGGACCACAAGGAAGAAACAAACAACCAAACAGAAAAGGAAGGAACAAGAATTCAAAAAAATGAAGAGAGGCTTAGGAACCTCCAGGACATCTTTAAATGTCCCAACATCCAAATTATAGGGGTGCCAGAAGGGGTAGAAGAGCAACAAGTGGAAAACTTATTTGAACAAATAATAAAGGAGAACTACCCAATCTGGCAAAAGAAATAGACTTCCGGGAAGTCCAGGAAGCTCAGAGAGTCCCAAAGAAGTTGGACCCAAGGAGGAATACACCAAGGCACATCATCATTACATCAGCCAAGATTAAAATGAAGGAGAGAATTCTAGAAGCAGCAAGGGATAAGGGGACAGTCACCTACAAAGGAGTTCCCATCAGACTGTCAGCTGATTTCTCAAAAGAGACCTTACAGGCAAGAAGGGGCAGGAAAGAAGTATTTGATGTCTTGAAAGGCAAGGACCTACATCCAAGATTGCTCTATTCAGCGAAGCTGTCATTTAGAATGGAAGGGAAGATAAAGTGCTTCTCTGATAAGGTCAAGTTCAAGGAGTTCATCATCACCAAGCCCTTATTATATGAAATATTAGAGGGACTTATCTAAGAAAAAGAAGATAAAAAATAGGACAGTAAAAAGACAGCAAACTCACAGATATTAACAACCACACCTAAAACAAAAGCAAACTAAGCAAACAATAGAACAGGAACAGAAACACAGAAATGGAGATCACATGGAGGGTTAGCAACAGGGAAGTGGGAGGAGGAGAGAGGAGGAAAAGGTACAGAGAATAAGTAGCATAGACAGTGGGTAGAAAATAGACAGAGGGAGGGCAAGAATAGTGTGGGAAATATAGAAGCTAAAGAACTTATGACACATGGACATGAACTAAAGGGGGGGAACATGGGTGGGAGGGGGTGTGCAGGGTGGAGGGGAATGATGGGGAGAAATGGGACAACTGTAATAGCATAATCAATAAAATATATTTAAAAATAAATAAATAAATAAATAATTTTGTTCAATGATTCATTCACTTGAGGGCTCTGTTTCCAGTCAGATCTGACACAGTCAGAAGCATTTGAGCTTCTGTTGGCTACAAAACAGGAATTATAATTCTTTTGGCAAGTGTTAAATCATCATAACTCATTATTTTTTAGAAACACATTTTGAACAATATCCTGCTGACTGGAAAGAAGTATACCATCCCGCAACACAACAATTGCTCATTCAACATGGTGTTTTAAATGGAAATAAAATTTCAAGTAATTAATTTTAATCATGTACTAGTCTGTATTTAGCAGATAGGCCCACACTAGTGTTCTTTTGAAAGCTGACAATTTTTCCAGAGCAGGACAGTTAATTTCTTTCCCTTTCAATTATAACTAAAGTGTAAATTAATCAATGTAAAGGTTGAGAAGTATCCATTTAAACATGAGGCTCTAGACCTGAGCTCCGATGGTGGGAGTTGGAGGGTGTGTGTGTGTGTGTGTCTGTGTGTGTGTGTGTGTGTGTGTGTGTGTGTGAGAGAGAGAGAGAGAGGGAGGGAATGATGGAAATTGACCAGTTGTCTGAGGAACATGGAGTTTAGAATAATACAAGAAAGTGCCAAGAAACAAAATCAAAGTCCAACCAAGATATGAATCTAAGAGGAATAAGCCAAGAGACTAAATCAGGCAAGAGGCAGTAGGAAGTAATAACAGTAATGAGAACAGTATTTGTTCAGCATTTGTACCGTGAGGTTAGGACTGCCTAGGCACTTCACACGGGAACGTGTGTTCTCCTCTAGTCTAGGCCACGGGCTTCATGCGAGTATGGACCAGGTTTATTTTGACCACCTAAGGCCCTTGTTCAGCAAATATTGTTGAGTACTAATGGCACTGGATTTGCCAAAATGTAGCAAGTGGAATAAAGGATGGAGGCTCAGGGCAGATTCAGAGACACTTGAGCATCTAAGTGAAACTGCTGACTCTTCCTTGACAGTGTGGCCAAGGCCCTGGTTGTGGCTGAGGAGGGGCTGTTCAAGTGTGTTAAGGCATATCAGACTCTGACCAGGTTTTGTCCATATTCCAGAGATAACTTAAATTTTGTTTTCATCAAAGCAGCCAACGGCAGCTGAATGACTGTGGTACTATAAATATCAGTCCATGTGCCTTGCTCTCTTCACCTTATCCTGCTTCCTCTCCTAACCTTCCCTGCTCAAGCATCCCAGGGGACTCTGGGATTTCTAAAGTGAAGGCAATCCCATCTCTGCTTGCAGTAATGCTGGGCAGAGTTTTTTATCTGGTGTTAGGCATGTGCAGAGGTATCTTTCTGGAGTTTTGTGCTGGTAGCAGCACAGGAGGCAACTGTCCTCAGTAACCGAGTGCTGTGTATACGTACTTCTTTGCTTAACACATTGCTCTTGATTGGTGCTAACTCAGCATGTCCCAAGGGACAATTATTTTGGTCTGCTAGGCCTGCATTTAATCGGCAAGGAATTTTTTCACTCCCAGGCTAAGGCCTTTGTGCTATACAGCCTCTATTATGTTTTCTTAGCTAAGCGAAGTGTCTAAGTAATACACTGAACTTTTTAAAGGGAAAACACCAACACATTCATGGGTTGGGACATGAGAGCAAGGGAAGAGAGAAAGCATCTCTAGGCAAGAGACTTCGCCATTTAAATAAACATTGAACAATGGAAAAACAAGTCAATGAAAAATTGAACTGGAGGATGCTTTTGCTACTTATAGAAGGTCACCTAGATTCTGGAAAGCATTAGTGATGGAGTTTCATTAGTGATGCAACCATACAATGGTTTGATCACACAGTAACAGACATTCTTCATCTGTAGGCTATCAAACCAATAATAACCTTTTTTTGTGACAAAGAGAAACCCTAAGTTATTAAATTGCTGGGACAGGGAAGTGGAGTGTGAGTTGGGAAGGCTTAGATAGCATAGCAATATGAAAAAGGTCATCAATATTTCTCATCTCATAAATAGTTAGGTTTAAAGGGAGAGTATTTGAATTCCAGTTCTACCACTTACTGGATTTTTAATCTCTCTGTATTCTTGTTTCTTTGTCTATAAACTGGAGATAATATTAGTATTTAATATATGCTTCATGGAGATGATAACTAAGTTATGTACAATGAAAACTTGGAACAGTGCCCGTAACTTATTGTAAAGTTTAGTATATACTGCCACCAGTGCTACAATTATTATTACATTTATGTCTATCTCTAAATTCCTCTAAATTCAATCATATTTCTTCTATTTTCCTTGTCCATGATTCTGGGTGGGTGACAATTGAAGACAAAGTTTCCTTTTAGATTTCATCACCTTCATCAAGGCTAATCCTCATGTTTCTATGTGGAGGGACTTCAGGTGAACTATGACCTCATGTCTCTGCCCTGTACTCACTTCTCTCTGGAAGTTTGAGAGAAGGACCTGGGCTTTGTGGTCAGTGGATCCATCATTGTGCCAACCAGGTACACGGTGAGCTGGTTCTCTGCCGGGCAGTCGGGCCCAGCCCTGCGGGCAGGGAGGAAGACTTGCACTTGTCTGGCTCCTCCATGACAGGGTAGATGACAAGCCTACTGTTTCAGAAGTATAATGTCAAGCCATCTGGTCATATTTTCCAATACAGTTCTCATCAGTAATAAAGCAATATTTCTCCACCAATATGACTTGCATGTCTTTTTCTCAGTTTGACTCAAAGGGACAATAATGCTATTTACTGAGTCTCCAAATTCTCCACATTGTTTATATGTAAGGTTCTGGGAGGTCACTGCAGGTGATGTGGTGATGACTAAGATAAATTATCCTCCTCAGGGAGCTTGAAATCTAGTAAAAGAAATTACAACTTTTCAAAAGCAATGATAACACAAGATAATAATTAAAATATGAAAAGCAAATTTTATGTGAAATCCAAAGCAAGGAGAAATCACTTCAATCTAGAGGCATCAAGACAAAAACTAATGAAAGAGATAATATTTGAAGTGGTTATCACTTACAACATCAATTGCTACAAAAAGAATGAAATACCTAGGAATAAGCCTAACCAAGGATGTAAAAGACATGTACTAAGAAAATTATAAGACACTGAAGAAAGAAATCGAGGAAGATACAAATAAGTGGAAACACATACCATGTTCGTGGATAGGAAGAATTAACATCATTAAAATGTCCATACTACCCAAAGCAATTTATAGATTCAGCTCAATTCCTATCAAGAGTCCAATGACATATTTTGCAGAACTAGACAAACTATTTCAAAAAATGTATATGGAACCACAAAAGGCTCCACATAGCAACAGCAATCCTGAGAAAGAAGAACAAAGTTGGAGGAATTGTGCTACCTAATAACGAATTATACTATAAGGCCATAGTAATCAAAACAGCATGGTACTGGCATAAAAACAGACACATAGATCAATGGAAAAGACTGGAGAGCCCAGAAATAAACCCACACCTGTAGAGTCAATTAATAATCAACAGAGGAAGCACGCACATGCAATGGGAAAACTGGATAGATATGTGCAAAAAAATGTAACTAGACCAACTTCTTATACTACAAGTAAGAATAAATTCAAAATGGATGAAAGACTTAAATGTTAGACCCAAAAGCATAAAAACTGTAGAAAAAACATAAGTAACAAAATCTTGGACATTGCTCATAGCAATATTTTATTGGATATATCTCCTCTGGCAAGGGAAACAAAATAAAAAAATAAATAAATGGGACTACATCAAATTAAAAAGTTTTTGCACACCAAAGGAAATTATCAACAAAATAAAAGGACAACCCATAGAATGGGGAGAACATATTGGCCAATACATCTGATAAGGGGCTAATATCCAAAATTTATAAAGAACTTACAAAACTCAACATCAAAAAACCCAGAATAGACTTATGAAAAGATGCTGAAAGTCACTAATCATTAGAGAGATGCAAATTAAAACCACAATGAGATACTACCTCACACCTGTCAGAATGGCCATCATCAATAAATCAACAAACAAGTGCTGGAGAGAATGTGGAGGAAGGGGAAACCTTTCCACTGTTGTGGGAATGCAGATTGGTGCAGCCACTGTGGAAAGCAGTATGGAGATATCTCAAAAAATTAAAAATGGATCTGCCTTTTGACCCAGCAAACTCACTTCTGGGAATATATTAGAAGGAACCCAAAACACTAATTCAAAATAACATAATCATCCCTATATTCATTGCAGCATTATTTACAATCACCAAGATATGTAAGCAGCCCAAGTGTCCATCAGTAAATGAGTGGATAAAACAACTATGAGACATTTACACAATGGAATACTACTTGGACATAAAAAAAAAAACCCAAGAAAATTTTACCCTTTATGATGGTATGGATGGACCTAGAGAACATTACACTAAGTGAAATACGCCAGTCAGAGAAAGAAAAATAGCTATGATTTCAGTCATATGTGGAATCTAATGAACAAACTGAACTAACAAATAAAATCGAGACAGACTCATAGATGGAGAACAGGATGACAGCTAGTGGGTGGGAGGTGAGGAGGTGGAGGGATTGAGCAAAAAGGGGAAAAGTACTCGTGGACATTGAAAACAGTATGTTGATTACAGGGAGAGGTGGGCATAAGGGGACTAAATAGTAATGAAAAAGCATGAGAAAGATTAAATAAAAAATAAAAATAAAATGGTTATTACTTGACAGATTGAATGCAGTGGGGGAAAGCATTTTAACACCGGGGAGGCAGAAAAGCACGAGCATTCCCGGAGAGGGCAAGCAACAAGGCAGTATCTGTGGAGATGCAAGTAATTCATTCCGGCTGAAATTTAGAATAAAGTATAGGAAGATGCTGGACATGTTTGGGCCAGATAGTGGAAACCCATTACAAGTGTTTGAACTGGCACTAACTTTAGAGTTACACTTAATGAAGATTAATCAGGCAATGATACATAAGACAGATTCAATTCAGGGGCTGGAGAATGGGAGCGATTGGGGTAGAGCTGAGATTTAGTTCCCTAATTGTTTGATACTAAGCATCCATTTATCAGACTAAAACATATTTTTAACATTTTTTAGTTGTTCAAGTATAGTTTTCTGTCTTTCCCCTCATGCCTCCCCATCACTCCAGCCTTCCCCACCTCCCTCTAAAACATATTTTTAAAAAACATTTGTTTTAGGGGATAAGACAATGAACTCAGACTTGGATACTGAGTTTGAGATGTGACTGGGACATTTAAGTGAATAACTCTAGTCACTTCTGGCTCCATTCCATCCTTCAGCTGGTAGGGAAACAGGCTCTACATCTCTATGGCAGAAACTACAAAGAATTTGTTGCCACTTTTACTCTACTACACTAATTCTGCAATTTATTAGCTCTGTAACTGAGGGCTTTTTATTTAATCTCTCTCAGCCTTAGTTTCCTAATATATCAAAATGAGAACCTATGTCATTGACTCCTAAAAGTTAGATAGCATATGTATCTATTTTGCACAGGTCCTGGCATGCAGTAGGTGCTAGGGAAGACAGCTATCACTATCATCACCATCCTTACAGAGTCATCCTCAAATCCTGGCTCTGTCATTGACTAGCTGTGCAATTATTTCACCTCTTTAAACCTTGGTTTGCTCACATTTAAAATGGGGATAAGAAGAATAACTATAACAACCTCACTGTTATAAAGCTTTATGAGATGATCTATGCATAGAACTTTTTAAGAGGATAGTGCTAATAGCTCCCAAACTCAGTTGTGAAGATTTAAAAAGTTCTTGAGTGTATTTGACATCATAACTGGCATATAGTCAAGACTCCAAATATTACTATTATTATTACAGCTAGTACTACTACTAGTGGTGCTACAATTACACCGGGCACATAATTGTCACCTCTCCATTAGCTGGGTTTTTAAAAGAATCTCCTTGATACCTATTTCATTTAGAAAACCAAGTAGATGGATAGACAAAATATAAACTGAAAATATCTAGAGGGCAGTTTGCTCTGTGTATTAGTAACTTAGAAGTGTTTGGGCTTCAGGTATGGATTTTGGAATCATATGCATCGACACTGTCCTTGAGAACCCTGAGGGAGCACAGGGAGAGAGGAGGGCTGAGAAACCTTACTAGGTGTCTGCTCAGAGCAGATGGGAGGAAGAAGAGAGGCCAGGAAAGGACAAGCGAGGGAAGCTTAGTGATCTAGAAGTAAAATGGCACTAGTCCAGTCCAAGGAAGGAGAACCTTACAGAAAGGAGGAGGATGGGCTACATTGCTAAGGGCACATAAAAGCTTGAGAAAAACTGTAGAGTCTGCTAGTTATGGGGTAATTGGTGACCTTCAGAGAACAGTTTTAGAAAGTGAATCAAGGGTGAAATCTGGATTCTGAGGAAGTGGGGAGTGGGCGTCAGACATATGAAGCTATGATGGTAGCCTGCTTTTTAAAGATGTTTCCAAAGAAGAGCCAAAAAAAAAAAAAGTACTAAGGTCAAGGGAAATATCTTTATAAGGAGAGAGAATCTTTGTAGGAACTAAAAAAGGGGAAAAAATGAAAACACCATCAAGAGACATCCTTGGTGGAATACGAATATATACAGAAAACAGGGAAGAATGGGAATAGCGGCTAGGTTGAGCTTTATTAAGGCAGAGATGCACATCTTTCTTGGAGGGAAGAGTAAAGCAAAGGCATGGGCAGATTAAGATGATCAAGAGCTACTGAGATAGCGCAAAGGGAATTGCATGAGGTCTCCATCAGATAACCTGAATCTCACAGGCAAACAAGAAAGCGACCACTGTGTTCTCAGAGATTTCCAGGAAGAAGGTGGGAACTGAAGGCTAAGGGGAACCAAGTGGAAGAGCTGCTGTTGAAAGTCAACTGTACATGGGGATGTAAAATGCAGAAGAGAAAATATAGTCAATAATATTGTAATAATTATTTATGGTATCAGATGGATACTAGACTTATTGGGGTAATTAGTTCATAAGTTATATAAATGTCCAATCACTATGTTGTACATCTGAAACTAATATAGTGTATGTCAACTGTAATTGAAAAAAAATTTTAAAAAGAAAGTTGGCTGTAGCTGAATACACTACTTTCTGAGAAGTAACGAGAGCTTAGCTGAAATACATTGAAAATAGATCTACTCTAGTGACTTTTTCTAGAAATGTTCGATGTCCAGGGAGTAGGAGCAGACAAAGCATATTTTATACTAAGCTTGATAACGCTGAGGCTGGAAGGAGAGAAGAGAACAATGACAAAGGAGGCGGTACAGTGGTTTATAGTATATGGCTGACATAACACATGAACCTGGAAAAGGGAGGATACAGGAAAGAGAATTCAAGACACAAATGGACACCATGAGGATTAAAATCGAGTTCACTGACCATGCAGAAATGGAAAAACTTGAAGTTAAAGTGTGGATTTTCCGGGGTCAAGATCTTGCAAATGGAATGTCAAGTGAAACAGAGTCTAGGGAGGCCTTGCAGGGGAGGCTTAGTGGTGGGGAGCTGTCCTGCAGGGAGCCGAGAAAGCAGGAGGACCATGAAAGGCTGTGTAGGAATACGACCCAGCGGGCCAGCCAGAGCGCCCTGGCTCCAAGCCCAGCTCTATCTCCAGTTAGGTGACCCTGTGCAAGTTTCAAAGCCTTTCCACATGTTGCTCGTCTGTAAAATCAGGGGCATATTAGTTCCCAACTTTTAGAGTTGTCATGAGGACTAAATGTGATGATATATATGAAATGTCTCACATTTGATACCCAATAAGGGCTCGAAGTATAGTATTTATTAAGACTTAATGTTAACTTTCAGCATTTTCATGAATCATACCTGTCTGACCTTGGGAGGATGACAGGGCTTAAGGTGCAGGAGACTGGTTGGAGGACTGAAGTCAAGGAAAATGTTAGCAGGTTTGGGGGTGAGTGGGTGACTGGCTGAGGACTGTTAGGAAGCCTAACTAACAATGTCTTCAATAACAGACATTGACTACCTCAAAACCAGAAATCCCCAGGGAGAACTGCTCCAACGTTTAGTAGCATTGGCTTACTGATATCCCAAAAGACCCGATTCTTTCTTTGCTTGTTGGATTGTCCTCCTAGGCTATTTCCCTCCCTGTCCCCAATATCATGGCTGCGATTTCAGGTATTCTGGGATTGAGGGATCCTTAGTGGATCTCTCTAGAATGTGAGGGGGCTAGCACCTATTGATTTCAGTTTGGGGAATAAGACAATTGAGAAATACCATTTCATATTTTGCTATGCAAATGATGCTCATTATGCATATGTGAAGTATTTTCTGGGACGCACAGGGAGATACAGAATTGCTTCCACAGAAGGCACATTGTCAATGTTGTACCCTCTTACAAAGGGCATGACCACTTTACACTCTCGTGAGCATTAGGAGGAGTATGTAAAAAAGAAAGATTTCCCTACTTCCTATCCAAATTTTGATAAAATCAAACTTTTAAATATTTGCTAATCTGGCAGGTGAAAATGCATCTCATTGCTCTTTCAGTATGCATTTTCCTGGTTAGAGATGACATTGACCATGTTTTCAACTATTTGTGGATCATTTACATTAATTTTATGTGAATCTCCTATTCATAAATTTTACTTGTGTTTCCATTGGTTTGTTCATGTTTCCTTAATTTATAGAAATTATTCAGGTAGTCTAGAAACTAATTCTTTTATTGCTATCTAGGCCTACCCTTTGCCTTTCGGCATTGTTGGAGGTGGTTACTGTAGGAAACAATGTTTCATTTGCACAGAACTTCTTGCACTTTTTGGTTCTTAGGCTGTTCTACTAGTAACTTAGTAACTAACTTTTGATCTCCAGGGTCAACTCTGCCCACAGTCAACTACAGGAAGCCCTTTACACAGTTTCGGAAAGGAGAAGGAAAAAAAGGCTCAACTGCTCAAATATATTCCAACCCCATAAGTCTGATGCCATGACTGAAATTTCCATGAGTCACTTCTAAGGGACTTTCTGGGAACGTGGATTTTAACTGGGTGAAGGATGTTATTTCTTGTTCAGACTGGATATCAGCCTATTAACACATTAATGATGATTGTGTTCTCTGATTAAATGTTTTTGCCATTCAGTTTTATTGGGGAAAATGAGAGGAAGAGACAAAGAAAAGCATGTTTGAGACATAGCACCTGGCCCCTGTTCTTGAAGAACTTTTAGGGAGGGCTTTGGGTAGCAAAGAAGCAGCTTCAGGGCAAATTTTGTCAGGAGGAAAGAAAGGAGAAGACAAAAAGGGAACACTCTCAAAACAAACTGGTCTTTTTCTCCCCTTAACCAGGGTTTTTTCAGCCTTCTAATATTTGGGCAACTTACAGAGTCAGTGTCAAAAGGTGACAGTTTCCCACTGAAATCAGATGCTGCCTTGATTACCCCATTGTTAAAGCAAACTTAAACAAACAGTGCTATGCTATGATTCCATAGGCCCTTTCGAACATTCCTCGCTGGAGTCCTGGGATAAAGTCGCTGGACACGGAGGGGACTGAAGAGCCAGTGGTGTGAAAGCCTGTCTTTTGCTGTGTGTTAAGTTGTGAGAAATTGTTCTATCCTTTAGGTGGTTTTTAGTCTCTGAGAAAACAATATTTAAGGAAAGCAGATGTCAATGAGTCACATTTGAAATCTTATAGTTTGAAACACATTTTTTATTTGTACATGAAGCAGTGTCTGCCAGGTAGCTTGCTAAAGTCCTTAGCTCAATCTCTAAATGGTGGATTTTCCTGTGTTGTTGATACCAAAAATGTTGGACAAGATAATCTGTAAGAACACTGCCAATTGCTGAATTCCATGCTTTTTAAAATAAAATTTATGCCCTTTTTGCGTTTGCCCCAGTCAGGTGCCCCCTAGATGGCACAGGCCCAGCCCCTTTTCTCCTCTGGCTACTTCTTTATGTCACTGTCCAACAATTAACAAATGGTGAAAAACTTAGGAAAAGGGAGAAAACTTTCAAAGTGTCAGAATGTCAGGAGCAATATTTATTCACAATTTAATAAATACTTACAGATTATTTACCATGTATTAGACTAACCACAAACAGACAAACTGAATAAACATAAGCATGATTACAGCTGAAGATAAGTGCCATGAAGTTTCCCTGTAACAAACGAACAAAGGATGACAGACCTGGCTGAGGAGTCAAAAAATGCTTGTTGCGGGAAGAAGCAACCCTTGAACTGGGATCTGAAGCAGGGAGAGGGGTTAAAAAGTGAAAGGAGGAGTAGATTCACTGTGGAAAGAGCATTTCAGGCGGAACAACTCGCACCCACAGGGGTCCTGCAGCGCAAAGGAGCAGTGCACTGAGGAACGGGAGGCGCGGGGATGCGCCCCACGGAGGCGGTGGGAGAAAACAGACCAGACTTGGTGGTGGTTTGGGTAACTGGAGATCCTTCTCCCTCTGATTCCTTGCTACTCTCTTCCTCCCTCTTTTTCTCTTAGCAAATAACAAACACTTCAGCTAGGCATAGTTCTAAGCACTTTACACAAAAAAACTCAACTCTAATTCAAAAATAACTCAAGGAGTATATAATAGAACGTATGAACTCATGAGCCTACCTGAAAATCTCTGCTTTATCTTTTCTGCCCCTTATATACTGAACTATCCTAAAGACAGCAGACAGTTTTTGTAGGGACAAGCCCAGGGTTATTTGAGAAAGGAGAGAAAAAAATGGATAGGGATATTCAAATGTGTTTTGGTCATATTGAATTCCAAGGTACAGGACTTAGGAAAAAACTACAATCCATTCATGTGTGATTTATTTGATTGTGGCATATAATACTTATACTGAGTGTGTATTGTGTGAAAAACTGTTCTGAATACATGTTAGTTCCTTGAATCTTCATGCTTAACCCCATAATGATGCCCATTGTACAAATGAGAAAACCAAGAGAAATCTCCAAGAGCGTGCAGCTAACAGAAGTGAAGGAAGCCGAGAGCTGATCCTGGGCAGTCTGTTCTCAAGGGCCACGCTCTTCAGCACAGGACAACACTTGCTTATTTGTATGAATCACTTGCTTACTCGTATGGCTGACAAATGCATTGTTACCTCCTAAAACCATCCCCTTCTTCCTTCTCTAGCAGACACCTCATGATACCTTAGGAAAGAAAGGCCCTCGTGGCAAACATGATCTAGTCACTGAGTGAACAGGAAAATAAGCTCTGGTGGAATTCTGTAAGGACAGCTACTGAAACTGCCTTTTCTCCAACAAATAAGAATATGGAAGTAATTTTGTGGCCAGTGAGCCGGGAATACTTAAGATACCCAGCAAGCTGCCTGTCACTCCAGATTCCTGAAACGGGTCGTATGAAAACAGCTCCAAGGCTGCTTTTGAGCAGGGATTATCATCAAGTCTACACTGCTCGAGTAATTATAGCTGAAAAAAGCACCATTTTCAACTAAGCTGCAGAACTTCTCTGATTTGCACTGCTTGTCACTTTCTTGGCACATATTTCTTCTTTCACCACTGAATGGTATGAGAGATCATGTGTTCAAGGTTGCCTCACTCTCGTTTGGGTTCAAACCAAATTCCACAGTGCTCTTTTGGATGAAGGGGTTTCCCTGAAGTAAATGGAATTTCCTCTACTTTTTTGTTTTTGAATTCTAAAGAAGCAGGCAGTTCCTCACCCCTCACTTTTCACGTACATCACTCCATTGTATGTTCCCTCAGCTTTCTTGCTACCTCTTCCTCTACCTCACTTTCTTAGCAGGTAATGTGTCAACCACTGTGGTAAGCACTATACATCTGTTCACTTGACAATGATCTGAGAGTACATGGCAGAGTACATGGACCAGATGCAGGTAGGCTGGGAGAGAGTGAAGAGAAGAATGTCACAGATCTCTTTGGAACTTCTAGTCCCTCTCTAAGTGGGAAACAGATGAGGAACCCGGAGCACAGCGAGAGGACAGTGTGTTCAAGACTGCACAGCTGCAGAGTGGGGGAACCGTGATTCCATTCCAAGCAGTCTGACTCCAGAATCTTCACTCTCAGCCTTCACGAACTACAGCACAGCCCCTCCCTGATTAAATTGAACTCGGTACCCCGCCACCCCCCCCCCCACCCCCAGCCTGAACTTGGAAAGCTGAGCATTGCTAAAGAAGATCAACCTTGCTGATTGTTCTCCCTTCAAACTCACGGCTAGGCGTAGCCCTAAAAGCTGACTCTACTTCCCATGTCAGTTCATTTGTTGATTATTTCATGCCTTTTCTCTTTTCAAATCGTTGCTACCACTTCTCTAATCTTCACTCTGCTGATCACTTATTTGCCATTTCATTGAGAAGATAGAAAAAACCAGAAGAGAACATCTACCTGCTTCCACCACCACATCTACGGGCCTGCTTGCAGCAGGTACCGGGTGCTCCGCCTGGCCTTTAACCACGGATCCGTGTCTTTGCTCTTGTCTGCATCCAACAGCTTCTCCCTGCGCACTGGAGCCCACCCTCACCTTCCCAGGAACCATGTCTTTGAAGTTTTCCCCTCTCCTTTGTCATCATCTCTCCTATCCTACTAAATAATTCCCATCAGTAATCAGATACGCTGTAGCATCTCCTATCTTAAAAACAAAAGCCGACTTCTGGTTTTAGGTCTGGCATGTAAGGAGCTTGGCAGCTGTCATTCTGTCCAAACAACAAGTAAATAGCTGGAAAAATTGAAAAAAAATCAACAACTTTTCTAGATCCATCAGAGAAATGAGGTCATGGGCAAGCCACTTTCCCCAAAATTGGAAAGACAGACAGGTAACTATAGAGAATCACAGTTTCCTGGAGCAGAAACTTGCGTGAGAACCAGCGCTGGGCTAGGAAAACTTGAACTTGCATTGCCAAACTGCTGGAGGCTCAGTGTCAACAAGTCTGAGTGTTTAAAACACCAGGGGCACCCAGTCATAGGGGAACGCCCCCCCCCCCCCCCCGTTTTGTGAGTTTTACCTCCAGGAACCCTACCTGGTTATCGCACTGAATATCAGAGAAAAATCCACTTGTGCTTCTAGTAGCAGGAGAGGCAAGGAAACCACTTTGAAATATGCAAGAGCACACTCTTGTGTTAAGTAAGACTTGCCCATAAGGGAAACTATTTCACCAGGGCCTACACTATTGGGATTTTTTCAGAGCCTAACCAACCTGGAGAAAGGAAAGCAGACAATTCCACTCCCCACCAGCCATCCTGTCCCACCTAAGGGGGTGAAAGACAAAAACTGAGAAGCACTTCAGAAGTTCACAGACCAGAGGCACAGGCTCTCTAAAAGACTTGAGACCTACTCACAGGACTACAGAATGCTTTCCCTTCCCCCACACCTCACCAGCATATTACTATTCCCAGCAGTTCTTTACTCAGTATATCATGTTCAGCTATCAAGAAAGAATTTAGATGCATGGTAAAAGGCAACAAAAAACAGTTCAAAGAGACAGCAAGCATCAGAATTGGACTCAGATATAGCAGGGATGTTGAAATGATCAGACCAGGAATTTAAAACCACTATGATTAATATGCTAAGAGCTCTAATAAATAAAGGAGACAACATGTAAGAATTGTTGGGCAATGTCAGCAGAGAGGGAGAAATTCTAAGGAAGAATAAAAAAGTACTGGAGTTCAAAAACACTGCAGTGTAACAGAAATGAAGAGTGCTTTGGATGGGCTTATTGTTGGACTGGACATAGCTGAGAAAAGAATCTCTGAGCCTGAGGATAGTTTAATAGAAACCTCCAAAACTGAAAAACAAACAAAGAAACAAAACAAAGACTGGAACCTCCCCAGAACAGAATGTTCAAAAATTGCAGGACAACTATGAAAGGTGTAACATATATATAACAGGAATGCCTGAAAGAAGAAAGAAAAATGAAAGGATATCATCGCGGATCCTACAGACATTTAAATAATTACACTTTTCACAAAGATTAACTCAAAATGGATAATAGGCCAAAATGCAAAATGCAATGTTATAAAACTCCTTGAAGATAACATTGAAGATAACTTAGATGACCTTGAGTATGGTGATAACTTTTCAGATACGACACCAAAATCAGGAAAGAAGGAATCGATGAGTTGGACTTCATTACAATTAAGGATTTGTATCCGCAAAAGACATGTCAAAAGAATGAGAAGACAGGCTTTAGAATGGAGGACATATTTGATAAAGGACTGTTACCTAACATATACAAAGAACTCTCACAACTCAAGAAAACCAACAACTACATCAAAAAATGAGCCAAAGACCTGAACAGATACCCTATGAAGAAAACATACAGAAGGCAAATAAGCATATGAAGATATGTCATTAGGGAATTGCAAATTAAAGTAACAAGATATCACTATACACACCTATTACAATGGACAAAATCCAAAACACTAATGACAATAAATGCTGGTGAAAATGGAGCAATTGGAATCACCATTGCTGGTGAAAATGCAAAATAGTTATAGACATTTTGGAAAACAGTTCAGCAATTTCTTATAAAACTAAACATTTCTTAGTATAAGATCCAGTAATTGCACTCCTTGATAGTTACCCAAGGGAGTTGAAAAGTGATGTCTATACAAAAACTTGCACGTAAAGATGTTTATAGAAGCTTTATTTATAATTGCCAAAATATGCAAGCACCCAAGAAGCCTTTCAGCTGGTGAATGGAAAACTAAACTATGGTGCATTAAGAAAATGTAACATTATTTAGTGCCAAAGAGAAATGAGTTATCAAGCCATGAAAAGACAAGGAAAGAACTTAAATGTATACTACTAAGTGAAAGAAGCCTAAAGAGGTTATATACTGTGTGTTTCCAACTATACGACATTCTAGAAAAGACAAAACTAGGGGACAATAAAACAATCAGGTGTGCGGGTGAAGTGGGGGTGGGGACACAATAGGCTGAGCACAGAGCATGCTTAGGACAGTGAAACTACTCTGTGTGATGCTGTCATGTGGATACCTGTGGTTATACATTTGTCAAAAACCATGGAATTAGGGGCAGTGGGCTGGAATGGGAGCAAAAGACAGAAAACTGTACAAGAACAACAATTAAAATAAATAAAACAAACAAACAAACAAAAAACATGGAATGTGCACCACCAAGAGTGAACTGCAATATAAACTATGGACTTTGGGTGATAATTTTGTAGTAACACAGTTTTATTGATTGGAACAAGTGTACCATGCTGATGTGGGATTTTGATAATTGGGGAGTTATATACCCTTATATATGTCTGCGTGTATGTGTATGTGTGTATATATATATATATATATAAAAGAATCAACCAATGAATATATAAATAGAACAACAAATTCATGTTTCTCTCTCTAAAATCAATGTTTTAAAAATTATATACTCAGATTCCAAATCTTCTCTGTAAGTTATCACCATATCCATATCCAAGGTACAATCATCTTCCATCTGCTCTGTTGCAAATTTGGTGACCAGTGTCCCTGCTTTCTCTCATTTCCCCTTGGCTCAACACAGCAACCAGAGCAATCCTTTTAAAACGTAAGGCAGATCATGTTATTCTTTTGTTCTAAATCCCTTAATGGCTATACTTCTTACTCAGAACAAAAGCCAATATCCCTGCAGTGGCTTAGAAGCCCTAAATTAATTGGCTTTTTGCTCCGTCTCTGATTTCATCTCTTACCATGCTCTGTGTGGTTCTCTCTGCTCTGGCACACCAGCCTCCTTACCGTTTCTCCAATATTCCGAATACACGCCTTCATTACTACTGGGCATGATGTCTGCTTGGGATGCCTTCCCTCAGATAACACCCTCAACGACTCTGTTCACCCGCTCTTGCCCTCTTTAGTATGTCTCTCACGGAATTCTCCTCTCTCCTGCATCATCAGGACCACTGGGGAGGATCCAGCCTGAAGATTATGAAGTCAAAACTTCAAAAGCAGGTTCTTGATGACATCCTTTGAGCATCTAAATCAAGCATAATGACAGGCCTGTCCTTGGACTGTGATATGAGGCGATCATGACCTTTAGAGTTTCTCACAATATCTGGCCAACAACTTGGAAGGCATGAAAAATATCATTATCGCTAGTATATTTTAACCATTATTTATTATTGTTCATATTAAATGTGATGGGAGTTGCGTAATGATGAGTCCCAGCAGAAAAAAAATTGTAATTTGTGTAAATAAAGAATGGAGAAATGTACTGCTTTCCAGAGACATTATGATGTACAACCTGAAGGCAGGGGAAGTGGCCGAAGAAGGGAGCTGACGGTTACAAACCAAGGCTTCCTGCTAAGTGTGTCCGTTTTCTTCATTAAAATCCAGCCTCCCAGGGCAAATCTTTTTCTCCACATTTTACAGATGAGGAAAGAACCAAAGGTTAAGGGCATCTAGCTATTAAGAGGAATAGTCAGGATTTGCGATTAGGGCTATGTTACTCCGAAGCCTGTCCTCTTGCCATTTACACCATGCTGGGTTTGGTCTCTAAATCTTTCTACAATAAATGAACGCTGTTTATTGAGTCAGTAAGTGAAGCCCAAAACCAAGTGGAAAAAAGAATTCTTTTCAATCTGAAAATGTCAAGGGTGATAATATGTACCAGTGTTCTTACCATTGAGCTTAAAATCTTGCAACTCAGGCTTTTGTAGAAATAGGAGGAAGAAATTTTCCCTCAGCACTTCTATCAAATTAAAGAATGATCAACTGCTTCTGCACATAGAGACAATATTCCACCTATTTCCTGGGACCCATTCAATGACAGGGGATATGAATAAACTATAAACAAATATATTAGCTCATCCGTCCTTACCAGATGCAGTGAAATTTAGTACCTAGGGTAAGGGTTGGTTCAAGGGTCCCCCTGAATTGACATTTTAGTGAGCAAAAATTTTTGCATAGTATGTGTCTAACAAATTATGATTATTCACTTTTAAATTGTGAATAAATTAAGAATTGTGGTTTAAACTATCACATTAGAAACATTTAAGGAAAGATAACTTGGTATTTGTCCCAAAGAGATTAACTTTAAACTACAGTAAAAAAATCTAGTGAATTCACTCAAGTGAACATTATTTATTAAGTGCCTATTTGTGCTTTGAACTCTGCTGGAGACTATGCATGAAGAGAGCATGGTGCACTCAAACTAGCCCACAGCCTCCAGAAATCCTCGAGGGACCGTTCTTCTTTTGTGCGTTCCCAGGCAATGCAAAAGCTATTTGTGATGAGCTACATCCCCAGCACAAATCAGTCATAGAAGTTGGCCTGCTCGCCTCCTTCACACAACAGGAAGAACCGAAATAAGGGCAGGCCGGGGGTTCTTCAATCCTTCGCATAACCAACCCACATTTATAATTCTTTAAATGTCTTCTAAATTAATGTCTTGCACATTCTTTTTGTTGCTATTCTTTGAATCTGTACCAAAATACTTTCCATATTCCCAGTATTGAAACAATAAGAAGTAGATAGACAATTTGTCTTTGGGGTTTTCATTGGGACGGCTGCCCTACCGTATACTAGCTATACTAGATATACACTTTTCTTTTTAGATACAATGTTGAGTTCATTTGTTGCTGCAGATGTCCTCACTCCCATTCATGTTTTGTGCTGTGCCAATTAAAACAATGTTTTAATCTATGTAACATTGTTTGTTTCTGCTCTCTAAAGAATTTGCAATAGCAGCTGATCTCCATTTGGGGCCACCAGTGTGTTGCCACGCTTTCCTTTCCTGTAACAAGCCGTTGTTCGTGGTGTTATATCATAGTTAAAAGATTCCAAGAAAAAGTTTACTTAAGTCCAAATCAGCCACACCTTTCCACACACATACACAGCCATGTCTGTGCACGGGTGGGAAAAACACTTGGCAAAGAAGACGGTTATACAGCTGAGCAGGGGAAGGGATGACACACTGGCTATGAATTTTTACTTCTGAGGCCAAGAGGGCCCATGTGCGTGCACTTTGGTGCTCTCCACTCCAGTCAGGGCTTCTGAGGGTCTGGAGTCAGGAAACCCTCAGAGTGCTGGCAGCCATGCTTTGTCTGCGTGGTTCCTGGAGACGGGGTGAGGTGTCTGATTGCTGAGGATGTGTTCAGACATGAGGTAATTTTCAGGAACGCTGAGAAGTGAGAAGTCATGACGACTAAGTAATTTTATTCTGTCTTTTTTATCCAGTCATGGAATATACAACTTGTGTCAGTTTGTGGTCTCTACATAGTAAGTATGAGGGCCAGGATGGAGGAGTATAAGGAGAGAGAACATTTCTTCTTTCTGTGTTCAAATGTGGAACTCCAAAACATATTTATAGTAACACCCTCCAAGCTAATGGGAAACATTAGGGTCCAACATGTCGTTTTGCTATTTTTTTTTTTTTTTTCAGAAAGAAAAAACCTAAGTTGATAGAAATTAACTTGAAATTGGGGTCAACTCTGGAAATAGATTGTTTTTATCTAATGTTGAATATATAAAACAATTCAAGGATAAATTTTGCATGTAAATACTGGACACATATAACTTAATCATCTGTCCCCAAATTTTAATTCATTAAGTTAATTAGACTCTTTTTTCTGGGTTATCTAATTCAATAAATATAATTTAGTCAATATAGTTAATTATAATTTATGCTCTATAAATGAGCTAAAGTCTATCAAATTATAGGGATATTAGACTGAGACATTAATAACAACTATGTTTGAAAGTTGCTGCTGAATAATGCATTAAGAATCAGAAGAAGTTGGGATGAGTGGGATATGCAAGAAAAGGGGGAAAATCCACCTTTTGGAGATCAAAACCTGGCCCTTTCTGATGGCATAACATAGTCAATAAAATTCCCTGGGCATCCCTTTGGGTTTGACAAAACTGACTGCCAAAGAAGGTCACCATCTCTGGAACCCCTCAGGCTCAGCAGGCAGTGGGGCTTTTCAATCATCTTAAGCAAAAGCTGGTCAGCTGTTAGCTCTGTGGGCTCTCGGGCGAATCCACTCAGGAATAAACCTCCCTGAGGTCTTCATTCCCTGCACAAGCCACCTCCATACCTCAGGACTTCAAGTCTCAATTTCTAGCCGGAAGTTCTAATTTACTTAAGTCATTAAAAGCCTTAAAAGAATTCAAGAATTTGATTTTTTGGGGGGAGAAAGAATACCAAGCCTATAATATTCCTTTACTTTTGGTAATGTTATTTGACTGCGAAAGCATGTTTTTGGACTTTTTAGGATCCACTCTAATCTTAATTATGGTTTCCTTATACCTAGAATGTTTTCAACCATAAATCAGCAATCTCTCATGACACCTTCTAAGTTCCAATTATTCTAAACTCTGAGCTATACTTGCTTACACTTCAAGATTTAAAGTATCTTTACCAGAAGCATGATCCTCCCTGAGTTATGTGATCCTCTCATATGTTTTCATGGCACACACTCATCTTTGTCACACTGTACTAACATCATCCATTTATTTTTCCATTTTTCCATTTTCCCATTAGGCTGGGGCTTTGTGGAGACAGGTGCTTTTTGTTTTTTAATTTAACTTCTATTATCCCTGATACCTACTATAATCCTTGCTTATAGTAGTTGCAAAAGTGTTTGTAAAATCAATGAAAAAGCTGAGATGCTTAACAAACAAATTGATGGAGATTTACTACTTTTCCTCCTCCACATATGACTGAACCAAAAGCCTTTGCTAAGCAGACATAGCACCAAAATGGTCATTTTCTACATTAACTCTTTCTCCTGTAATGATTTCAGTAAATTACTCTGTAGCAACAAGTTGTCCATGTTAGCCTTACACAGTCAATGCTATGTGTAATGATGGCATGTTATTAATGAGGGTTGTTTTGGTCATTCTAATTAAAAAGCTCCAGTTATAAAGACTATTGTGAAGATAACATCACACTGAGAAAGAAATGAGTAGATCCAGGAACGAATGAATGGGTTCATTAAATGGCTAAGCTTTGTTTTACAAGTTCCCTGGTGTCATTGCACAATCCCTTGGGTTCTAGGGTTCAGTATTCATGCTGAATGAATCTGCTGTACCTTAGTCCAATTAATTCATCTTGTAGATCCATTGTCTAAAAGTGAATAGATGAATAGACTCAGATATTCTTCTAATTAAATCATAGTAATGTTGATTTTTCCATTGGTAATAACAATAGCTCCATAGTATATTAGCTAAGGTTAAGAATAAAGAACTATTCATAAAATAATGCCCTTAAGACTGGCTGAGATTTAATTTGCTTCTCACACTGGTATTTGACCTTGGGACATTTTCTTAACCTCTGTGAAACTCATTTACCTTTTATGCAACATGAGGATAATAGTGCTCAGCTCAGAGTTGTTGTGAGGAATGCATGGGATGAGCAAGTAAAGAACTCAGCCGGAGAGCTGGGTCACAGTGAGCGCTCAATAAAGAGAAAGCACTAGCATCATCATCATCACTACTATTGCTCCTGCATAGGAATGTTGTTCCTCCTTAATTCTGTAGGGTATGAACCCCCGCTAAATTAAAATCAAATATAAATGTAATAATTAACAAAACTCAAATTAGTTTAAAAATTCTTTCAAAAATACTTTCATTGTAAGCATCCAGTAATTCATTCTATTAGCTTCAGTTTAAATACTTATAATGTATTTATAATAAAGTATAAATCTAAATAAACACATCTGACTTTTAAGACATTTATTTTTAGATGGTAAAGCTATTCATCTTGTCTTTCATATATATGTACACACACAAACATACACATGTAAATACAGTTGGGTATTTTTTGGATTTTAGAATACACAACCCTTGTCAAAATGATGGAAATAAAACAGACATGTACAAAACAGAAAGAGAACTCAACATAAGAAAATCGGTCAATGTAACAGCACGTTTGCAGAATGAAGGACAAAAACTAAGTGATAATCTCAACTGATGCAGAAAAAGCATTTAACAAAGTTCTTTAACAAAGTTCAATACCTTTTCATAATAAAAGCACTCGACAAATGAGAAATGAAGCAAAATATCTTGATATAATAAAAGCCATATATGAAAAATCCACAGTAACATCACACTCAAAGGTGAAAGCCCGAAAGATATTCCACTGAACTCCAGAACAAGTCAACGATGCCCATTCTCGCCCGTATTATTCAACAGAGTAACGAAAGTCTAGCCAGAACAAGAAAAAGAAATGAAAGGCATCCGAATTGAAAAGGAACAAGTAAAATGATCTCTGTTCACACATGACATAGTCTTATATATAGAAAACTCTAAATAGTCTACAAAAAAACTCCAAACCCACAAAACCCGTTAAAACCAATAAACAATTTCAGCAAAGGTGCAGGATACAAAACCAACATGCAAAACTCAGTGGCCTTTCTATAGATGAATAATGACCAATTTGAAGAGGAAATTTTAAAAAATCCCATTTATCAGAATATGAAAAAGTATAAAATCTTAGGGATAAAATTAGGAGGTACACTGAAAACTACAAAACACTGCTAAAATGAATAGAGAGGGATACAAATAATTCGAACATTTTATATTAAGTTAAAAAGTTCATACTACCCCTAAAAAACCTGCAGATTCAGGAAATTCTAATGACAGTGTCAGTAACATTCTTTACAAAGACAGAAAAAGAATTCCTAAAATTCATATGGAATCTTTAGAGCCAAAACTATCTAGAAAAACAAAGTTGGAGGCCTCAAATCTTCTGACTTCATAACATATTATAAAGGAAATGGGGACAACTGTAAGTGAACAATAAAAAATTTTTGTAAAAATTAAAAAGGGAGAAAAAATCGAGTAATGCTTCAGAAAGATCACTATGATCAAACATTAGAAATAATTATACATAATTTATGGAGAAAAATATACTGGCTCTTTTTTTGGCAGTATATGACATTAGCTAAGTTTCTGGAGAGAAATAAATATGTGAATCAAATAATGAACTTTATAAGGCTAGAAACTGTAAATAAACTCCTATTTTATAAAACAAATTACAAAGAACAGTAACCAGGACTGTGTGATATATAGACTGATACATAGACCAATGAAACAGAATAGAAAAACCAGAAAAATCCCTTGTGTATATGGCCAAACAATTTTTGGCAAAGATGCCAAGACCACACAACAGGGAAAGGTCAGTCTCTTCAACAACAGTGTCAGGAAACATGCCAAACATAAAGTTGGTCACTTACCTTAACACATAAATTAACTCAAAATGCATGAAAGACTAAACACAGGGCCTAAACCTGTAACTGCTAAAAGAAACATAAGAGACAAACTTCAGGACAATAGATCTGACAATAATTTCTTGGAATAACACCAAAAGTACAGACAGCAAAAGCAAAAGTAGACTAGTGGAACTATAGAAAACTCAAAATAATTTTTTTTTGAATCAAAGGAAACAACAGCAGAGTGAAAAGGCAACCTGTGGAATGACAGAAATCATATTTGCAAATCATATGTGATAAGGGGCTAATTTCCAGAATTTATAAGAAAATTCTATAATTCAACAACAACAAAAATAAGTAATTCAATTAAAAAGTGGGCAAAGGACTTCCAAAGCTACATATGGGTTGGCCAAAAAATTTGTTTTTTTCCATTTGATGGCTCTAGTACTGCTTAGTTGTCTTTAACTTCATTCAAAACAATTTTGTTAGATTGTATTGTGACAGCTGTCTTTTTAGCATGCATTTGAAAAAAAAATCAAAATTGGTGAATTTTTGTGTAGTCATTTTAATATTGAAGATGGAAGAAAATATGCAACATTTTGGCATAATATGCTTTATTAATTCAAGAAAGGTAAAAATGCAATTGAAATGCAAAAAGAAAAAGATTGGTGCAGTGTATGGAGAAGGTGCTGAGACTGACTGAACATGTTGAAATTGGTTTGTGAAGGTGCTGGAGATTTCTCACTGGATGATGCTCCACGGTCGGATAGACAACTTGGAGTCGACAGCAATCAAATTAAGACACTAACTGAGAACAATCAATGCTATGCCACATGGGAGATAGCTGACATCCTCAAAATATCCAAATCAGTAGTTATTGGTGAAAATGAAAAATGTGCCTTTTTATTTTATGGAAAAAACTACATGGACTTTTCAGCCAACCCAATAGGTCATAAACAGCATATGAAAAGATGTTCAACATCATTATTCATAATTGAAATGTAAATTAAAACCACAATGAGACATCAACTCACACCCAACAGGTTGGCCACAATCAAAAGAACAGAAAATAACAAGTGTTGCCAAGAATGCAGAGGAATTGGTGAGAATGTAAAATGGTGTGGTTATTATGGAAAATAGCATGTAGTTTCCTTAAAAATTAAAAATAGAACCACTATATGATCAAGCAATCCCACTTCTGGGTATATGTCCAAAAGCTATTTGCACACCCATGTTCATTGCACCATTATTCACAATAGCCAAAAGGTGGAAGCATCCCAAATACCCACTGACAGATGGACAGATAAAGAAAATGTGATATATACATAAAATGAAATATCATGTAGCCTTTAAAAAGGAAATTTTGTCACATGCTACAATATCAATGAACCAGGAAGACATGATAAGTGAAATTAAGCCAGTCAAAAAGTCAAATACTGTATTATTACACTTATATGAAGTATCAAAAGTAGTCAAAATCATAGAAGGAGAGAGAGAGTTGCCCAGGGCTTAGGGCAGGGGTAAGAAGGAAGGGTGAATTAGTGTTTAATGGGTATAGAGATTCAGTTTAACAAAATAAAAAAGTTCTACAGGTCTGTTGCACAACAATGTGAATATACTTAACACTACTGAACTGTTACACTTACAAATGGTTAAAATGATGAATTTAATATGGTTTTTTGGGACACAAAAATATGAAAGGTTATACTCCCTCCCTACTACAAACTACCACAAATATACTACATAAATACCACGTTACCGAGACAACTACTATTAACAGGTATATAGCATCAGGATCTTTTTAAAAAGATATATGCAGACACGTGCACCATACTTTTTAACAGAGTTCTCATACTTACCTTTTTTCTTTTTTGATACTCAAAAGTATCGTGGATATCACTCACGGTCACCTTTCATGTCAGTACATGGAAAAATCTACTTCATTCTTTTAAACAGCTACGTAGTATTTCATTATACGAATGTACCATATTTGGCAAATGTAGTACTCATAGGTCGCATATTTCCAAAGAAATTCACTAAAATGTTAATGATAAACATTTTAATAATTAACAAATATTCATTGCCTAAAAGCACAGTGCTGGGGTTGGGCGGTGGGAAGGGCACTATACTAATGACAAAGTTCCTGTCCTCAAGCAAACAAAACTCTATCACAGAAGCAGAGACATACATATAAATAAACAAGGTAGAAAGGCATACATACATATTAACTGCCATGTGAATTTTGGACCCCCAGTTTTGGGCGATTCAATGGTGGTTTCAAGGAATACATCTTTGGAATACTCAAGGATAAGAAGGCTTTAGGAATGGGGGTTTTGGGAGACTACGGAAGAGGAAGAAATGTCACCAAGTTAGAATAGGTAGAAACTACAGTATGGAAATATAATAGCTACCAGTTCCTCAGTGCCTACGTACCAAGTACTTGGCACAAATATGAAGTACCTATGTACCAAGCTACATTCTTTACATAGAGTACCCCGTTTCAGCCTCACAACTGAGGAACAAACAGTTTAATTTCTATTTTTATAATGAGGTAACCTAGGATCAGAAAAGTTAAATGTTAACACTGAGTTACTTAAGAAACTGTAATGTTCCAACAACATGGACAGACCTTCAGAGCATTATGCTAAGTGCAATAAGACAGAGAAAGACAAGCTGTATGACCTCCTTTATATGTGGAATCTAAAAAAACCCCAAATTGACAGAAAAAGAGATCAGATTTGTTATTACTGGAAGTGGGAAGTGGGGGTTGGGGAAACTGGAAGAGGGTGGTCAAAAAGTACGAACTCACAGCTGTAAGATATGGAATCAGTACTGGAGAATGTAACACACATCTATAGTTAACTTTCAAATACACCATTCAGCAGTGTTATTAGGAGAATAAATCCTAAGAGTTCTCATCACAAGGAAAAAACATTTTTTCTTTTGGTGTTGATATGAGATGATAAATGGTTAACTAAACTCACTGTGGTAATCATTTCATAATATATGGAAGTCAAGCCATTATGCTGTACACTTTAAACTTACACAGTGCTGTCTGTCAATTCCATCTCAATAACACTAGAAAAAAGATAATGTAGGGAACGGAAGCTGTGACCACATCAAAGATTCTGAAGATCATGTCTGAGTGTTTAGATTCTATTTGGTATGTAATTTGGAGCCATTTTAGAATTATGACTACGGAAACCTCATGATTAAAACAATGCTTTAAGAAGATAGGTCTGGTATTGCTTTGGATGAATTAGTTACAGGAAGAAAGGAAGTAAGTGAAAATTAGAGTACAGTGACCACATGTCCAGGTCTGCAAGGGGCAGTCTCCACATATATCAGTTGTCCTAGTAGAAGTATTAAAGAACCAGATTCACTCTTCCTATGTTCCTTTCACACTCAAAGATGTCCTGGTTTGGGAGAGAAATAATGTGACTCAATAGGAAGGTGGATGAGTCATATGGGATAGTGACAATGTGACTAGAAAGGATAGATATGAGAGAAAACATGGTGTGGTAGAAAAATCAATAGGTACTTTTTAGTTCAAGTGGCTGGACAAAATCTCAATCACTGGGAAAAAAGGAAGAAAAGACTTAGGAGAGAGAATGATGACTTTACCTTGGAATCTGATGTCCTGGCAGGACTTCACGTTGAGCTGTGCAGCAGCCTATTGGAAATATGAGGCTGGAGATCCAGTTGCCCATATGGAAGTGATTATTGAAATCATGCAAGTCAACGAGATCGCCAAGGAACAGACAATGATCAAAGACGGCAAAGAGGCCTGGAGGACCTCAGAAAGACCGATTCAGAAAAACTCTCAAATTGTAAATAGTAACTGAGGTTCATAGCCAATTAATAGATATTTCTATAATTACTTGACCATCTTGAGCCTGGTCAAAACTACCAACCACGCATGTGAATGCTGAGCCTGAAAGCAGCTAGCTGGTCAGAAGACAATGGGCAACTTCATAAACTGTGTCCAGCTTGTCATCTCAGCACATTTTCATCAACATGTTTCTTGTGAATGTGAACTCCTGAGTGTTATAAACACATTTTTAGACCAGGACTAGAGTGACTGACACAAGTAAACACAGCAGCAAATTATGTAGGTCACTGAAGTGTCTACATTCTTTGTCATTCACTTTCTTGTTCATTAAAATACATATAAAATTGTTATTGTTTCCTACATAACTTGCCATAAACTATCAAGCTGAGCTTTATTCCACAATTGTTGATGACGACATGAAAACCAAGGAACACAAGTAAGGTCTATATTATCAGCGTACTCAGAACTGCACAGCATACTGACAAACTGCTTGCTAAGTGTTCACACGTGAAAGAACATGGCACCGTTTCACAGAGAGATGTAAATCTCAGGAAAAAACACGTACACCTTAACATTACTATGTGGAATGGACAAACATGCAAAAAGTCATTTGAATTTAATTTCAAGGTTGATTTGATGAGGGAAAAAATTTGTATTTAAAATTTTTACATCTTGTAAGGCAAATCATTTTTTTTTTGTGTTTAAACAAAGCCATATCAAAGCACTTCAAATGTAAAAAACTTAATTTAACTGTCCATGAAGTTGAAATTAAACAGGAGTACCAGCAAGCTTTCTAAGCTTATCTCTTAAAACACACACACACACATACACCCCTTTGATGTTTCAGTAAACACTAATAACATACATAATTTATGCAACTCTGACTGAAAAAAGTGACTTTGGAATTATTTAACTATGTTTTCCTTCATTTAACAAAATTCACTTTTTAAAAAAGCTTTTATTTATTTCTAGAGAGAGAGGGTAGGAGGAAGAGAAACATCAATGTGTGAGAGAAACACCAATTGGTTGCCTCCCCAACTGGGGACCTGACTGCAACCCAGCCCTGACTGGGAATGGAACCTGAGGCTGTTCAGTGCACTGGACGATGCCCAGCCCACTAAGCCACACCAGTCAGGGCTTACAAAATTCACTTTTTAAAGTAGACAACATATTTCTCCATATATCTGAAAACAAATGGTACAGCCTAGTGGAGTTATAGTAAATCTATGAAGAGGAAAATAGAGCAGCATAATGAATCTTTTCAAGCAACTTCAATACATCCAAAACCTTAAACTACTGTCAAAAAGACATAGTGCAGCAACTCTGCAGTGACTCCGAAAAGCAGACAATGTGCTTTTAATACCTGCTTGGAAGAGAAACATGTATGTATCCAGTTAAGAATGCAGATTTGTTGCCAATATTGTGAAATAAATCCAGGCAGTATGGGAATCTGCAATATGCAGAGTTTATTACTCATTGATGCAACCAGTTTTTCCAGGCTGGCACTGGGCCTTTCACATGTAAAACTGATAATTTTTAATATGGTCACCAATGAAACAAAACACAGTAAAATTAGAGACAAAAGTCAGTAAAACCAAAAACTGGTTCTCTGAGATGATCAGAAGTTGACAAGCCTCTAGCAAGGCTGATAAGGAGAGAGAAGATACAAACTCTAATACTAGGAATGAGAGAATTAGCATTACTACCTATTATATAGTAGCATACTAAAAAAAATAAAGGAAAATTAAGAACAAATTTATGGTAATACATTGAAAACATGTATGAACAAACTCCTTGAAAGACACAAACTAACAAACTCACACAAGAAATACGTTAAACAGCCCTGTATCTATTAAAAGATACTGAATTTTGTTATTCAAAACCTGCCCACAAACAGAGCTATAGGTCTAGAAAGTTTCACTGGTGAATTCCACCAAATACTTCAGAAATATACACTACTGTATACATCTCCCAGAAAATCAAAGAGAAGGAAATATTTCTCTTAGTTAACACATTAAATATTAATTCATTAAATGATATACTATTAAATATTAACAATTTTTTAAAAGCTGTATGATCACTTAGACAAACATTTGACAAAATTCAACATCCATTCCTGATTAAAACAAAACAAAAAAATCCCAACCCTCAGTAAACTAGGAATAGAAAGGAACTTAACCTTACCTAAAGAATCTATGAAAAATCTATCGCTAAAACTCTCACTTAATGGTAAAAGATCGAATACTTTTCCCCTAAGATCATGAACAAGGCAACACTGTTTGTTTTTACCACCACCTGGCCAGTGCGGTGAGGCCCAGTGTGGCCAATTTTGTTGTTGTTAAGGGATAGATGCTATGTCAGGCTTTGGGGAGCCATTCAGTCTTTGTAGCAACTACTCAACTCTGCCACTGTACCATGAAAGCAGGCAAGATAATACATAAATATATTTGAATAAAACTCTTCTTACAGAAACAGGTTTGCTGACTCATGCAATAATGGAAGAAAAAGAAATAAAACATATACAGATTGTAACATTGTAATTTATTCACAGAAGTCCATCAGATGATTGTCTGTGCAAGGCCATGAAATCTACAAAAAAAGCTACTAGAATCAGTTTAGCTAGGTTTCAGAATATAATCAAAATGCAAAAATCAACTGTATTTCTACATACTATTAACGAACAATTTTAAATTAAAATTTAAAAATACCATTTACAAGAGCATCAAAAATAAAAGATAAGAATGAATGACAAATGATGTGTAAAGCCTGTATGCTGAAAGCAACAAGACACTGCTGAAATTCAAGAAGACCTAAGTAAAAATATATACCAGATCTGTGGGCCAGAAGATTCAATGATGAGATGCCAACTTTCTGCAAACCTGATTTACAGATTTAATGCAAGCCCCATCAAAATTCCAGCATTTTTTTTTTTTTGGTAAACATGGACAAGTTAATTCTAAAATGCACATGTAAATGCAAAGAACCTAGAATAGCCAAGTAACTTTCTAAAATATGTGTAACAAAGTTGGAGAATTTATTCTGATTTCAAGACTTTATTAATATAAAGCCACAGTTATCAAGAAAGTATAGTATTGATATAAAGAAACAAAATAGAGTTTTAAAAACAGTTGAAGTGCTAACTGATCGTCTGAGGATTTTCAACAAATGTACCAAAGGTGCACAGGCAGTTCAGTCCTTCCAATGTGTGATGCTGAAACATTAAGACTGTTCACCATGTGCAAAAACAGTGAACTTTTATCTACACTTTGAGCTGTATTAAATTATTAACCCCAAATGGATAACAGACCCAAATTAAAACTGACCACATCAAGTGTTAGTGAGGATGTGGAGCAACTGGATTTGGTGGGAATATAAAATGGTATAACCACTTTGAAAAACATTGTGAAAATTTCTTAAATTAAGCATATGAACCAGACATTCCACTTTTATGTTTTTACGAAAAGAAATTAAATATATTAATACAAAGACTTGTATGTAAATATTCCTCATAACTTTATTATGGTCCAAATGAAAATAACCCCAAAATCCATCAAAAGGTGACTGAGAAAAGAAATTGTGTTCTATCCAAAGGCATACTATTTAGCAACAAAAAACACACCACTGACACCTGCAATGACATGAGCGATCTCCAAATAATTATGTGAATGAAAGTAAAAGAGTACATGTTACATGTTCCATTTATGTAAAACTATATATGCACGTTGTATCTCGATTGTGATGATGGGTCCACAGGTATACATATTTGTCAGACATCAAATTGTACACTTTAAATATATGTAGTTTACTGTGTCAATTATATCTCAATAAAGCTGTTTAAAAAGTTTAGTAAAGCTCTATGAAGAGCATTCAATTTTATCAGAGAAATTAATTCAAATATTTCTATCAATTAACCTCTTTAAAATTTGGATAATTCTTTTAAATTAACTCACTATAGAAGCTCATCTGGAAAATAAATTTTATAAAAACTGTAACAAAACATCTCTATGTGAAAGCCACTGTACAGCAAATTCCTAAATACTGCCCTATTTCTCATACAAGGACTCATTCTCAATTCTGCAAGCAAGTCTATGTATACAATTAAATCAGGTATAAAAATGCCAGTACAAGAATAAACCTGTTAGCAGCCTAGGTTTGTTGTCAAAGCCTCTGAAATCCTATTGGTTCACTTTAATTTTTTTCTATGCTGCTATTGTTTGCCTCTGGACAAGTTCTGACAGTCAGTTGTGCATTTGGTATTCTGATCTTCAACTATCAAAGGGAAGGGAAGATGAGAAAGATGGACAGGCTTCTGAAAACTGTTAGCACCATGCAATTCTTTTCAGAGAGGAGAGAAAGCTTACTTTATGCATCTAAGAATATTATCAAAACCCTGAAAATTCTCTTATTTTCATTTATTTCACTTCAAATAAACTGGTAGAGCTCTAGACAACATAAATCCTATTAAATTTGGTTAAGTACTATTTCTAATGAAAACTATCTACTGACTTAATGAAGCTTAAGACTGGCTTCATTGCGTCAAGCATACCTCTTAATTTTAAAATGCTAACTGGCTAAACAAATTCAGGAAAACTTAAATTTCAATTTTGCTATCTCTACTCCCTGAATGGCATTTGGGGGGTGGAAGTACTGATAAATATTGTCTCTTATCTCCTCATATTAAGTTTCATTAAAATTTCCAGAAATGATTTGAAAACCATCTTTTAAAGATTTGACTATTATGCAAATACTTTAAAAACACATCTGAAAATGCACTTTCAAAGCACTCCAGTTTTCCATGAAAAATTTTATTTAAAACTACAAAGCATTTTGGTGTGGCTAGTTTACTACCCTGAAATCCACCCCTCCAAAGACTCAGTTATTTCCAAACAGCAATAGAGTACTACCTAGTATTCTCTCTTCAAAAAAAATTTCATCTTACTTCATCTTGTTTACCCTGAATAATTGTGTTTATATATGAACTGTGTGTGTGGGAAGGGCAGAAACAAAGATATCTGAACAAGGTACACAGGGTTCTTTCAATGTTGAGGATTTTCTTTATCCTAACTTACTCTTTGGTAGGTAGCTGATTGAAATGGTCTCTGGTGACATCCCCACATTTGAAATATGGAGGACAGGGAATTTTTTTTCTTTTAAAGTGCTATACACTTCATTATTGCATTTCATTTTAACAGAATTTATCAGACAGGCTTCATCATGCTCATTCATATTAATCAAGTAAGACTTTTTAAAAAAACTACTCACTGAAGAATATGTTTACTGATTGTAGAGAAAGGAATGGGGGGGGAGGGGAAGGGGGACGGGAAGAGAGAGAGAGAGAGAGAGACAGAGAGGAATATCAATGTGAAAAACATGGATCAGTTGCCTTCTGTATGTGCCCCAACTAGGGATGGAACTTATAACCTAGGTATGTGCCCTGACCAGGAATTGAACCCGCAAATCTCTTAATGCACAGGATGATACTCCAACCAACTGAACCACCCAGAGAGTGCTCAAGAGTTTTTTATAACCAGTCTTGAATCCCTCATTTAAAAAGATTTCTCCCAGACTTCCTGTCAATATGGCAGCATAGGCAGACATGGCTCACCTCTTCACACAATCACAGCAAAATTCAAGTAAAATATAGAACTATCACTCAGAACTGTCAAAAATTAAGGTGAATGGAAGTCTGCTGACTATGGAACTAAATAAACCACATCCATTCAGATTGGTAGGAGGGGCACAGATGCGGAATGGGCTGGTTCTTCACCCACGTGTGGTGGGTAAAAATTCGGGAGGGATATCTTGGGAGCAAGGAGTCCCAAGCCCACACCTGGCCCTCCAGCCCAAGGTTCCGGTGCCAGGAAGATAAGTCCCCACAATTTCTGGCTGCAAAAATCAGCAGGAACTGAGTAGGTGGAGGAGGCTGCTGGAGCCCCAGGCAGTTTCTGTTAAATGAATCCACATATGGACTCACCTACTGAGACTCGCTCCCTCTGAACTCCACCACCAGGGTAGCAGCTTGAAAGGCACCAGTGGTACACAGGGACAAACCGAAGTGTGAAGTGTGCGGCGAAGGTGAGCAGACCACTGTTCCTTTTTTGACCCCATGCAGAGTGGGAAAGCTGGTGCTACATCTGACAATCCATCAACCTGGCCAACACTGTTTGACCAGCCTGGGATCTCCCAAGAGACTCCGCCCCACTCAATTTATGGGCCCATCCAAGCTGCTTTTCCATATGAAAGGCCGATCTTGGCCCATGCTACATAAATTCCTAAATCCTATCAATCAAGCAACAGCTGGCTTCAGTGAGCCCCAGGCACAGCACTAACAGCAGCCAGCCTAGATTCACAGCTTGGCTTCACCTGGGAGTTTCCAAGCCCAGCAAAAGCAGCAGCCAACTCAGAATATGTAACAGCTCAGGCAGGGTGGCCCTGGGCAAAACACAGGTGGGGGCTGACCTTGGCCTGCACCACCTGGGAAATCCCAGGGCCCCGTGCACCCACTGGACAGTTACAGACCATGTCAGAGCACCATCACCCTGCCCTTGCGCAGCTTATCCTCCATGAAGGGTGGAGGTTGGTGGTCAGTGGTCACAACCAGTCCTTGCAGCTGACTGGCCTGGGTAAATCCCTCCCATTGATCTGCCAACAGCAACCAAGGCTCAATTACAAGAGGACGTATTTAGCCAACACAAAGGGCACACCTCGAGTACCCAGCTTGGGTGATACAGGAGGCTATGCCACTGGACCCTACAGGACACCTACTACATTAGGCCACACTCCAAGATACAGAGAGCAGCTCTACCTAATACATGGAAACAAATAATGGGGAGGATGCAAAAAAAGGGAGACAAACATGGCCCAAATGAAAGAACAGATCAAACCTTGAGAAAGAGAGCTAAATAAAATGGAGATAAGCAATCTATCAGATGCAGAGTGCAAAACACTGTTTATAAGGATGCTCAAGGACCTTAGTGAGGACCTCAGCAGCATAAAAAAGACCTGGTCTGAAACAAAGGATACACTAATTGAAATGAACAATTTACAGGGAAACATCAGTGGAGGAGACGAAGCTGGCATTCAAATCAAGGATTTGGAACATAAGGAAGCAAAAAATAACCAATCAGAAAAACAAGAAAAAAGAATCCAAAAAATGAGGATAGTATAAACAGCCTCTGGGGAAACTTTAAGAAGTCCAACATTCCATAGGGGTGCCAAGAAAGAGAAGAGAAAGAGCAATTCTATCTCTATAGAATTGGAAATCTCTATCTGAAAAAACAGTGAAAGAAAACTTCCCTAATTTGGTGAAGGAAATAAACATGCAAGTCCAGGAAGCACAGAAATTATCAACTGTGATGAATGCAGAGGCTCACTCCAAAACACATCATTATTAAAAGGTCAAAGGTTAAAGATAAAGAGACTCCTAAAAGCAAGAGAAGTTAGTTACTGGAAGGTTGCCAGACAGGAGGCAGGGAAAGGGAGGAGGATTAAGAAACACAAATAGGTAGTTACAGAATAGCCATGGGGATGTAAAGTACAGCATAGGAAATGGAGTCGCCAAAGAACTTGTACTCATGACCCATGGACATGAACAATGGTGGGGGGATTGCCTGAGGGAGGAGGGGGTGCTGGGTGGAAGGGAGCAAAGGGGGACAAATCAGGACAACTGTAATAGCATAATCAATAAAATTTTTTTAAATTATATAATTGAAATAAAATAGAGGGTAATAGCCTAGAAAAGATTTCTTCTTTCCTTTTGTCTATGAAACTCATATGTACAGAGTGAAAAGTACACTAATGTGCTTGCAAAAATGAAACCTTTTGGTTTATGCAAATAAATTATCACAAGAATTGATTGTAAACTTTCACTTGTCCTTGCATTCCTGTCCTTTTAAAGAATATTTTTTTGTAGTGTAGCATGCTATATATGAACACAGAAGTCTATGATTTATTTTATAGAACTATTGTTCCTGTGAATGTCTTCCCACCCTTCTAAACATTGTCTTCTTATAGACAACTCACCTGGGTTGATACTTTTGTCCCCTCTAATAAGGATTCTGCATATTTTTAATAAAGGATATAAACTTTCATCCTTCATAGAGTTTTGACTTTTACAGATATCAGCAACAGAAACCAGGTGTGTAATGAACCTACAAATTAAATAATTTTTTCAGTTATCTCTAATGTTGAATGATTAATAATTAAAAATAATTCTTTGCTGCCAAAATCTGCCAGGGAGAGAAAAGGGGTAGGGAAGGTGTCAAGGGGTGGATAAGTTCTCCTGTATATAAGCCATTCCATACATCTAAGTGTTCCTGAAGGACACGTATTAGATGGCTGAGGCTTTTACCCTTCCCATTAGGAGACTGCTCTGAGGAAAACAATTCAAAAGACCAATTAAATAATTTAAAAATGTCACCGATTAGATCAAACTAGATTATATCATTATTCTTTTAGTCTAACTTTTTGAATGCGGATAAATAGGTGGAAGCTATTAGCAATTATCCTCCCCTCTCCCCCCCGAGGGAGAGAAGACAGGTCTGGAGTATAAAAGTTACTTAAAATATTTACCTTTTTTTCTATTATGGGTAATCAGTGCAAGAGTTATAGGAATACTTAATAATTATTAGCATATTTGAAGAAAATGGCCCATGCAGTGAACCACAAATTCGTTTGGTTAATTAGGTTGTACACAAATGAACAAAAGCTGATTTAGTTATGTGTATCTCAGTTATGTGTATCTCCACAAATTAAATGGCTTCTCAATCACATGCTAATTTAGTTACTACAGTCTTTACTTTCATTATCCATTCAATACTGAGTAAAAATCAAGGATGAATATTCTTACTCATGCAGTGGATTCTGTCTCCCACACTGAAATTTTCTAAATTTTAGTGAAATATCTGCAACATACAGTTGACCCTTGAACACCACAGGTTTCAGCTGTGGGAGAAAAAGCCACATATAACCGGACCCCACAGTTCCAACATACGTTGTTAAAGGGTCCACTGTATTTTCAATCTGTGCTTGGGAACCTGCCTATGTGGAGGGCTGATTGTGGTTATGCAGATTTTCAACTTGAGGGCCAGAAGGCGTGGGGGGGCTTGGTGTACCTAACCCTTGTGTTCTTCAAGGGTCAACTGTGTACAATAATGCACAATCATGAACAGATCCACACAACTATGTATTACTGTACACATACTTCTAACTTGACAGGTTTCAGTTACTCAAATACTTTTAATCATATATTCTTTGATACTACAGTCCTACACATGCTGTAAAGTTATAAACAAGATTACTCAAATAAATACCAATTAAATATGGTAACATCATCACAAAATTCTTAACATATGTACAGTAGTAAAGTGGTACTGATAACCTTTGTCACTAAAACAGAGTTCCTTAAGACTTAGGTAAAAACAGTTTAAAGAAATCACAGGTAGAAAGAAGCACAGCTGCACATGTGGAATGAAACTGATATATGTTCCTTTGAAAACAATGGCACACCCTAAAGATTAACTGCCAACAATTATGGCATGATGATAACTAGACAGGGCTAAGGAAACTAAGTACTTGGGCTTAAGTCTCCACGGACTAGTTTATTTTACATATCATACATCTGCTTGAAAACCAGAAATGTATGTTTCTGGGGACCAAACACAAATAAACCAACCACTTTACCTGAAAAATGGTCACCACGGTATTTTCACAAAGTACATTTTTACATTAAAAAACAAAAAACCTAAATACGTGATGAAATTTAAATACCAACTGACTGAAAAGCCTGCCTTTAGTCTGACTGAAAAGGCATTCTTAGTAATGGCTAGGTACTTACTTTTAGTTTCATGCTTTTTAGCCCTGCATAGTTATGATTTTCCTCTTCCAAATAAATGCACACTCAGGCAGAGAGTAAGTCTTAAGCTAAGTCACACAGTTCATTGTACGTATAGTGCCTAATACAAATGTCTCATTTGTGAATGGCACAAAAATGTTAACTGAATGAAAGCTAATAGTGTTTCTTCTTTGAGTGTAGCAGAAAGCAAATAATTACAAAAGGGTAAATATAAAATATTAATATGGGGGATATAATAAAAGCATTTTGTACTAACGTTTCATTAAGGTTTTTTTCTGAGGATATAAAAGTTTACAGATGTTGTTAAACCTCTAGTTTACAGTTCATATACTGTGGATGTCTACTAATTTCTACTTCTATAATTTTTATTGAGAAACAAGCTGTCATCTTTGTTCACAAAACACAGCTATTAGCAGTAGGATACACACTTAAAAAATACAATAATCCTAAACACAGTATTTGGGTAGTCCATCCCCTCATCTGGAATTCATATACTCGCTGCAATTATGTATGAGTTCATACAGTATGAACACAATGTGCTCAGTACCTGGAAACATTAATGTAATAGCACTACACTACATGAATCAGAATTACAGTCCTGAACTTAACATAGAGTGGCAGTAAGTAGTCTATGGTCTATGATCCTGAAAGTTCTTCATACAAAGTTAACTGCCTAGACTACGAATAGAAGTCACACACCACCATATATTATCTGCATGTACTTCCGTCACCAACTTCCTATGTCCACTTCGTGAGTTAAAATCTGAGGATGGATGTGATGCTTTCTTAATGATCTGCTACACGTAAGTGTCTGATCCTGTAGTTTTATTCCTATCACATTCTAAATCAATTAATAATTAGTCACCTATTCAGGCACTAAACCTATATGGCACAATTATGCGATTTCGAATTAGTCTTATAGTATCATATAATCATTTGTGCAAAAATAAGAAAAAATTTAATTTATTTTGAATTAGAAGGACTTTGGTGAACATGGGATCATCAAATGCTGTAATTGTTAGTGAGTCTAAAATAAAAGTATAGGCTAATGTAATCTCCTAGATAAGAAAATGAAAAGTTCTTACATTTGGAGAAATGATTATTTTATAGACTATAAGGAAGTGCAAAGCCACAGTTCTTACATCTTAAACTTCTGAATTTCTAAACCATAAACCTTTAAAAAATGAAGCTGTTACATAACTGAAACTGGATTACAGAAATCTACTATATTAACGATGGGACTTACATAAAATAGCAACCTGTAAGAAAAAAACTAAAGTTATGTATAAATAGGTTTGAAAATGAAGAGCCAATTTCAGACTTACTGTATTAATATAGGGTAACTGTACTGTGAACATATAAATTACACCTATTGGCCTCTGAAATGTACTACATGTCCATGTAGAAGCAGATTTAATTTTCCATTTTGATTTTCTCAGATCAAAATGCTTCTGCATTCTCTGAGCATATATTGCATTTATAACAACAGAAACCTAAGGGCAACACAGAGGAAGCCCATCCTAAATTTCAATTATAGGTGTCAAAAATTACCTCCACAACGTAGCTTTTTTCCCTTTGATTCACTTATTAGAGATGACTTGGTTTTCACAATCACATGCTTGCCGTAAGGTAGTAATATGTTAAATTTACATCAAACAGCTAAAAGCCTTTAGCATACTTGTTTACATAGGCCTACTTATACACATTAAAAAAATTACCTGATTTAAGGCCTAAAGTAAATGGATTCTAATTTTTATGAGATAATTCTTAGGAAAAGTTTTAGATGGTTTCAAAAATGGAAAAAAGATTGCTTGGGTACAGCTTTAGGAACACTTAAGCTCATTAGATTATTTTTCAATTCTTCATTATTAAAAACTGCAAGAAATAACATCTACAACTTTTAATAAATAGAACACTCTTTCAGGGACATAAACTAAAACTCAAGCGGTCTTTTTTTATATACAATGTATTTAAAGAACACTTTCATTCATATTTATTTCATAGATGGGAAATAAAATTGGCTCATGATGTTCTAGATTTGAAAAATGCCAATTACCAGAACTGAACAGCTAGGAAGTCAATTTCTTTTTTTTTTTTTTAAAGGGAGACTTTTTTTTTTTTTTTTTTAGATTTTATTTATTTTATCTTTAGAGGGGAAGGGAAGGAGAGAGGGAGAGAAACATCAATGTGTGGCTGCCTCTCGTGCATACCCTGCTGGGAACTGGCCTGCAACCCATGCTTGTGCCCTGACTGGGAATCAAACTGCGACCCTCTGGTTCGCAGGCCTGCGCTCAATCCACTGAGCTACACCAGCCAGGACTGTCAATTTCTTTATTAACTTTATCATTATCATTCAACAAGATTTACAATCATGTTTCCTTAGGTTTTTCAATTCAGAAGCACTTTATATGCAAACAAAGAAACTAAGATTCAGAGATTTACTAATCATACATCTTATCTGAAGCAGAAAATGTGATTAGGGTCCATGTCACCTGACATTTTAGTGCAATTATTTTAGCTACCTTAAAATCCATTTATATTTGCAAATAACAAGTTACCTGCTTATTTTTGAAAGCACACATGTAAAAATAATAGTAAGGTGTAACTAGTATTTAACATGTCATAAGTAAATTATGTTCATTCTAAATGTATTACCTTAATTTTTCTGGGGATCTCAATGTCAAAGGCATTGAGATCCACCATTTTTTTTGTGAACTGGTTTATACTCCTTCAAATAGTGAACCTCAGTATGTACTATTATAACACCATAGCTCTCCACAACGAAGCTGACACAGTATTTGGTTCAACTACAGGTGATACTTAATTAGGTTGATGATCTATCAGTTTGGGAATTACCCTTTCATGTAACATCACCTGCAGAATTGGTCCCCAACCTTTTTGGCACCAGGGACCGTTTCCATGACAGTTTTTCCACAGACAGGGACAGGTGGGGGTGGGGGGGAGGGGGATGGTTTTGGGATGATTCAAGTGCATTACATTCAAGCTCACTTCCTGCTGTGTGGCCTGGTTCCTAACAAGCCATGGACTGGTACCAGTCAGTGGCCTGGAGGTTGGGGACAGCTGACTAATAGTGTCTTTCCGAGGCTAAATTATGAGTGTTACTAAACTTGTAGCACTACTGTCAGTACTCTGCGTAATTCTATATTCAGTATTAAGAAAACTCTTTAGATGCCTATGCCTTATGTGATAGTTAACTGTAACAAATATTTAGTTAAAATCCTCAAGATAGAAATGCTAAGAAAACTTTCACAGAAAAACTTAAAAAAAAAAAAAAAAAAAGGCTCATATTTGGATTTTAATGTATGATGGTCTTTATTTACAACTTTATTGGCAAAAAGAAGAGGGATAGGTTTGTAAAACAGTCTATCACAGGGCATTGCAACTGATCCTGTCAGATTAAAGTAGTTTCATTTTAAATGGCTAACTGTCCAAAGACATACAACACTGAATCTGCCTATGCAGTTTCCTTTATGAAGTACAGTTTCATATTTTAGGCAGTCTTTTTAACATATAAATACAAAAGAAATGAATCACCCATTAAAAACTGCATTAAATAAAGGGTATTTTAAATTTAAATTTATGTTGTCCTTGTAGTAACGCATGCCCAATGAAAATCAAAAGCTGGAAAAGCAATAACACTTACTACTTGAGCAGACAGTTACAACAATCATTTTTACAACGATCAATCCTTTTCTGCAATGACCAAATTTTGAATTTATCATGAACTACTCTGAACTTACTATGAGATGTAGCCAAAGTCAGAAGACAAGACGTAGGGAGAACAGTCCTTTTTTTGGAGGAGTAAGCCCTCCAAAATCAGCATGGGAAATAAACATCTTGTTGAAGAATTCTAGGTGGAAAAAAATTAATGTCAATTTCAATTCATGCTGAGCTGGCTTAATTTTTTCATTGACTTGTTTGGTGTCATTCTTCTAAATCAAGTGTGTTTAGTTCTTCTTCTAGTTCATCCAAATCCTCCCCTGTAAAAAGATTTTCATCCACAGGAACAGCATCGATGACTCCATTTTCCTGTCCCTCCCCTTCGTTGTCTTCTTCTAAATCACTTCTTTCACCGTTTTCAGCCCTACCTCCAGAAGCTTCACTTAATTTGTTTTCTAAAAATAAAAATGAAATCAGTAAGGCCTAGAAACAGAAAACACTATTCCATTAGTAACTGACAGTCACAGATTGATACATTTCCCTCCCCCCACCTTTGCCATGAAAGCCTTCCCTAAGATTACAGCAAGAACTGAGCTTTCATTTCTGAGTTTATTTGTACCAATTACCTACACCTGTATAAAATGTCTTTTAAACATTTGACAACTGATTAGCGATTAGGTTTTCAAACAGTCAGCATCCACATAATATTTTGTTTGAATAAATGGTTATGGAATAAAAAATGTTTATGACATAAGTAGCCACTCAGCTTTTGGTTTTGCAAATAGTAATTAATCCACACTAGCTGCAATACTGTAAAATAAGTGGGAATCCAGAAACATTTCGTGACATCAAATTATGAAAAAAGATTATGGGGCCATGCTGCTACTTTTCCTCACAAGCCACAAATGAGAAAATAAACTGCTGCTTTTCCTTGTTCAATGATACCAACATTTACACAAAGATAATTTTCAATAGACTAGTTTAGATTTCAAATATTTCAAAAATCTCTTGATGACAAAGTCTTGGGGATTATAACCTCTGAAGTACCGGAAAGTGGGGCTATTGTCAGCAATGCCCTACTTCCAAAGGGAGCAAAGCAGTCTGCAGGCTGGCATTAAGACAACAGTCTGACAGAATTATCATATCTCAGGAGGGTAGGCCAGTTTTTCAAGTTGCAACTTGTATTCCTTTATTGTTAAAATAACGTTTAGTTTTTTCTCTCTCAACTTGCCTTAATTAGTATCCTTTCTATCTTTGTCTTTCATAGCAACCATGCCAAACTTTAATTTTCTTCAAACTCCTCACTCATGGCACAATGAGATATAAATTGTATCAACAATTCTTATTTCCAATCACACCTAACCAGCCTTCCCTCCATTCTGATTCCTAATTGAACTCATTATTTATACTTTTAGATCTTGCTTCTATTACTTGCTTCCTTTCATCTTCAATTTTTCCTCCTCTCCCAGATCCTTTCCCCCCAGCCTACAGATATACTTAAATTCCCCGTATCCTAAAAAGCCTTGGCTCACCATGTCTTTCCCCAAAGTTCTTAACAGTGAGAGATCTGTACTCATTTTTCTCCTCATTGCTTGTATTGCAGTCCCGATGAACTCTGGGTCCTTACCCCTACAATTCCTTCCCTAATTGTAACTGAAGAACTATTTCCAATTCACCCTACTTGATTTTTCTGAAACTCTTTTAATTTTTCTCTGTCCCCTTCCCTGTCCCCAAACTTTTCTTCTTGACTACTCCAAAATACCGATGTTTGCAGTGTGCTCTAGAATGTTCTTACCCTATTATTTTACCTAGGTGAATTCTTTCACTTTCAGCTAAATGACTTTCAAACCTTTTCCTCCTGTGAATGTCTATACAATATCATACACGATGCCACTTTTGATAATCAAGTATCTCAACCTCATGAGGTTGCAAACTGAACTCATTAGCTACATCTCCAAATTCATTTTTGTCCCCTTCTAAACTCAGTTAATGGCTTCAATAATATCGCAGCCAAACATTTCTATAGCCTCTACTACTTACTACTTTTACATATGGCTAAACCACGTACTTCTGTCAACAGTTTGGTATCTACTGCCATCTAAGTTTGCCAAGCCAGTTTAACCCTCTTTGGACAGCCTCCTAGTTTTTAGAATTATACAAAAGTTAGAATACTCACCATCTTTTTCTGAAGTATATGTGCTGAATCTTTCAAGACTGGCTACAGTAATACCTGTCTCGTCTACATCTCTTGGGATATACAGGCTTAAATCTATGTCATTTATGCTCACTGAGTCATCAACCTTTAAAAATACATAGAAAAGAAAGTTGAAAGTTATCTTTCAAATGCAAAACGGAAGTCAGAATTTCATAACCTTATTAAAAGCAGCCAGCTATTATTATTAATAAATTCGCCTGCAACAAATGATTCTGCTATTGTCTCCTGCTTCCTACTCTATATTTTTAGTATTTTTTTACATTTCTGTCAGTTCTTTAGTATAAAATATTAATTTTTTTCTTTTAGAGGGAGAATAAAATGTACTTTTAATAGCTAATACATGTAAGCACTTAACTCTATACCAGGCACTGCTCTAAGTTTTATAAAAAACCATAAACTTATTAATTCATTTAATTCTCAAAAGTACTCTGTGAAGAAGGGATTATCCTATGTCTGCATTACAGAGGGTGGAGGGTGGAGGCCTGAAGTCCAGGTAATTTCCTAGGTCAGAGTCAGAATTTGAAATGAGGCCCAGAGCTGGCACTCTTAACCATGCTGCCCTATTGTCACTCTATGTTCTTTCTCAATCAACATCAGATGAGGTGCTGAAACTTCCTCTTACCTCATCACCACCTGTTCCCTGGGTGTAGCGGGTATCATCTGCTTCCTCGTCATCATCATTAACCAGTTCAGGGCGAAATTCAAACACCTCACGACCACTGATCTATTTGGATGCACAAATATATCAACTCAGAACAAAATTCAAATATTTCTTGGTCACTGATTTTAGACATACACACGATTAAATAGGATAAAATCTTTCATGACACAGAAATTAAAAAATGAGAGAATAATAAAGAATCTACTTGGGTGTGTTTGGGACATACCACTAATGCTTTCCCTGCTTTGAAGTCTGCTTTTCTTCTTTCCATATCTTGCTCAAATTTGTCAATCTTTTCTTGTCTTTTCCTTTTCTTCCATGCAAGAAAAGATTCTAGAGTAATTTTGGTAACATTTGGACCTAGGGCAGAACGCTGCAAAGACAAAGAATCAAAATTTTTCCCCAACTCACGTTAATAGTATTTATAGCATTCTCTTAATGCAATTAAGTCCTTGCCTGTGGCTGCTATGAAGACATAAAATTAAAACAAACTGATTTATTTTTATTTCACATGGCAATGAGCAAAACTAGTGTCCAGATATTAACAACATTTCTAAGTAAAATATATTATTCTGAACTAGATAGCTTTGTAAAATTAAAGTGAGCAAAACTTGCCATGAAAAATTGTTTTAATATAAGTCAACTACTGAAAACAATATGAAAAGCAACATGACAATATCCAAGTCTCATTTGTGCTCCTCAGATGAGAAAAAAAAGCAAAAACTACCATTTGCTTCTCACAGCCAATAATGAAGTAATAAATATAGAAAAAAAATACTACTTGCTGAACATCTGCCAGATATTCACTATTAATGCTTTATACACATATGCTAACACACGGATCTCCACAAATAAGCAAACAGAGGGTAACGGAAAATCTACCAAAGTTTAACAACTAATATGTGGTAAAACCACAATACAAACAATCTGAATGCATTAAATACTTCAAAGACTACATTTTCTATTATAGTGTATTATCCCCAGTGTGAGACATCAAGCAGTATATCCATTTAACAAATGTATAAAATCTCCACATTAGACATTTACACAATACATTTAAAATTACTCAAGTCATGGCAAAATGGATATAGTTTAAAATGTGCAGCCCTAAATCTACTTACGATAGCCTCAACATTTCTGCACTACACACAAAACCGTATCTACTAACTCACAGACTAATATTCTTTTGTGCTGAGCCAGAGACCAGTAGTTGAAGATTGTTTTCAAAAAGATTCATTCTCCTTTTGAGTCCAGGGGTGATAATAAAACATGTAACTAAAAACTGTAGTGGAGTTGTCTCATATCACAATGTTAATGATTAGTAAAATGGTGAAAAAATAAGACACCTGAAACTTCCAGTTCAATCGATGTGAATACTAAGTATTTTAATGAACTGATAAACTAATATATCTATCTTAAGTAAATAATTTGATAAGCCAATGGCTATTACTTAAGAACTGTGTCATGATCCTAAAATTAATGTCTTAACTGGCTAATGATTATGGCTACTTTACATTTTAGACACAGAATAGTAATTAAAGAAAAGGCAACTTCAGGAAAAGAGTCCATTTTTTTCTTTTGTAACAACATGCTGTTGCCCCCAAGTGGTAAATATTAAAATTTCACAATAAATACTGCTTTTTCTTTCTATGGTAGGAAATAGACACTAGTTACCTCTCTTTCAATTAGATCTTCTAATGAAATTTCATCTTCTTTTTCTTCTTTCTTTTTATCTTTCTTCAATACAAAACCAGGAGGAAGTGCATGTCGATACATGCAAACATCACCTCCTCCGGGGCATACCCAAAACCAGCCATATTTGTTGTTTTCAATGGCTTCAAGGAAATGCTTGCACACCTATAGAGACAATTATTATTCACAAGTAGTGGGTCAGTGCAGATTATTTCCAAGGTAAATGCTTAAGTATATGGAGCAAATACATTCTTATTCACATCCTTAGGCTGACCATTCTGTATAGAGCATTATCTGTGCAAACATGTACATGTAAATGATCTTAAAGTACTTAACAGAAACTTGTCTTCAGATTGGATCTACATAACATTTATCTTTGATGCTGTTCTAAATTCTGAATTTTACAAAAGGATTTGCCTGTTTAGCTTTTGTAAATGTATTCTGAAAACTGATTTTAATACAGATTTTATTTCTTTTTAGAGGGGGGAAGTAAGGGAGTAAGAGAGGGAGAAACATCAATGTGTGGTTGCCTCTCATACGCTCCCTACTGGGGATTTGGCCCACAACCCAGGCATGTGCCCTGACTGGGAATTGAACCAACCACCCCCTGGTTCACAGGCAGCACTCAATCTACAATGCCACACCAGCCAGGACTGAAAAGTCTGATTTTTAAATGATATAACATAAATGGTTATAAAAAATAAAACCAATGATTTTGTTTCAGTTTCACCTTAATCACATGTATTAATGATATAAGCACTATTTGAATTATCTGAAATTATAGGGAATTTCTTACATCTAAGGCGGAAGAAAGGTATAAAAGGAACACAAAGCATAGTGTTCCTTGACCTTTCAGAACATAATGGGTACAAGATGCAACTGTATTGAAGCCTCAGGTAATAAACTTTGCAAATAAAAAGAAAAAATTAATAAATTAATTCTTATTTCCTAAAGAAATATAAAGAATATAAGTAAAACTAGCATTTAGAATTTTTCTAAAACAAGCTAGGTTTATGTGTAACTGCACTACACATAAATGTGAACAGTGTCTGAAAAATTAGGCACCAATTTTTAAAAGCACATTTTCCCATCACACACCAAAAACTCATTCTGCAATTCACATGTAACAATATTTTCACCCGTGTGATTTAAAAATTCTCCCTACCATTCAAACAGAATAAATGATCAATTAAGTGGTTTAGTTTAACAGTTATCCCTCCATTCATTTTGCACAAAAAATAAAGAAAAATTCTTATCTGAATATGTGATTGTGTTCATCCATATTTGAGAAAGATAACCTCAGAAAAATGACGATTGAAGGACTTCAGTCATGTAGTTTTCAAAGGCTACTTTTGAACAAGAATTCTGCATAACTTACACTTGTAAATTTCAAAAACAAAGCTCAATACATCTCATCTTTATGAAAAGATGTAATAACTTAAAGAATAATCCAACAAAAAATAGCAGCAAATATCTTGCCACATTATTGTCCCTAATGATAAATACCACTCAATTCAAGAAAAGGACATACTATTTGAGTTTTTGGTTTTTTCTTTTCCGCCTCACCGTGCTTCTTGTTCACTACTTCTTCCAGTTTTTTCTCATCCCAATTATCCATAGTATCTAAAGAAAAAAAAGAAATGGAGATTAAATACTGTATTTTTATCTGCTGTTCCCAAAACACACTACATATTTCCTTAGACAGGAAAGCTATAACACTTGTAAATTAACGTATACTTCCTTTAAAACACCAAAGGTAGGAATAAACATTGTTATGAGATTATCCATAGAAATCCTAAGTAGTCTAGGCAAATGATGAGGTAGTACTGTAAAAAAGGGTGAGAGTCAAATCGAAAATAAGTCAATTGTTTTTGAACATCTTCACTTAAACAAAGGGCACAATGAAATAAATTCAGATTTTACAAAAAAAAAGAAACAATTATTCTTTACAAATACAGTCTACCAAGACTAAAATATTCTTCAAGTTACTAAATATTTCAGCAACAAAAACCCAAAAGTTAGAGACAAAGACAGATATCTTTAGGAAAATGTTGTTTAAAAAAAAAAAAAAAAATACCTTTTTCAAGTTCTTCATCTCTTGCATCAATGTAAACACTGCGCTTTTCACACTTCCTCTCCAGAGTGAGGTCATGAGAAAACTTACACTTATCTCCTTTAGTACACTGTCCTTGCTTGAAGAATGCACACACCACAGACTTGGGATCTGCACCTATGTCAAATGGCATATGGTATTTGTATTTCAATTTGCCAGCTCATAAAGTATAGCTTCTGCCTGAGATATAATTGCTTTTGGTTAAGTTGGAATTTTCCACTCACTGATGTAAGAGGAAAATACCACTTACGGTGTGTTGGTACGACATTTTTTTCCAGTTCTTCTATAGTATTTTACATACATTTTTCTCTTTTATTCTTACCAAAAAAGGGGGCAGGAGATGGAAAACGAAACAAACATATAAGTTATTCCACAGTCACTTGTCTAGTTGCAATTGAGGCAGGAGGCAAAAGAAAAATACAAGTATACATGGAGGGATACTGTCAAGAGTTTGGGTCTTACGGTTTATACACCCCCAGCTTTGCCTTGTGTATTACAAAAATGTGTTATCATAAATCACCTAGTAGACTGTCTACACCCTTAATTTTGCCTTAAGTAGGGGGCTCAAGGCTGGAGTTATAGTTGTACAATGAGACAGCTGTGCACATACACAGAGTGACTGTAAGGAAGGTGTCAACATAGGTAATGTTGACAAAGGGAGTATCCTTTCTAGAGCAGACACAGCTCTGAAGAAAATATACATCAAAACAAATGAGAAGTTTTTAAACATGGATCACATCTGATAAAAAAGTAACACTTCTGAAATTTAACGTTTACCTTTACTTATTTTTTGAGCAGCAACTACAGGTTTGAACAGCTCATTTAGCTCTTGCAATTCTTTCTTCTTGTCATCTTTCTTCAATTTCTTTTCAGCTTCACTTTGTGCTACCTATAACATTCCCAGGATAATATAATAATTGTTTTCACAATACAGTAATATATCTTATAACACTAAAATAATGACATTTTCATTTTCATGTATATAGTTCTTACCTCTTAATATCAGTTTTATAGTGGTCTTTTCATATATATTAAATGGTGTGGTTAAACTATTAATCAAAACTGCTAAATCTTGTGACAGTTACTTAAAAAAAGAAAAATCTATAAATGGTACCATGCCAAGTTAAAAGCATATTCAAACGCTTAGAGCCATAAGCATTTATTAAGCATCTGCTACATGCCCAGCATTTTTAGCAAATGGTTCTCACCTATGATTTTTTCTTGTAACAACCCAATTCCCAGAAACTCATGGGCACCTTTTGAAGATCAAAGGTGCAAACATCCTGAAATGCACAGTCCCACACAATAAAGAACAGTACCACCCCAAATACCTCTAGTACCCTTGTGGAAAAACACTGGGCCAAGTCAATGTGGGAGATTAAACAAAACAAACATTACATATGACAGAGTTCCAGGCACACAATTTACATACCTAATATGATTAGAGGATTCATCCATATATTTATATGTCAGGTCCTATGTTAGATGACAAGGAATACAAAGATGAAAAGACAAAGATGCTTATTTAAAGAAGCTCAGAATCTAGTGTGAAGACAGACATGTCAACAACTATAACATACATGGTGCTCTGGGAACAAGAAATTCCTATATGCCTAAGAAAATTAGACTGAGTTAATAATTTATAGATAAATTTTCCTGATGGGCAAGAAAAGGAACGCAGAGACAACCAGCAAATGCAATGATACAGGGAAGAATAGGTACAAGGTATGAGAAACATCAATGAGAATTTTGGACTGTTATTAGTAGGTGACAGAATAAGGCTCAAGGGCTTAAAGTAAGCCTGTGACATAATCAGATTGTATTTATAAAGATCATGATGGTAAGTTTGTGGAGAGTAGACCAGAAGGAGCCCAAGAATGAAGGCAAGGAAAATTAGGAGGCTAATGTAATTGCTGTAGGCAAGAAAACACAGGGCTTAAAATAGGCATTAGTAGTAAGGATGGAGAAAAGGTGCAAGAGCAAGCTCTTAAGAAGGTAGAACTGATTGGACTGACTGAACCTGAAGTATAAGAAAGAGGGAGGAACTAGGAAGATTATCGTATGTATAGTGGTGCTGTTAATAAAATGGATAGGGATTACAGGAGGAACAGGTTTCGGGGGTAGAGGGTGGAGATAAGCTCGGTTTTAAACATACTACATGAGATGTTTACAGAGGATCTGGGTGGAGCATACAAGGCAACTGGACATGGATCTCGACACTTACAGAGGACTGCTCTGAGATAAAGGTTTTAGAAATAGCAGTTTACAGATAACTGATTAAACTTTTGGGTGTTTATTAGGTTACTCAAGAATAGCTTAAAAAATGACAAGAACAGAAGACAGGTCCCTGAAGAATAGCAGTATTAAATGAGCCTAAAGAACCTAAAAAGCCCATTGAAAGGATCAAGAACAATCAAAGAAATAGGTTAAAATCCAGGACAAAAATGTAACCAGGAAGAAAAAATTGTAAGAAGGTAATGGCCAAATGCTATAAAACAAGGTTAAAGACTTTCCAGTCCCGACTTCGACCGTGTAGTGGATGTACTTAAATAGAAAAATGGGGAATAATTTTTTTACAATTTAAGTCACTTTATTTTTTAATAAAAGTAGCCTTTGCTCATTGGGCCCATTTCAAACATTTCTGGGAACCAGAGCAAATACAGTGAAGATCCACAGTCCATTTTTATAAATATTTGTAAATTAGAAATCAAACTAATGTTAAATACTGACAAATACAGCTTATGACTTGGAAGGACAGGTTCAAATTTAAAATGCTCAGGTTCCATGGAGTTCCATGCTGGAGCATGGAAGTAAAGCAAGAGTCCACCACTGGCTCCTCCTCTTCCCACCCTGAGTTTCATCCCACCCCATGTGCAGGAAGGCGGAAGGTGCAAGGGAAGACATGGTGAGGATCTAGGCTCGGTCCACACTCCTAGCACACATCCTCCCTTTGATTACTTCTATAATACTGGCAACACCGTATACTCTAAGATGGATGTAAGGTTGCGTGACCGTTTTCAGGCCCTGAGCTGTTGTGGAGGGGGTGGTACAGTTAGGTGGCCACATATTGCTAGCCTCACTGACTCCTTACCTGTGAGGAGAGCTATGCCTGAAGGCAACAGAGTAGGTTAACCTCTGTGGTACAGGGCCTACGGTGGGGCACCTCTTGCCCAGTGTTAATAGCAGGACTGCTGCTCATTCCCAGTGTTAAATATGGTAGGTAGTTACGTACCTCATGTTTGCAGATAAAAGTCCAGGTAAGGTACCCAAGAAATTATAAAAAATATAATACCAAATGTGTAACAAACCCAACTATCACCAAAATGTTATGGCTTTCTTGGTTCTACAACATCTGAAATTACCAGTCAACATACTTCCCACGAGAAGAAAAAATAGGGGCGAGGAACAGGATTGAAATAAGGGAAGAAAGTGAATTCTTCTTACAAACCTATATTATGAATGAAGATTTACATTATGTTCTCATTTAACCAGCATAGGAACTCTGCAAGGGCAACGGCCCTTCCACTGTACAGATAAAGAGCAGCATCACTAAATAGTTTAAGATTATGTAACGAATAACACAGGGAGATTCACATCTAAGATGATCTCACTCCAAGGCCCGAGCATACATTTTTACCGAACCAGGTATGGAATATCAACAGTTTTTGGCTTTAGAATTAAGCTACATGTTACAGGGAAAAAAATGTTGGAGTTATGGATTTGTAGACATGAATAAGAGACATTTGTTTCAGACAGGGGTTAACAATCTCACAAAAACATATCCTGATATTCCCAGATTTAAAAAAAATGTGTTTCTAAAAGTTAAGGAAAAGGAGACAGTGACAGAAGTTCTTTTTAAAATAACTCTGATGTCTATAAAATCTTAAACTCAGAAAGTGAAAGATGTAAAGAGACTGAAGGAAATGTGGCTTATTTTTTTGAATGAGTTGCCAATGAAGAAAACAATTTCAAAACTCACATGGAATAAATGTATAAGAAAAACCAAAAAAAATAGAAAAGAGTAATATTTGGGGGAAATGATTTGCCTTAATAGCTAAGAGAATATGTTACTACACCACTGTAATCAAAATCAATGGAACACTGGTTAAGGGTTCTATTCTAATAAATAGAATAGAAAAAAAGAACCCAGAAAAAGACCCTAATATAATTGAGACTTTAATATGTCAACAGTGGTATTTCATTTAGTAGGATAAATGACGCTGGCATAAGTGGCTACTCATTTGAAAGAAAATAAATTTACTGACATAAATTTTTATGACAAATTATAGACTGTAAAAATAATTAGAAAAGAATGTAGGAAAAAGGCAAATATTCTAGTGGCAGGGAGACTTTTTTAACCATGTAAGTTAACATATCTGACAATATAAAAAATAAAAACTGTGTACAATAAAATGTAATAGAACCTTACAAGCTGTCTCTAATATAGACAAAAGATGTTTCATAAATTGAGAAGAAAAAAAGCAAAGAATTTAAACACGCAAGTCAGAGAAGCACAAACCCACAGAGCCAACAAGCAAGTAAAAGGGTGTTCAAACTCACGAGTAGTGAGGGAAACAAAGTAAAACTGAGTTATAGCTTTATATGATCAGATTGGAAAGCCATTAGAAAGAACTTTGATATGTATAAATCATGCACTGCAAAAGAAAATGTGAAATACTATATCTCTATGGAAAGTGATCAGGCAAATTTATAAAAATTAGAAATCTACTGCACTTGATCTAGAAATGTGCCACCAAATAATTTATGCCACAGAAAGAAAAGCACAAATGCATGTAAGAACACACGTACAATGATGTTTCTTACAGAACTGCTCTTAGAATCAGAAGGCTAGAAACAAAGCGATCACTTATAAGTAATGAAATGGATGAATATAGTACACCCACCACACCACAGAGTATTATGCAGCCATTAGAATAAATTAAGAGCTATATCAAAATGGCTGGAATGATATATAAGAGGCATTGCTAAGGAACATAGGCAAAATGCAGAAGTTTGTAGAGTAGGATTCCAATTTAAAATATAATACCAATTATTTTTGTAATAGATATAGTATTACATTCAGATGAAGAAAATGTAGAAATTTAAGTTACTTACCTGACGTGGATTTTGCTGACCAAATTTAACTTGATGAGTGACAGCCTTGATAAACTTCTGTTGCTTTGCTCCTTTCTTATTCTTTAGACCAAAAGTTTTGTCCTAAATGAGAGTATAGAAATATCTTAGCAATTTATATTAATTTCTCATCTATTTTCTGTCACATCTAAAAATCATTGTTTCATTTACTTACTGTAAGAAGCTTATTCTTTCTTATGCTGTACAGAGGCAAAACACTAAATCATCAAGTCAAGGCAACACACGACCTCAAACATCTTCCAGCATTCTTTACAATTCAATACCTATTTATTACTATCATCATTCAATCTGTTACTCTATGATGCTTTTTCCAGCATGTTGTGGAGTATCACTTCTACAGGATGTGCAGAGTTGCTATACTAGAATAAGTCCTAAAGTCAAGTAACTTTAGGAAAATCCTTGGCTAATAGGGCTTTTAATTTTAAGCACAAGATAGCTTAGAGCCTTTACCACAGGGGAAACAGCAGGCAACAATGCCAGCACTTATTCTACCTCAAAATGCATTTTCTTATAGTATCCTGAAGAATTATGTACATTGAACATATTTTTGGGAATAGTGCATAAGAAGATACATTAAGTTCTGGACTGATTTTTTGGGGGGTAAAGTTATTCTCTCAAAACAATTTAAAATTTAAAGAACTCAAACTATTGAGAAGTATTCATTCCTAACTTTTGCTAAAAGAGAAATATTAAAATTGAAGTATGTTTAACTAAAATGCAACATGTTACTTAAACCTGTGAATATTAATATAGTAATCTGTGAAAACTATTAATAGCAGTTATCATGAAATGCTCATTATGTGCAAGGCACTAATTGTGATCTTTGGTTATCTATTCATATTTATTAAGTATGCAGTACAAAAACTAAATTCACATCTACCTGGAATCTCAGAATGTGGCTTTATTTGGAAATAGGTCTTTGCAGATATAGTGAGTTAAGATAAGGTCATGCTGAATTAGGGTTGGCCCTAAATCCAATGACTGGTATCTTTATAAGAGTAAAGGACACACAGACAGAGAGAGAAGGTAATGTGAAGAAAAGAGGCAGATAAACTGGAATGATGCAGCTATAAGCCAAGGAATGCCACAGATAACTGGAAGATCCAGAAACCAGGAAGAGGCAAGGAAACATTTTTGCTAGAGACATCAGAAGGGTCATGGTTCTGCCTACACCTTGATTTCAGATGTCTGGCCTCCCTATTGGTAAGAAAGTAAATTTCTATTGCTTTAAGTCAGCCAGTTTGTGGTAACTTCTTACAGCAGCTCTGGAAAACTAATGTAGGAGACTTGACTAGTAGGTTTCACCCTAAGCGAATGGGTGGCAAGGGTGTAAGGAAACCACCAAATACTGGGTATTTTCTGTTTCTCTGAAGAAGGGTCCTCTAGCTGGGAGAGCAACAAACCTGGTTAAAAGGAGTAGAGAACAGGTGGGAGAGGGTGACTGTTACTGCGCAGACTCTTTAGTAGCCATTTTCAGGCTCATTTTGACCACATCTGCCTATCTCCTTTATGCCCAGAGTTCCAGAAGCAGAGGGCCTCTTGACTTATTCCCTTTCTCCTTTCTCGCAGGGGTAATCATCTGGCTGAATGGTGGGAGACAAGAGCTATCAACTGCTACTATACTTCTAACCCCTAGTTTTCAGCCTCTTGCCTTGTGGATTACCTACTCCTCCCATTACTGAACTTTTCCACAATCTTGTAGGGCAAATCCACTTGCTTCTCAATGGCACAGCCCTAGGTGGGCAGTTAGATTTGACTGCTCTGCTCTACTAAGCCAGATACCAACTCATTCACCCATTAGCAATCTTCATTAAGTTGAGGTTCAAAATTAAAGATACCTCCTAATTTCAGGATGGAGTTTGTATCTCTTTCTTATTCTCTTGTTTATCAGTGGGTTTCAGAAAGGAAAAAAAGGCAAAAAGGTCTTTACTTTTGAAAGTAATCTAAAATCACTGAAAGGCATTTAGTCCGGCATATTTTATAATCTTTATTTTGGTATCCTTTCTAAGGGAAGGGACAGAGTAACAGGAAGAAGTATTATGGTACAGAATACCTGAATAAGCTGGAAATGGAAAACAGTATTGATAGGATTAGTATTTAAACACATCCAACATAGCATAATTTTGCAATATCTCAAAAACTAGTAAAATAGATCTTTCAAAGTTCTTAAATCATAGAGTTTAAGAGGGTTTAGTTACAAAAGAGTAAGAGTAATTCTCATTGAGAACTATCTCTTTATTCATCTATCTATATCCATCCATATAAAATTTTACTCCCAACACTCAAATGCCTATCTCATGTTTCAATACCCCATATTACAAAATTCTACATGAATTTTTTATAGCCTATACACATAAAAAAGAGGCAAGCACATATATGCTGAAATTCTCTCCACTGTTTTTTTAAATGGCCAGCTTCCCTTGTTTTTATAAAGGAAGTTTAACACTCAATCCAATTAGAAGAAAAGATAATCAAGAGTAATGTGACATTTGGAGAGGTTTGATGATATGAAGCAACCGGGTGTCAAGTGACATACTTTCCTTTTACAAGAAGTGAGTTCTCACTGGGGATGGAGGTGGGCAAGGAGGGGACAATTCTACATAAAAATATTAGCAGCATCAAAATACAAAAGCATTGACATATACCTTGCCAGAGAAGAGCATAACTGGGGTTCATCCCATGTCCCTAATGTAGCTACAGAGGAGAAACAAATTATGAATAAAGACCAAATAGCAAAGTAGATACTGACATATGAAGGCTTAGGAATGAAAAGTCTTTCACAGGGATCCGACCAACTAGAAAATAAAGTACGCATGGCCCTGGTTAGGTAGCTCAGTTGGTTAGAGCATCGTCCCAATTTGCCAAGGTTGCAGCAAACTGATGCTTCTCTCTTACTCCCCCCCCCCCGCCCCCGCCTCACAAATCAGTAATAAAAAAAGCACTCATGACAACAGTAGAGGTGAGTGAGCTCCAGATCCCAGAAGAAAACCAATTACACAGTTTACCGCATATTTAACCAGTCTAAAGAGATAACAAGTCTCTAGTTTAGAGCTCAGAAATTATTTTTTCCTCAGAGAGGGGGAACCTTACTTATCTAGCATTCACTATACATAAACTGAATATACAGAGTCTGGCAAAAGTGACGCCTGCTTGAGAGTGGTTGGTAGGGTAATAATATGGGTGTAATAATTTATAGTTTTGAGTATTTCACCTAAAATATCATACGGTGTGCTTGAGTGTAATATTATGTTACAAAATTACATGCTTCTGATTTTGTAATAAAAACGGGGCATTATTTGTGCCAGACCCTGTATATTTTACTGAATCTTCTTAACAGTCTTATGACATACTGTTATCTCTGTAAATGAAAATATTGGAATTCAGAAACATTCAACAATTCTTCTGAAGTAACACTGTTAATAAGGGGCAGGCAATATGAGACTTAAAGAATGTTAAGTTCTGGAGTCAGGCTGCCCATGTTCTAATTCCAAACAGAACTGAGCAAATTTCTTTTTTTCAGTTTTCTTATTTGCAAAATGGATCTCACACTAACCTTAGGATTTTTGTGAAAGTTAAAAGATTTACTACAATGAAGCAATGTAGCACAGAGGTTAACAGCAAGGACTTTGGAGTTAGATATCCTGGGTTTGAATCTTTATATTCTGTCACTTGCTATCTTAGTAACCTTGGGCAATCTATTTAGCCTCTGTGCACATTTCCTCAATTTAAAAATGGTAGTAATACTCACCCCACTGAGGGAATTATGTAAAGTTATCACTTGCAGATGGCTTGTTTCTCTTTCCCAAAAACACTGAGAACTGTGTCTGGCCCATTGAGTGTTAACTATTCAGTGACACAGATGATATCTGAACCAAGGTATATTTGATTCCAAGCAAAGTCCTTGTTCTTTCCACCATGAAAAACTACTTCCCAGAAAAACCTAGTTAGGTTACTAGGCCAGTTGGTAGACAAAAAGTTTTCTGAATACCACACTGTGGATCTGGGATAGCAACATTTATTTAAAACAGGATGTTTTGCAATTTGGAATACTTGAAAAGGCCTTTCTCCCTTTTTCTTTAGTTTAGGACAGACTCTTACCTAAAATTAACCTGGATCTGGCGGAAGGGAAATATGAGGTGGGAAGAGGTTACAATCAACCCCAAATCATGGTTAAGATAAAACTAGGGAAATATAAGATCCCAAAGCTTAGGTTATAAGAAACTGTGTTTCAGAATTTCTATATAAAGGAGTTTAGAAAACAGCTACTAATTTGAAACCCTGAGGCTCCAAAGGCCTTTACACTCTGCGAATTCCAGATTTCAATTAAAAGTGACTCCCCACCCCCACCCACGTAATCCTGCTTCTTTTACAGGCCAACATTCAATCAAATAAGATGTCTGGAAAAAGGGAAATGGCAGGAGAGAAGGGCGATAGTGGATAGTGCTCAAAGACAGTTGGGGTCTACCTTCTGGAATACTAGGGTGAGGCAGAGGCTAGCACAGTTTTACATCATTAACACCGCCCCCCTCCCCCAATCGAATGTATTTCTGTAGTCTATCCATGCAATGGACATTCTACAGCTGGTCAAGTAATCAACAGCTGACTTTGGCCTAAGTTTTTCATTACCACCAATTATTTCTCTTTCTCTATCGTTTACACACCTGCATCCCCTCTCTATAGGTCTCTATGTGTTACTACTTCCTTGCTGCTATAAATCCTTAACTGGATTTCTTCTATTTGCTTGCCTTAAACCCAAAAATTAACCCCCCTTTCCATAACCAACTTTCCATTTCTCAAAGCTGATTTCAGTTTGTTAAATTTTAGCTGTAAGTAAAGCAAATGGATATGCCATTTGGGATAACTACGTGAATGACAAAATATCCTTTTTGACATACTCATTTCAGAAAGAAAACACATTAATACAAGTAAATTCATGAAATTTCGGGGAGTTTAAAGTGGGACAGAAAAAATGCAGACAATACAAAGTATTTCAGGTGACAAAAAGTAAGCACTGTATATAGACAGTACAGGTCACTCTGATTATTTCCCCCAGATAGTTCTTTCTTATGATGTTATTAAAGAACAGCTGCTATTTGTTCAATATATATGTTACATACCTTACATGTCATCTCATTTAACCCACAGCTCTGTAATACAGGAATTAGCTCCATTCTGCTGATGAGAAACTGTGGTTCAGATAGGGCATACAACATACCTAAAACTACCGTGTTTGACATTTTTTTTTGAACTATGGGACTCAAACCCCAGTTTCCCTGACCCCAAAGCTAGCGCTTCTTACACTAAATTATGCTATCCCTCATGCCTTGTTTTACTTCTTTCCTTAGAGTTATCAAAAGCTACAGGCTGTTGTTTTTGTATAGTAAGTGCCTACAGTAGTGGCAACAGAGGTACAGAAGAGGGGACAGGTAGGCAGAGAAACCACTTATTTCAAACAACTGAGAATTTCAGGACATATTACTATAAAATCTCTCCAAATTAATCATACACTGTAATAAATATTAGTCTTTACAAGTCAAAATAGACAATAAAGAAACACTTTAAAAAGAAAATTATTATAGAATCAATAAGCAGTTATGAACCCGGTTTCGAAAATACTCATTAAGTTTGTCATAAAGTATATTTAATTTTTATACCCCTTGCAATAGCCATTGACATATGCTGGGTTTTTAGGTAAGTTTTGTTTTTTTGAAGTCACATACAGTATTCAACAAAGTGTAATACATTGTTTTCTAACCAGGCTGGTAACAGAATATTTTCTATAAAGCTAGTTTCACAACAAATGATATACATTACAATTCACAATACTGTTTGACCTTTCCAGTGGTAGCAAAAATCCATGCAGCACTTGAGTCTGCAAAACTATCATAAAACAAAAAACAAACAAACAAAAAAAAACCTCCAAAAACTGCTGCAGCCACACTGTATACACTACCTGCCAGTCACTTAGTAGCCAGCTAGGCTAAGTTATGAGGTAATCAGAGAGAGACCACATTCACATAACTTTTATTATGATGTTGGTATAATCGTTCTATTTTATTACTGTTGTTGATCATATTGTGCCTAATTTATAAGTTAATCTTTAACATAATTATGTACATATAAGAAAAAACAGTATATGAAGCATACTTTATAAAGTATAAAGAAAGGTTCTGTATCAGCATCTACTGGAGTCTTGGAAGTATCCTTTACTGATAAGGGGGAACTAAAGTAGCTAAAGCTCAATAATGAATAAAGTTTACTTTAAATTTTCATGTAACATTTTAATTTCACATCTAAATGGGAGTTTGACTTTGCATCACAGTCAACCACGTTAATTCAAATTCAGTAAAGGAACATGATTAAATGTCATCCCTAAAATGCCACCCATTTACTTAGCACTGAACACCATCAGGTCACCATCTCCCAGAGATATAAGTAAGTGTCAGGAGTCTGGCTATGCTACTTCATGACAGTTCCAATGACTACAAACAGGCAGTAGGAATACAGGTGCTGCTTCAGATTTGGAACCTGACCAAGATTAGTACTCTTCATAAGCACATTATTTAAATCAAATCAAAAGAATTTATTAAAAATAAAAATTTGTAAGCATCTCATTTCAAGATACCCTAAGTGCATTTTGGTGGTATTCTAATAAAAAGCAGCTATTCTACAAAAAGCTATCCATTATTCAGGTATACAGTATGCAAAAAATCGGCCAGGGGGTTTTCCAGTTACACCCAAACCACACTAGGAACTACTTAATTAAAAGAATGATTAATAGCAGGAATCGAAGGAAGAAATACCTCCTTGGAGGCTATACGATATGTTTATGGAATCTTAAGTATGGTTCACTCTCTTAAGGAATCTCATTGACACATTCGTTGGGATATAAATACACAACCTTTAAGTAGTGAATTGCGTTCCTCGGCCATTCAAGGGCTACAGGCGCAATGCACTGAACCAACCCACTTATATAATAAATTTGGGTACGACACTTAACACAGCTAGTGACACTGACAACTACTGTATTTTAAAGCGTTATCCAATTCAACTCAAAATATATGTAGTACGCGCGAGATACAACAGGGTGGGCTGCGACTTGAAAGCAGCCTCCACTCTTTAAGGAACGTGGAACAGTTTAGAGATGAATCGAAAATGCCACAGTAGTAAGTGTTGGCTTGAAAGTACTACTACTTCTAAATGATGGGTAAAGAAAATCAAGCATACAAAGCCTTGTTAGGAGCTGGCCTTCCTAAGAGTCTGGCCCGAGCCCGGCCAGCGTTTTTTTTTTTTTTAAAAACACAAGCCCAGAAACAGCTTCAATTTTGAGAACTACCGAAGGACAAAACCCGCTGGCAGGTATGGGGTGAGGGAGGAAGAGGTGTCGTTTCGCACCGGGGTCAGTGAAGGGAGGCGTGTAGGAAAAGCAAAGGCTGGGTACGCGGGCACCAGCAGCGTCACTATAGCGATGAGACGCAACGAGCATTACTAGGGGGCTGAAAAAGGGGGCAGTGGGCAACACTGAGACGAAGGAAGGAACACGTGGTCTCGGAAAACGCGAGCACGAGCCGGGAGGCTAGGAACCCTGAGGTTGGTTCCCTGAGGGTTCGCGGCGTGAGTGGGGGAGGGGATGGGTACTCACTTCGATAATCTTCTCCTTTTTTTTCTGCTCCGCCTTTTTGCTGCCCCCGGCCTGAGCCTGTTTTTTGGGGGGCATTGCGGAGGCAGGTGACACCGGCCAGACTTAAGCGCAGCTGGACACCGACAGGGTACGTGCCCCGCGGCCGGAAAAGGAGGAAGACGCGGGCCGCCGTCGCAGCCGCACCACACAGAAAACTGGGCGCTCACTTGCGGCCTAAACGCGGCTTTTGCGACAGGTCGGGGTGGCGGAGCATTGTGGGTAGTGAGGCTGCGCGCCCACGAACGGAGCGGCGCGTGCGCGCGCCTCTGCCAAAGCTGGCCAGGAGGGGGCAGGGATAGGACGTGGGAAAATAACTACGCGTTAACACGTGATGTAGCTTTCCCACTTGGCCCTTCCTTGGGTGTCGCAAGTTTAAGGATTACTCGTGGTGTGCGAATTGTGCCCTCCATCCGCATTGTCTTCTGCTGAGGATGGGTCACTCTTTCGTCCATCTCTTTGTCTCGCGTGGGACCTTGTCTGCCGGATAGTTTAATGATCGCCTCTGCCACTCCCATCCTGATTGACCCCGAAGCAGCCTCAGCAACTCAGGGCTGCTTGGGCAGGCGGGATACCCAGTTACCATCTTGTGCTTTGGTGGGGCAGGGCCGGCTGGCGGGCAAGTGCAGCGTGCTTCAAATTCCTGCCAAAGTTTTTGAAGAAATGAAAAAAGTTTCCTTTTATTTGAAGAGTGCCAGGGATGACCGCCTGGAGAAGGAGGCACTTGACTCTTTTTACGTACTATATCGAATTACTTAAAGATTTCAGGGAAGTGCCCAAAGGCTTTCCAAAATCCCCATTATAATGTAAAATTAATCAAACCTAGTTTGAGGGTGGAGACCGCATCTCAACAGCTTTCATTAAGTGCTCCGTAAGTCCAGAAACTACTTGGCACATTATACATTACACATCATTTCATTTAGCTGTCACAGCGGCATCAAAGTAGGCGTTGTTGCTGCTCGCATTTTCCAGATGAAGGACATGAAGGAAACATGCCCAGGGTCATGTTAAAGGCTGAACCAGGGATTTGGACTTTCACAATCTAACCTGAAAGTCTAAATGTCTTATCACTAACATTACAAAAGTAGATCATGTTTGAAAAGGTGTTTGATGAATGAATGAGTCCCCTTATTCTACAAACCAAAATACTATCTTTGAAAAATGCCTCCATTATGTCTCTGTCTCTTTCTCTTCCTCTCTCTCTCTCTCTCTCTCTCTCTCTCTCTCTCTCTCTCTCTCACACACACACACACACACACACACAGTAACTATATGGGATGGTGGATGTTTAACTTTATTGTAGTAATTTTGCAGTATATACATGTGACATAGCATTGCATTGTACATCTTTAACACATTATATGTTAACTATATCTTAATAAATAAAGGTAAATAAAGCTGGGATAAAATAAAGGGATAAAGATCCAAGATCTAAATAAAACAACAACAACAACAACAACAACAACAACAAAAACTAGAAGCCCATTATGTTAAAATACCCATTTTAGAAGTGAAAAGGGCAAGTTTCTCTCTTTTTGCTTATTCCACAGAACCAGATACTTGCTACACAATTTAGGGTTTAGCAGGCAGATTCTTCCAGCCATGTCCCCCTAAGCCTCAGTTTTTTAATCTCAAAGGAATGAGACAAGACTCAGGAAGAGTTCAGGAGTTCTTCAGGGCATTAGAAAAATACACGTATTGCTAGTCCAGCGTTGGTAGGCCATTTACTGCATCTGCACTAGACTGTGATTACAGTCTACTGTCAGACTTGTATACTGCTACTTCTTGCTCCTTTTGTTTTCCCAGCCTGATTTTCCAGGCTTCCCAAGATTCTGCATTTCTTAGTATTTACAAGATTCCTTAGATTCTGTGAGCAATATTTCCAGTAAATTCTTTTTTTTTTTTTTTTTTACTTAAATTAGTCTTGATTTTAGGTGTTTGCAACTAAGCACTCTGTTATGGGATGGATTATGTTCCTTCCCCTCCCCCTATTCATATGTTGAAGTACTAATCTCCAGTTCCTCAGCTTGTGACTGTTTTAGGAGATGGGGCCTGCAGCATGTAATCCAATCTAACTGGTATCCTTATATGAAGAAATCTGGATGCATAAAGAGACTCTAGAGATGCCTGTGCACAAAGAAAATATGGCCTGAAGACAACAGCAAGAAAGCAGCCATCTAGAAGCCAAGGAGAGAGGCCTCAGAAGAAACCAACCCTGCCAACCTTGTCCTTCATCTTGGACTCCTAGCCTCCAGGACTGTAAGAATATAAATTTCTATTGCTTTGGCAGAAGAATGTCTAAACCTGTAGAGATTTTAATATAAATTTATTTGAGCCAAACAGAGGTTATGCCTAGAGGCAAGATCTCAAAAGACTGAGGAAAAAATGCTTCTCAGGATGGCAGTTTGCAGGTTCTTTTATGCATTTGGGATTAAGAAGGGAATGTTAGGAAGATTACATGAAGGTGCAATAAAGCAAGAAAAGGATTGGTTTTCAGGATAGTTAACAAGACTATGCTCTCTTGAGGGTAGTTTCAATTCTGAGGGGTCTGAAAAGAGGCATTTCGAAGGTGTGTTAATCTAAACGAACAAAAACACAACAGGTTTTGCTTAAGGCAAAGATAAATCTTTTAGAAGTTAATATGAGTTCTGTCCACAAGGTATCCAGCCATGTAACATGCAAAATAAAGACATTTATTGAAGAGATACAAGAAATATTGTACCTAGGACAACGATGTCTCAGTCCCCTTCAAAGTAGGCACCTTGGGACCTTCCACAGTTCTCTTAGTTGCCATCAGCTGCATCAGTGTATTTTCCTGAATCTCATCAACAGTCTGGAATTTCTTTCCTTTCAAAGGTGATTTTAGTTTTGGGAAAAGCCAGAAGTCACAGGGCACTAAATCTGGGCCATAGCGGGGCTGAGTCAACCAGGTGACTTGATGTTTTGCCAAAAAAATTGCACAAGATGTGTTGGGTAAGTGGGTATATTGTCATGTTGAAGCTACCAATCACCAGTTGCCCATATCTGTGGCCTTCTGAATCATCTGAATAGTTTCCAAGGAGGAATGTTCAAGCTTAATGCAAAATTTGATACAGGTTCATCGCTCTACTCAATCATTTTGAATGCAATGGCCACACAGTACACATACTCAACCAATGGCTTCTACTGCCCCCACTGACTAGTGCAGTAAAGTCATCATTGTTCACACATTTGCACTCCAGTCCACTCTCCTTGGCTGTCAGATTATATCAATGTTGTACAAAGCATTCTTATTATTTTAACAGTGGCTTGACTTTTTCCAGACAGACCTCATATATCTGGGGTGTTACTACCCACCATGACCTTCCCAGTTAGGAATTTATGATCAGATCACCATGATGTTACCTTCTGTAGAACCCACTTTTCATCTACAATTGTTTAAGGTACTCAGTTGGTGATATTTTGTTATGGCAGCCTTAGCAAACTAATACAAATCCTAACTAATAAAGGACCACTCTTCTGTGGGTGTTGCTATTATGGTGAGTAGAGGCAAGACTACTATTTTATCTAAATAAATTACTGTTTTAAAGACAAGACTAATTTGACTGGTCATGTAAGTCAAATGATCCATTTTATGGGTTGAGACAGTATACATTAGTAAGGATTTTGACTTAAATATTGAATGCTTTTAAATGCAGGCAGTTTACTTTGAGATATTTTTTCTCTTCAAAAATATAACAAAAGATTTGCCAGTGTTTCAATAGAGCATGTAAAATTCCTTCTAACTTGTCAGTTTGAGTTTCAATTCTGTAAACCTTCACTTAACCTATGCTGACAAACTTTTCTTAAATCAACGACTTACATAGGTGATTAATCTGTTTCTATTTGAAGCATTTCTTGCTGCTATTATAATAGTTATTATGACATTTGTCAAGAAATCAAGATGTACAATTTCCAAATATTTCTTGCTTCATCGAAGCTAAAAAGATTTCCTATGATTCCCATCAGTCATGTCATCTCTCTAGTAATAGCTTTCTAATGCTTCCCATGTCTCTTTGAACTTAATACAAGGAATTCCATGTTCTCTTCTGCCCAATAATGTCTGCTTTTTATATCATGTTATTTGTTATATTCCTCATGTTAAGCCAACATTGCCTACCCCCTACCTCCACACCCTACCTACCATTCTTTACTGCCTTAGAACTTTTCATGAATAGTGTTCCATATACAGCCCCAAATAAAAACTAGTCTACCTTCTATCTAGGTGCCATAAATAGAAATTTTGGCAATAGAAATTTTGTTGATTTCTCCTTTAACCTCCAAATCCAGTCAAGTCATAACGACTCCACAACTTAAGTTTCTTTCAAATTATGTCCTTCCTTCTGTTACAATCTAGCCAAATCACTGGGGTGGGGGGGGGACCCTGAAGCGTCTTGGGAGTGCCTGCCTTCCTGTGCCAAAGGAGTGGTCTCGAAGTGCCAGAGGCCGTGGGATTGAAGCCACAGCTGGCGTATGATAGATTTCCATACCCCTGGGAAAGGGTAAATGAACTAGGGTGGCTCGTGCCACAGCAGGAGGAGGCTTGCACAGAGTACTCGCTTGCTGGACAGGTCTCAGGAACACATGTATTGTGGAGTTTGTCATGGTGGTAAGGGGGAGCTGCAGACCTGCCAATTTAGTCACAACTGGCTGAAAAGTGGGACACTTCTGGAGCACGTAGGATTTTGGGCCTGGATTTTTAAACAGAGGGTGGTGGAGACTTGAGGCTTTTCCTCTTCTGGTTTTCCTTGTTTGCCCAGTCAGGGGCCCGAGTGTTCCCAGGTCACTGGGCGTTGGAGACTGTGCTGCCTGGCTGCATTTCTGGGCCCCTCCTGGTTGGAGGAGCAGCAGCAGCACTGGCGACTGGCGCTGTGCTGCTGTGCAGTCCTGCTCGGCTGGGTGCACTGGACATAATGGTGAACCAACAGCTGGAGGGAAGGGTACAGACACTGGGTTGGTGGGCAGGAGTGGAGAAAGGGTACTGCACAATAAGTAGGACTCCCAGGAGCATGCAAACTCCAGAAAGATGCCTGAAGCTGGACTGTGACTGGGAACCAGCTAAACCACCTGGATGACTGTGGCAGCTGGACTGGGTTTCCCAAGGACGGTACTTTAAATGGGTGAAGGAATTCTAGGCACAGCTTTGAACCAATCTGCAAAGGGTGGCAGGGTTATTTTTCTTGGGGTATTTTACTGGGAATGGGTTCTGAGGCAGAAGCCTGCCATTCCTCCAAAATTGTGGAGCCTTTGAATAAATGACCCCTTTCCTTTTTCACCAAACCTCTGCCTCCAGAGTTTGCCTAGTGGGTGGCAGGCCGTAGGACCCCACTTGCTGTTTGGTGGCACTGCCTCACTACCTTATTTCATGGCCATATCTCTTGCTAGGGCTATTGCAAGAACCTCTTGTTCTCCATTTCAAGCTTTTCCCCTCACATCTATCCTTAATAATTAGTAGGTTGCTTGTATTTTTTTAGCTAGTGAACCATCAAAAAATGAACAAAGAAGAAACAAGCAGACATGATAGAACATACTTTATATAATAAAGTGTTTTTAAATACATTCCAAAAATGTGGGAATATTTATGTAAAATATAGTCATAAATAAAATGCTTAATTTTTCTATTTTTGAAAACTAATTGCCTTCTTTTTTCAAGATTAGATTTTAGAGTCAGAAATTTGTGGATTGAATATCATGGCTTCCATTTTATAAGCAGCTTTAGGCCAATTGCTGAATACCTCTATGCTTCAGTTTCCTTATATATAAAAGAGAAATAATTACACTGTAGCTCACATGTAGCTCACATGTGAGTCACTCAACATGGCACGTGTAAACACCTAATTAGTTTATATTACTATATAATCCAGGTCATAGTCTAAAGGAGTAAAGAATTCAGTGTTGACTCAATTGCTAAAGAAACGCACTCTAAGAAATATTAATAATGTAAAATTGGGAGATAGGATGACTGAATGTGGGAGCTGGGGGGGGAGTCAGAAAGTAGAGAATTTTCAGGTGTTAAACATGGGCAAATACTTAACTGATGGTGGTGGCTAGGCAGGTTACATTGGCAATGTATGAAGTATGTGCGCAGGCAAGGAACTAATGTTTCCCATTTTGGCTTTGTTGAAATTAGGGCGCTAGTGGGACATCCATGTGGAGAAGTCCAATGGCATGTGTATATTTGACTTGGAAACTCAGGAGAGACTTTGGAACATACAGTATCAATGGGAATAGACAACTTTGAGAGGGACTACACAGAGCAACAAAACATAGGGTTTGGGGGAACATTTAAAATATACATAGAGAAAAAGCTCAGGGAGGGCAAGTGAGATGAGGTGACTATGACAGGATGCTTAGGGAGAAGAAGCTTTCTGGTAGGGTAATTTTGACTCGAGTTGGCTCAAAAATGTGGCTACTCATTCAGAGTGTTGAGAGTACTTACTGTACTTAGGGTATGGATGCCCTTGTTCCCTCTTTAGTGTGTATTCTCCCAGATCTGCCCATGGCTGTCTCATTTTCATCTCAGAGGTCTCAGCTCAAATGCCAATTCCTCCAAATGACCATCCCTGACCATTATATCTAAAGGGCTTCCATCCCCTACTCCCAGTTAATTTCTATCTTGTCTCTCTCTTCATAACTTTAAAAGCATTTATCACATGTGTAATTACTTTGTGTTTTTGTTTATTTCTTAATTGGGTGTTTTTTGCCCCAGGATGTAAGCTTTGTAGGCGTAAGAATTCTGACTCTCTGTTCATCACTGCATTCATAGCACCTCACACAACCTGTCTCTTTGAAGGGACTCAATAAGTGAATTAAAAAAAAAAAAAAGATGGATGACCAAGAACTAGGTTGAGAACTGACAGTTCTTTCCCATTTATTGTGTAAGAGGGTATTTAGTTTTGGTATTTTAATATTTATCTTATCTATTGAAGATGAATTTAATAAAAGCGTCTGTGCCAAGATGTTATGAGCACCCAGATTCATCCGGGGAATTTTCCAGTAATGATGGGGATGTGCTATATGTCACTAAATGCCAAGGTTCCACAATAAAGGACAAAATTAATAGATGAGACTTCTGAGGACAAATGACCATAATTGATGGGTTCTTCCAGTTCTGCTGATGATGTCTCAGCTGCTTATTATGGAATGTGGATTTGTAATGCTGTGTTGGGCATTGCAGTGAATGGGAAATGAGCAATATAGGAAAGGATGTAAATGTTGGTAAAATATTTGTGTTCTGAGCTTGAAATGACACTTTGCTATCTTCAATAATGCATGTTTGCAACACAAAATCAGAAAATATTCCAAAAATTCTGTAAGAGATAAATCTTTTTGTAATATGTTATTCTGGGATTCCTGGAAAGGACAAGTATTGTGTCACTAGCAATTATATTTTCTGAAATAAAAAATGTTGGAAACACGATCTGACAAATTTATTCATGTTCTTAATGAGGGCATAAAGACAGAACATTTGAAATTGAAACGGTTCTAAAAAATCTATGATGTATGGGTAACATGTCATCAGTATATGCAAGATGATGTGGAACCATAGTAGATAAAAGTGACTTTTCACCTAAGAAAGTCAGAGAGAGGAGCTTAGAGGAGGTGCTGTTTGAATTGTGACTATAGAGTTACCGAATGGAACGGAGAATAATAGCTATTTCTGGTAGAGAAAATAGCATGTGCAAATATGTGAACATGTAAAAATAGATTACATTTTTAGGGAATTACAATAATTTGGTGAAGATGTGTTGAGACAGTGACAAGAGATGAAGCTAATAACATGTTAGGATCAAAATAGAAAAAAATAAATAGGAACCTCATATAAGCTCACAAGAGAACCTGGTTTTAGCCCTGGCTGTGTAGCTCAGTTGGTTAGAGCATCATCCCTACATGCTAAGGTTATGGGTTTGATCCCCAGTCAGGCATGTATAAGAATCAAACAATGAATGCATAAATAAGTGGAAAACAAATTGATGTTTCTCTCTCTCCCCCATCTCTCTATTATCATCAATTTTAAAAAAATCTGGTTTTAAAGATATAGTTATAATAATTTCCAGTTTTCAAAAAAGAAAATTTAGGCTGGTATACAATAGATTAATTGTCTAGAGTCACTGATTAGAAGAGCCAAAAAACCACTTCTTTCTTGAAGTCCAGGCTTTTTAAGTAATTAGGTAACACAGATTTTACTGGTGTTTAGTTTTCAGTTTAACCAGCATTGTGTTTTTTTTGGCGCAATGTTATCTTGGTGAAATTGGGTTAAAAAAAGTCATTAAATTATAGTTGCTCAAATTTTCATCATGTGGCTCTTGTGATTTTGGGAACTAGAAAGTCTGAAATACATAGGGTGGGCTGGCGGGCTGGCGGGCTGGAAGCTTGAGCAAGAGTTGATGGGGCAATCTTGTCACTGTCTTGGGGCAGGATCCCTACTTATCTGGGAAACTGTAGTCTTGCACCATGAATTGTCTATCCTTACAATTAAGTTACCTGTATATTTTCTTTTGTCATCATAGACAAAATAAAAAGGATCTCAAAACTCCATGAAGAAAAAGCAGAGAATAAAAATATCAAGTACTTTTCTAGTGCCAATTGCAATTCTAGTGTAAATTAAAATTCCTTAAAAATATATTAATTCTTAGAAATTAGCACCCACAAAGACACTTTCTTCTTTTCTGATTTTATAAAAATCTGTGTTTGTTTCATGTGCAATAATTCTGATTTATTCCAATTGCTTTTGTTCCCCTAATATTTTTAGAAAATACTAAAAATAGTTGGTATTTGAAAAGCATTCCATCAATCAGGAAAAAAATTCTTATCAACAAGAGAGTACACTATTTGGTATGAAGTTAGAAGTAGAAATTATATGAATTGGTATTACAAGGGACATAAATTAGATTACTTATGGTACTTTTCCCTTCTGGTCTTCCCAAGGTCCTATTGTTCTTCATAATAAGGCAAAAATAAAAGTTTGATCAGTACGAATGAGCTTGGTTCCAAGACAAGTTATTGTTAAATTTGAATGATTCTATTGATTTGGCTTGATGAACCTGAGGCAGGATTGTATTTAAGGATTGAGGTGTACTTTAGTTTAAAATGAGTGCTTCTTAAGTTGTTGGCAAACACACTCTGATTGCCAATAGGCTGAGACAGGCTCAAACAATAGCTAAGCTCATACAGAAGTAGTAACTCATACATACAGCAGCCACAAAAATGCTCACTTAAAAAAACTTTTCACATTATAATTATCTAAATAAATATCACCAGTAATGAAATGCGAAGCTAACCAAAACACCTCAACAGTACTCATGACCTTCAGTGTGGAAAACCAGAGAATAGTTTTAATCTTTTTTTTAAAGAACTATATCCTTCTTTACACCTTCTCTCCCTTTCTTCTTCTACAATCTCTGTGAACTTCACCTACAGGGGAGTCACATTTTTAGCGATTTCTTAAATACTTATCAAAAAAGTTTGGTTCTGATATCTTAAAAAGTGACAATGGTTAAATTCTCTGAGAGCTGGAGGCAGAGGAGACAAACAGAATCTCAAGCCTGTTGGTCCCTCTTCTCCTTTTTCCATTGGTTCAACCAGCTAAAACATGAAATAATTGCAGAGGGATAGGACATTTACTATTGTAATAATACAAGTTTGTCTTAGATGTTTTAATTAAGCTAAATTAGATAGTATATTTTATTTTGTTGTCTTTTAGAGATTATGGATGCCATATTGAATGAGGCATGACTCCTGTTTTTAATTTAATGGTGAATATAGACATGAAATAGTTACCATACAACATAGTAAATTATGGAACAGAAGTCTGTAAAGTGTTCTGAAACTATAGTGCCAAGAACTCTATCTTAGAATGACAAAAAATGTAATATAATATAAAAGTAAGTCTTATTGCATTGTGAAAATATGTCAACACAGTAAAAAATAAACTAAGAAACAAAGGCTTCTTCCAAAAACCAGAAGCAAAAATACAAGGATACTGAGATAACAGATTCATTGCCCTAATACCAAAAGACATTAGGGAGATATAATAAGAAGGGCATAGGTAGCTCCCTATATTATAAACCATACAAATGGAGAAACCAAGGCCTGAGTCTCATACAATCCCAGGGGAATTAATCATTATAGGAAACAAAAGGAGAAGGAGTTATGTGTGTGTGTGTGTGTGTGTGTGTGTGTGTGTGTGTGTGTGTGTGTAAGTATGTAGATCCAAGCCTGTGTAACTGAGAACATTTTTATAAACCTATAGCTTCACTCACTGACTCATGAGATCAGTGTAGGTGGGAAATCACAAAGTTGCCACACAATGTTGTCACACTTGTTCTCCTAGCTGTCCTCAGTTGATAGAAGAAACCTTTAACAGGGAAAAAGCAAAAGCTATCCAGGAAGTCAACAGGAGGTAATGGGAAAGGTTCACAGAACAGGTGACTTTTTCCAGGCATGGAAACAATATAAATTTATTTTGGGAAAAGCAAAGTGTATGTGCAAAGGCTGAATAACAGAAAAATTATGATGAGCTTGATGAATAGTAAGTTAAAGCTTACTGGAGGAGCTAGAGTAGACAGCCACTACTTTCAGAATCATTGTAGGACCATAGGGGCACAGCTCTCTGTGTACCATTATTTTTTTAGTTAATCTTCAAGTTGAGGAACTGTGTGTAAAGATGATGCTATCAATTTCAGGAACTCAAGCCAGCTTAGTGAAAGTTTTCTGATACTAGATGAACTTCTAAATAATTAAGAGTTCTGTTTGGAGGTCACAGTTTAGGTATGAACTCATTAGGATTGGTTTCAGAACTCCCCATGGACCCTGGATTTTCCTTTACTAGCATCCGTTTTCTTCACCATTAGCAGTCTATTGACATTAAGGGACAAAACAGCACAAAATGATGAAGACCTGGCTGGTGTGGCTGAGTGGATTGAGTGCCAGCCTGCAAAACAAAGGGCCACTGGTTCAATTCCCAGTCAGGGCAAATACCTGGGTTGCAAGCTGGGTCCCCAGTAGGGTACACGTGAGAGGCAACCAAACATTGATATTTCTCTCCCTTTCTTTCTCCCTCTCTTCCCCTCTCTCTAAAAATAAATTAAATTAAATTAAAAAATTAAAATGAAGAAAAAGGAATGTATCACTACTTTAAATTTAAAAGAGCTGTGGACTGTAGCTACTATGATTTACATAGTAGCAGAGTTCTACTGAGAGGGTTCTTTTAGACTTTATATAATTTCCTTGTATTCATTTCTGTTTTCATTGTATATACAATGATAAAGTATATACTACAATAAAGCTATAAGTATATGCTATAATTAAGTTATTTCATTGCTGATTTTGACTTATTATGAATGTCTTAGGTGAAAAAGAAAAAATAATGTTATGACCTAGTAGTAATATACTAACAAAAATGTAAAGTAAAAAAAAAATGGCTTGAAGACATAGTGTATTAGTTTTCTATTGTTGCATAACAAATTATTGCAAACTTTAGTTTAAAACAACAGTATTTACTTCCTTGTAGTTAGTAAATAGGAGTCCAGGCACAGCGTAGCTGTATCCTGTCTCAGGGTCTTAGAAGGCTGCAATGAAGCTGTCAGACATAGCTGCACCTCATCCGAGGTTTGGGTCCTCTTCCAAGCTTACTGCTTGTTGGCAGAATTTTATTTCTTTTTTTTTAAATTTAATTTTATTTATTTTATCTTTAGAGGGGAAGGGAAGGAGAGAGGGAGAAAAACATCAATGTGTGGTTGCCCCTCGTGTGTCCCCTGCTGGGAACTGGCCTGAAACCCAGGTATGTGCCCTGACTGGGAATCAAACCACTATCCTTTGGTTCACAGGCCCACGCTCAAGCCACTGAGCTACACCAGCCAGGGCAGAATTTGGTTTCTTATAGCTGAAGATCTGAGGCCCTTAGCCCCTGGAGATGGATTGCCATCCCCTGCTACGTGGCTCTTTCCACAACAGGTCATTTTGCTGCTAGACCAACAGGATAGTGTCTACTGCTGCTTGGAGTCTCTTTTAAGGGCTCCTCTAATTAGGGCAGATCCCACCTAGAAAAATCTCCCTTTTTAAAGTTAACTCAGTTTCAGCTAATTAAGGGCCTTAATTATATCTGCAAATCCCTTATAGTCTAGGGTACTCTGCATTTTTGCCATATAGTGTACCCTGATCAAGGAAATGCGAGTCCAGTATGTTCGAAGATCCTGCCCAAACTGAAAAGGAGAGAATTAGACAAGGATGTGGATCACTGATACCTATCTTAAAATTCTACCTACCACATATATCAATTTTAAATAACAATTATTTTTCCTATTTTCAAAAATGAGCTTAGAAATTTTATATCTTTTTAAATATCTAAAGCTTAGATGGCTATCACAACACTATCTAATAGAAATATAATCCAAGCCACAAATGTGAGACACATATGAAACTTTAAAATTTTTAGTAGTCACATAAGACAAAGTGGATAGAAACAAGGGACATAAATTTTAATGTATATATTTAACTTTATTTTTGTTGTTTACAGTATTATAGATGTTCCCACCCCCCTTTGATAACATATTTTATTTAACCAACATTTCCAGAATATTTAACTTTCAACATGTAATCAATATCGAGCATCATTAGTGAGACATAATGTTTTTTAAAAAATGTTGAATCTTTGAATGCCACATCTCAGTTTGGGTGAGGCACACTCCAAGTGCTCAATAGACGCAGGTGGCTTAGTGGCGGCTGTATTGAAAGCATATTGCCGTTACTTGCAGTTTTAGCAGTATCCACCAGGTGTCACAATGAGTTTACAACTCGAAGCCAGAGGCACCCAAAATTTCTTCTCTTGGTGACATTTGTTGGGATTCCTTTGTATTCACATATTTTTGACTTCTCATGCATTTGGATTTCCATTTGAGGTTTTTGCCTATAATTGAGAAATCAAGCAATATGGATTTTGCTATTTAAACAAATGAGTTTGAATTTAAAATGATTTGCATACGAGACCCACCATCCCTAATTTTTCTGTAATCTCATCCTAGATTATCTATCTACCTGCTGAAAGTAAATAATTATGAATTACATGCACATGTAATATTTAAAAATATAATAGAAATTACTTTAAAGTTAGATAATTTCAAATATCTGAGCAATTGTCACAACTCTAATGACATCAGAGTGTTCTTTTCACTTTCTTAAAGTGTTAAATTGAACACATTAAACATAGAAAGCCAAAGTTTTAAAAAATGAAAAAAATGTTTTTTAAATTTTCATTCCATTAATGCAATTTACTAATTGCCAATAAAAATTTCTGCTTTTTTATTGCCACTAATGCCACACAGTGACCCCAATGGAATTATGATATTTGAGATTATTAATATTTATTACTTCTAAAGTATAATCTCTTAAGAATTTGCATTTAGTTATTTGCAGGTTGTTATAGGATTTATCTTTATTTATTTATTTATATTTTTAATTATATTTTATTGATTATGCTATTATAGTTGTCCTGATTTTCCCCCATTGACCCCTACCACCCAGCACCCCCAATTCTCTCAGGTAGTCCCTGCATGATTTTTCATATCTGTGGGTCATGAGTACAAGTTCTTTGGCTACTCCATTTCCTACACTGTGCTTTACATCCCCATGGCTATTCTGTAACTACCTATTTGTAATTCTTAATCCTCTTAAATCTTCACCTATTTCCCCACACCTCCATCCTACCTGGCAACCATCAAAACACTCTCTGTATCTATGATTCTGTCTCTGTTCTCTTGTTTGCTTAGTTTGTTTTTTATATTCAATTGTTGATAGATATGTATCTATTGCCATTTTATTGTTCATAGTTTTGATCTTCTTTTTTCCCCTAAATAAGTCCCTTTAACATTTCATATAAAAATGGTTTGGTGATGATGAACTCCTTTAGTTTTTTCTTGTCCAAGAAGCTCTTTATCTGCCCTTTGATTCTAATTGATATCTTTGCTGGGTAGAGCAATCTTGACAGTAGGTCTTTTCATGACTTTGAATATTTCTTGTCAATCCCTTCTAGCCTGCAAATTTTCTTTTGAGAAATCAGCTGACAGTCATATGGGAACTCCCCTATAGGTAACTAACTTCTTTTCTCTTGCTGGGTTTAAGTTATCTCTTTATCTTTAACCTTTGGCATTTTAATTATGATGTGTCTTGGAGTAGGCCTCTTTGTATCTAACTTGTTTGGGACTCTGTGCTTCCTGGACTTGCATGTCTATTTCCTTCACCAAATGAGGGGAGTTCTCTTTCATTATTTTTTTTTAATAGATTTCCAACTTCTTGTTCTTTCTCTTCTCCTTCTGGCTCCCCTATAATATGAATGTTGGAAAGCTTGACAGTGTCCCAGAGGGTGCTTGTACACTCCTCATTTTTTTGGATTCTTTTTTGTTGTTGTTGTTCTGATTGGTTATGTTTTGCTTCCTGATGTTCCAAATCATTGATTTCATTTCCAGCTTCAGCCACTCTACTATTGCTTCCCTGTAAATTGTTATTTTTTTCAATTAGTGTATCCTTTGTTTCTGATTGAATCTTTTTTATGCCTTTGAGGTCCTAATGAAGCTCCTAGAGCATCCTTATAACCAGTATTTTGAACTCTGTATCTGAGATTGCTTATCTCCATTTCATTTAGCTCTTTTTCTGGAGTTTCGATCTGTTCTTTCATTTGGGTCACGTTTTTTTTGTCTCCTTGTTTTGGCAGCCTCCCTTGTTTTTGTTTCTCTGTATTAGGTAGAGCTGCTAGGACTCCCTGTCTTGATAACATGGCCTAATGTAGTAGGTGTCTCATAGGGTCCAGTGGCACAGCCTCCCCTTTCACCCAAGCTGGGCACACGAGGTGCACCCTTTGTGGGCTGAATATACTCTCCTCTTGTAGTTGAGCCTTGGTTGCTGTTGGCAGATCAGTGGGAGGGATTTACCTAGGCCAGTCAGCTGCAAGGGCTGGCTGTGACCACTGACCACAGACCACTAACCTCCACCCTCTGTGGACAATCAGCTGTGCAGGGGCAGGGTGGTGGTGCTCTAACATGGTCTGTAGTGGTCCACTAGGTGTGCTGGCCCTGGGGTTTCCTACGTGGTACAGGCCAAGGTCAGCCCCTACCTGTGTTTTCCCTTAGAGCCTCCCTGCCTAAGCTATAAAGCAATCTAAGATGTCTGTTACTTGTGCTGGGGTTGGAGATTTTTCAGGTGAAGCCAAGCTGTGAATCGAGGCTGGCTGCTGCTAGGGCTGAGCCTGGGGCTCACTGAGGCCAGCTGTTACTTATTTGAGAGGATTTAGGAATTTGTGCAGCAGGAGCCAAGACCAGCCTTTCATATGGTAAAACAACTTGGGTGGGCCCATAAGTTGAGTGGGGCAGAGTCTCTGAGGATCTCCCCAGTCAAACAGTGTTAATTGGGTTGATGGAGTCTCAGATATGGCACCAGCTTGCTGGCTTTGTGGCTCTGTGGGTGAGGGTAAAGAAAAGGGACAATGGACTCTGCTTGCCTTTATGCTGGATACTTCAGTTTCTCCCTGTATGCCACTGGTGCCTTTCAAGCTGCTACCCTGTTGCTAGAGCTCAAAGGGAATGAGTCTGTGTACATGATTCCATGTGTAGGTTCTCTAAACAATTAAAAAATATTATAAATAAATAAATAAATTTTATATTAAAAAAAGGAAGAACTGCTTGACACTCCAAAATTTCTTCCTCTGACTTAATCCTGCTGGTTTTTCAGCCAGACATTGTGGGGACTTATCTTCCTGCCACTGGAACCCTGGGCTTGGGACCCCTTGCTCCCAAGATATCCCTCCTGAATTTTTATCCACCACACGTGAGTATGGGAGCAGCCCATTCTGTGTCTGCGCCCTCCTACCAGTCAAGATGGGTGTGGTTTATTTAATTCTGTAGTTGTGAGACTTCCCATCAATTCGATTTCTGACAGTTCTGAGTGATGGTTGTTCTATATTTTATTGTAATTTTGCTGTGGTTGTGCAAAGAGGTGAGCCATGTCCACCTATGCCACTATCTTGACGGGAAGTAGGATTTGTTTAAATAAGAGATAAACTGCTTTTGCTGTAATATTCTGTTATTTTATTTTTTATATTATAGCTCTGCACTTTAAATATATACTAGACAAAAATATACATATTTAGAGATGATGGCATCTCAAATAGTTTGTTTTAGAAAATCACTAATTTAAAAAAATAAAAATAAATGAACATATACAGAAGCAGTCATGAGTGGTGAGAAGATTAAATTATGATTTTTATTACTAGCTTGTATTAAATGAGTATAGTTACGTAACTGCACTGTGGTTTTATACCAATAACGAAGCCTGCTCTTTGTCCTATTAGTCTCAATTATATCTACAAAATAAAAATAAGCTTGATTCTAATTATTATATATTTCGTATTTATAAAATATATTTATCTCTTGAGGATTTACATTATCCTCTCATAAGCTTCAGAAGAACTGAATTAGCCTTTGCATCTTGTTAACTTATATATTAAGGAGAGAAGTGACTAGCTATGTTAGAAGATGGAAGTATCACAAAGTGGAGGTGTGCAAGTAATAGTTTAAATGGAAACATAACCAAGGGGAGTGGGTGGAAGCAGGGAAGGGAGGTGGGGACGGCTGGGGTTAGGGGAGTGGTGCGAGTAAGTGCAGACAACTGTACTTAAACAATAATAAAATAATTAAAAAATAAATCAGTGCTTAGGTGTTAAAAAATAATAAAAATTAAAATTAAAAAATAGAAACATAAAATTTAAAGTTAGGATAATGCATATTGTTTTTATTTTTTCATCACCCATTTGGATAAAGCTCTTAATACATCTAGGAAAATTTAACCATTTATATAAATACTTAATAAGCAAGCTTTTTAGTGAGATAATCAAGTACATGCAAATAATATTACAACTTTGTTATTTCTTCCTTGATGAAATTTTAGCAATGCTAAAGGCTGAAGGCCTAATCTGATCTTTGTTCTTTTTTTGAAAAGTGCAATGCTCAGAAAGTCCAAGAGATGGCAGCCAATAGTTTTAGTAAAACAAACAAATTCGCTGATCCTTTATCATGATAATTTTAATATGATCTCTTTATTTTAATAACATCAGCACCAAAACAATCATTAAAAGAAAAAAAAGCTGTTGAAATTCTAAATTTACATATCTCATTGTGCAAATGTGCTTTAAAGAGATTCCTCAGAGTATTTTACAAGGCAAACTGGACAGATGTCTCTCTTCCCTTGCTTTAGAGCAGTGATTTCTGCCAGAATACTAACTTCGTATTATTACCTATAGAGCATTAGGATGAAAGAATAAAATGTTATATTAATAAATATTTCAGAGGTATAAAAATTGAACATGTAAAATACTAATATTATCTAGAAAGTATGTAAGAATTGATAGCTGAGGTTTTTTTGGAATAACATACTTTTTTGGCTAAATTCATAATTAAAATTAACTCTTTTTTATGGTAGGTAGAAGAGTTTCTTCATACAGCAAGAGCAGAGGACTTTGCTTATGTATTTGTTTTAAGGAGCTATTTAAAACTAGATATATAACTTTGTATAATGTTAAGCTGTTTTTGTTATAGAATTCTGCAGAGTAGAGAAATTCATTGGTTTGTTTTTGGTCATTAATCAATTAAAGCTATGGATCTAGGAAACTGAACTTTCCTGAATTCCAAAATTCAGATAAGAAACTCTTTAAATCGGTGTGTTAGTTTTTAAAATTCCGTCCAATAAATTATCACACACTTCGTGGCTTAAAAAAAAACACCCACTTATTAGCTCATAGTTCTATAGGTCAAAAGACTGGGGATAGCTCACCTCAGTTCTCAGTTCAAGATGCTGGTTACTGGGTCCCCATCTGGACTCAGGTGGTGGTAGCACGGCTGTTTGCCTGAGATCCCCGTTTCCTTGCTGATGGTTGCCCAGGGTCTGCTATGAGCTTTTAGGGGCCCCTGAAATTACTTGCTGTGTGGCCCCTTCTGTACCCAAAGCCAGCAGCAGAGAATCTCCCTCACACAAATTTCTCTCACCCTTTGAACTTCCTTTGCCAGGGAGAACCTGGTTTCTTTTAAAGGGCTCACTTGATTAGGCCAGGCTTACCGAAAATAATTTCTTTATCATGATGTCAACTGACTTGGTACCTTGATTATATCTATAAAATAAAAGTATTCACACCAGCACCTAGATTGCTTTTGATTAAATAATTGAGAGAGGGCAGGTGTGTACACCAGGGGCTAGTAATCTTGATGACCATTTTAGAATTCTGCCTACCAGAACAGACTGTTTTTACTGTGCATATACACATCATTTATATAGGAAATACATAGAACTTTTCACATTGGAGTGCTTTATTCACTGCTAAAGAGGGTCTTTGATTTATTAGGTGCCAATGCACCACTTATTTCTTAAGTAAATTTGTTCACACAAAGAAGTCATCAAAGACTGATAACAAAGAAAGTCATCGGGAACAAACCATAGAAATTACTTACAAATAGGAAGGCTGAGGCTTTGAGATCCCATGTTTTTCTGATAACCAGCTTTACTTTCTGGTAACACTTCTGACCTATTGGGAATCAATTTTTAAAAAATAATCCCCAAACAAAAAATTTCCCCAACACTTCAATTCCATGGCCAGATTTGGGAACAACTGTAATTTCTTTAAAAAATATTTTTTTTTAGAGAGAGAAGGGAGGGAAGTGAGAGAATCATCAATAGGTTGTTTCTCATATATGCATAGACCAGGGACTGAACCCACAACCCAGGTAGGTGCCCTGACTGGGAATCAAACTGCTGACTTTCTGCTTTGTGGGGTGATGCCCAACCAATTGAGACACACCAGTGAGGGCAAACCTTGAAAAATTTCTATAAATAGATATTGAAGAGCTGGCAAACTCTCATGACTGAGTTTGGTATATTTTAACTGGAGTCTCTCTGAACTATGGTTCTGTATCAGTTATCTATCACCATAATAATGCTGTGAAGTAAGCAACCACAAAACCTCAGTGGCACAAAACATACACTTATTTTTTACTTGTGAATATATGGGTAGGCTAGTCTAATCTGCTAATTTGGCTGGGCTTGACTGGTGTCATCTGGGCTCACTCATGTGGTCACTTGGAGGTCCCCTGGGGGCTGGTTGGCCTACCATGGCCTTGCCTGAGATACTTAGCTTTGTTTCTCATGGTTCCTATTCCTAGCCAAGCGTTATTGTCATGGTGATGGTAGGCTCCAAGCAATAGTGAAAATGCACAACAACTCTTGGATCCTAGGCTTGGAACTGGCACGTTATCCCTTCCACCACATTATTAATTGGCTAAGGCTTTAAGGGTTGGGGGAAATAGACTTTACTTCTTGGTGAGAACTGCTGTAAAATTATTTTGCAAGGGGTGTAGATACCTATGACATCAAGCTACCACAAATGTCATAGTGTATATTGAGTGCTTTTCTGATTTCCTCAAAGATAGTGACTATAGAAAACATGGGAGAGGGTCCTCAAAAAATTAAATATATGATCCAGCAATCCCACTTCTGGATATTTATCCAAAGAAAAATGAAACCACTATGTTGAAGCAATGTCTGTATTTCGGTGTTTATTGTAGCGTTATTTGTAATAGCTAAGAACATAGAAACAAACCAAGTGGTTGCTGATGGATGAATGGACACAAATAAAATAAACTATTCTTCAGCCTTAAAAAGAGAAGAAAATCCTGCCATCCATTTGTGACAACATAGATGAACCTGGAGAGCATTATGCTAAGTGAAATAAACCAGAAAGAAAAAGATGAATTGTGCACATTATCACTTATATGAGGAACCTAAAAAAAAAGTGAAACTAATAGAAATGGAGATCAGATGGTGATTGCGAGGGTCTGAGGAATGCGCAAGCAGGGAGAAGATATTTAAAAGACATAAACTTCATACCTGAAAAATTTGCTAAGAGAGTAGAACTTAAATGTTCTCACATACACAAAAATAGTAAGCCTGTGCAGTGGTGGATGTGTTTAATTACCTCAATGGTGGGGATCTTTTCATGGTGTTTATCTGTGAGTTATACCTCAATAAAGCTGGAAAAAAAAAAAGACTTAGCTTACAATATTTCTTCCTTTAGCTTTGCTCTACTTGTAATATTGAAGATTTTTTGGCATTTAAATTATTTTAGACTTTTAAATATTGTATCATACTTCATCACTATTTTAAGAAGGATAATGACAATATAAATAAAATATTTTATAGTACATAATATTATTCATATTTTACCTGCCATATGATAATTAAATTCTTATAATCATTTCATTTGATCCTCATAACAACTCTAGGAGGTATTTTTTTTAAACAAATCTGTTTTTTTTGTTTCTTATGCTGTTAAAGTTGTTCCCACATTTTCTCCCTTTTCCCACCTTCACCCAGCCCCACCCACTCCCCACTCCAAGCCAATCCCCATGTTGTTGTCCATGCCCATGGGTTGTGCATAAATGTTCTTTTGTTAATCTTTTCACCACATTTGATTCCATTCCATCCCCCCTCATTTTAGGAGATATTTTTAACTAAATTTTACAGATAAAGAAATAGGATCAGAGTTGATAAGTAATTTTCTTAAACACACAAACAATAAGTGGTAGAGCATTACATAAATTCTGGTCACATATTTCTCACAATCTCATCCCTCAACAGGTCAAAAGGGACTACAGGGGACATTATTCTGTAGTTAATTCTAAATAAGAAAGAATTGATTGATGGTGTGGAACAGATGTGCCACCTGAGAGAAAAGTGTATAAGGTGCTGACCATAGTCAAATACAGATAGTGGATTTTAGAAAATAAAATTTCAAAAATTTCAGAAAACAAGAGTATCATGAAACCATGGTTGGAGACTTAAATGGAAAAGGAATTTAAGGTGGTTGAGAAGCTTGAAATTAAATGCAGAAGGTACAATGTATTCTGCTGATAATAAGCAAGGAGCTACAATGGAATAAACCGATGTGAATAAAATGCCTAAGGGAGACACTACAGGCTACATATAGAAGATGGGAAGAAGATAAATACCAAGAAGCCTATAGAAGTGGTAATTAGGATGACTAAATTCTTAATAGACTCACATTTTGAAATAGGCTATAATTAAGAAATAAAATTGTTTTAGGTAAGAAGATGAAAGAGAGGGAGAATGAAATAGGAGTGGGTTTGCCATTTGGAGCTGTTGGTATGGTGTTAATAGATGTTTTGAAAAACCCCAGCTATCACTGCATTTTTCTCTTCTTTTGTCTATTTTAAGAGAATGGTCTTTGAATTATGAAGCAAACAGAAATTGGTAAGAAAAAATTAAAAGTGTAGTGAATTTCAGTGAATTCATCTCCTTGGCCTGGTTGAATTATACTTTCTAAAAACCACATGAATAGCACCTTTAATATATGTGATCAAAGAACTGTCAGAGATTTGTTGAGAATGCCAAGTAACATGAGAAATAACAATTGCCTAGAGGTAATCAACTTTGATTTTTAAGATAAGAAACATTTTTAATTTTTAGGCAGAAAAAAAGTGAATCTTAGAAATTACAGTCTGATGAATAAATTCTGAGTAAAATGTTCAAGGAACTGTTAAATAATTCATGAAGAAAAAGCATTATTTATGTGAAGATTTACTCATACCAAATTAACCTTTCTTCTGGCCGCACCTCCCCTCTGCCCCAATTTGCTTTTCCATATCGAAGAGAGATTCCATGATGCAAAGTGAAGTGTATAAAAATATCCTGATAAAGTCGAAAGTAGTCTCTGAAATACTGAATAAACAAAAGTAACATCGTAACTATAAGGTTTTGGTTGTGTATAAACATATAACAACAGTAATCATCTTCAAGTTTAATTTAGATGTACCATAACAATCACACATTCTTACCACGGAGTCTTTATGGAAGAGAGCACATATTTAAAACAACAATCACTTAATGGTATTTCTGTTTTTGTCTTGTGTTAATTAAATGATCTAACGGGTTGTTATTGCACTTATTTCCTAGGTGCTAGTTTGTGCTGCATGCTCAGGGCACAAAATTGGACAAATCCCCAACCCTTGAAGGGTGGGGATAAAAGAATAAACAACTATGGAAATATAAGTATTACAGTAGAATAATATATTTAATATACTATATGAATAAAATACTAATACAATAAACATTATTTAAAGTTCTCACATATTATTACAAGAGACAATGATAATACAGAAGAAACAATAATTAACTTTGCCTTGATAATTTAGGGATTTGAGAATAGAAAATTTCACAAAGTTCAGAAAAAAAGGATAGGTGTAAAACAATGTGGGAGTATTTTTATTGAGTCCTGAAGCATAAATGGTAAAGGAAAACTATAATTGCAAGAAAAAGGACTAGGCTGTGAAAAGTCACAACCTGAGACAGAGTTGTGTCCTCAGGCACCCACAAATGCCTTAGTATTGCTAGAAAATAAGGAATATGTAAAGGGAAAACAGCAATGGGAGTTGCAGCTAGAAAGCAGGTACCAACCAAGAAGGGACAGCTAACATTAAGCATGTTAATAAGTTATTGAGCTGGAGAAATAATAATGCAAAATATGATTACTATCTTTGAAGATGAGCTACTAGTAGGGTCTTGTACATAGACTGTCCAGAAAAAGTCCAGCCATTGTTAATATAACCTGAGTGGTTTGTGGGACATTGATATAACCTGGAAGCCAAGGAGAGTGGATGGGAATGCACATACATGAACAATGACAGCTTCATTTTATTAGTCAGTGGGGGTGGTAGATGCTATCTGAGTGAGCATATGTGCTGTGTGACCATCACATTCAAAATGACTGGGTGAGTGGAGCAATGAATCTGCATCCAGTTTTGTGTTCAGCTTGAACATTCCTCTGCAGAAACGATTCAGATGATTCAGAAGGCTGCAGCTATGGGCAACTGGTGATTGGCAGCTTCATCACAACAACATGCCCGTTCATGCATCATGTCTCATGCAGAGTTTTTTGGTGAAACATCAAATCATCCAGGTGACTCAGCCCCTCTACAGTCCAGATTTGGCACCCAGTGATTTCTGCCTTTTCCCAACACTAAAATCACATTGAAAGGAAAGAAATTTCAGACCATCAATGATATTCAGAAAAATACAATAAGGCAGCTGATGGTGACTGGGATAACTGTGGGGGATCCCAAGGTGCCTATTTCGAAGGGGACTGAGGGGTCCTTGTCCTGGGTACAATGTTTCTTGTATCTTCTTCAATAAATGTCTCTATTTTTCATATTGCATGGCTGGATACCTTCTGGACAGACTTCGTATGCTAAGGATCTTCTTTTTTAGAAATAAGCTATTGCTCTGGCTGGGTAACTTGAAGTGTCCTTCCCACATGCCAAGGTTTTGTGTTGGATCTTTCATCAGGGCACATACAAGAAGCAACCAATGAATGTATAAAGAGCTATTAAAGAACTTTAAGGGGAGGGAAAACATTATTTGATTTCTTTTATGGAAATGTCACTTTCATCAGAGAAGGCTTTGGATTAGAGAAGGCCAAGATAGGAGGGAAGTAGGGAGGCTACTAAACTATTATAAGAGAGGAGTTGGACTAAAACAGTGGAAGGCAAATAAAAAGAGAGGATGGTGAATTTAGCTTGGAAGATTCACTGATTTGATGAATTCACTGAAAATTATACATGACAGAGGGGAGGGAATCTAAGATAACTTCTAGTGTCCTGACTCAAGCAACTAGTTAGATGGTGATGCCACTAACCAGGTAGGGTACATAAAAGAAAATCTTATTTTTGGAATAAAATAAAAAAATTATTTTGATAATGAATTTGAAATATTTGTGGGAAATTCAGAAGAAGCTGTTCAATCTTGGAAAATGTGGATCTGCCACTGAATATAGACTTAGAAGCAACCCAAGGAAAGTGGTTATTGAAATCTGAAACATTCCCATCCCCAGAGACTCTGTAGAGTGATATAAAGATCAGCGTTTGAGTGAAGGCAAGTGTTTCCATTTGTTTGGCAACAATCTAGGAAAGACTAAGAGAAATGTTTTAATATGTATGTTGCATTTTGGATCTGTACCTCTTTTTCTTTAATATGAGGCTACCTACTTTAAAGAGTAAAAATGTCAATTTGAAATAGTATCCATATGTGAACAACATAATTCTTGTTTTAAGGCCTGTTATAATTATAAATTGAAAAGTGTACTCTGAAACAAACTTTGTGGGTGAAAATGATCATATAGCCTTTTTTTTCTCAATTTGGTTATAGAACACATTATTGTAACCTGGGAAGTCTTAATATCTAATCAGTATTGTACCAAATTTTATAAGGCATAAAAATATTTTTGAGAGCAGTACTTCAAATTATTTTTACATAGTGCCTTTACAATTTATTTAACAATAACCTCACATTGCTAAATAGTATAATGGATAGATACCTGTATTGATTTCCTTCTTAAAGATTCCTGTTTCTCTATAGGCTGGGTTAAATAAATGCCGGTCCCCAGTTTCCATGCAACCCTAAATGTCATTTTATCATAGCACTTATATTATTATGTTGAAATGCTCTCTTTACATGTCTGTCACCAAACAGCCTCTCCTTTCCCAACCACCATCCTGGACTATGAAATATTCTAGAATATTAGCTTTCAATTTTTTTGCCTTCACCCATAGTAAGAAATGCGTTTTTCTGTGAGTTATGCATGCAACTGAAATTAACTTTTCTGTATCAATATTAATATTTACTATGGGAAATGTACTTTGATATTCTATTCCATTTTATTTCATAAGAGATATTGGTGCAACCCAACACAGTGATTTAACAAATTGCTAATTAGTCTTAAGATGTGGTTTGTAAAAAATCTCTCCAAGCCATGTCTTCCTGATGTTGTATCTCTGGTGTTTAGCATGGAATCTGGCACTGCTGGGTTAAGACAGACCTACAGAATTGTTTTAGATAGTACTGTAGATGTAAATTCTAATACAGGAAAATATGCTGCTTCCCCTGTGTTCAGCCTAAGACTTTCTAAATTCATATTTTAAGAAGTAGCACATGCCATGAGCCACAAATCGTATTAAAAATAAAAGGCTTATTGCATTTCAGTTTTTTGATTCTGCTAATACCAGTGCGACTTATCCACATGTACCCAGGAGTAATGTCCTGACAAACTCTCAATTAATGCAAGTGTTTATGAGCTTCTAGTAGTCACTCCCAGTGTATTAAAAGCTTTATCACTTTCAACAAGGAAGGAGCATAAAAGTTAAATGATTAGAGTATATAAGGGAGCTCAAACTTTTACTTAATATTACTTAAATGTGAAGAAAAGTTGTACATTTAAAATGACTATCTATAGTTAAACTAATAAATCAAGAGAAAATTATCCTTTTTCAATATGAATAAGCCTTTAAAAACTGATGATATATTGAATAAATAGAAAAACTTAATAAGTGTTTGTTATTTGATTCATAGTGATTTTATAAACTTCAGTGTAGATAGGTAAATAAAAAACATAAGAATCTATCATGAAATTCATAATATAGACATTTACATATATTTTTTCTAGCAACTTCCCTCACTCTTTTCTCACTTTCACAGCTAAATTTCTAACATTCAACCTGCTTCAGTCAAGCTTTGTCTCAGTTATACCACTGAAAATGCTTTCGCTTCAATCACCAATGATCTCATCACTGACCATTTCAAAGGATGCCTCAGGTCCTTATTTCTTTTGCCAAACCTGTGCAATTTGATACTGTGATCACTCTTGAAATTTTCTTCGTATTTGGCTTCTTTTGTTTATTTCGATTTTATTTTGTCTTGATTTCAGGTGCACAGCTTAGAGAATAGACAATCATACTTTACATACTGTTCTCTCAATATTTCCAGTGCCCCACCTGACACCATATGTAGTTATTACAATATTGTTGACTGTATTCCCTATGCTCTACTCACATGTAACAATATGACATAATAAATATATAGATAAACTCCAGGGAAAAGGTGACCTAAAAGTTACAGGACCAGGTAGTGGTAATGGTTGTACAACACTGTGGATTTACTAAGTGCCTGTGATTTATATACTTTAAAATGGTTAAAATGCTAAGTATTATCTGTATTTTACCGCAATAAAAATATGCTAAATCTAACACACAGAGACTACCATTGCTCTGGTAAATTATTTTGCGTTATTGTGTTACTAAAAAATGGACTTCCCTTTAGAGTTTTCTATATAAAGAATCATGTCAACTGCATTATTCATGGTGGCCAAGGCACAAGGACAACCAAAATGTCCTTTAATAGAGGATTGGGTAAAGAAGATTTGGCACATATATACTATGGAATGCTACTCAGTCATAAGAAAAGACAAAATATTGCTATTTGCAACAACATGGATGAACCTTGAAAATATTATGCTAAGTGAAATAAGTCAGAAAAAACTAAGAACCACATGGTTTCACTCATATGTGGGATAAAAAACTGAAACTCATAGACACAGACAACAGTATGGTGGTTACCAGAAGGAAGGGGGTGGGGGGCAGTAAAGGGTAATGAATGCCAAATATATGGTGATAGGAGATAATTTGACTTTGGGTGGTGGGCAAACAATGCAGTATACAGAGCATGTATTATAGAAATATACACTTGAAATCTGTACAATCATATTAACTAATGTCACCCCAATAAATTTAATAAAAAACAAAAAATAGACTTCCCTAATTGGCCTCTTCACATGCAATTTTTAAAGGATGTACAACACCATTCTGAAATGACAGCTCAGAATTTGTGCACTTTATAAAAATACAACTTAATGCACTCACAATGTTGTCTATTGTGCTATTGTTAGACCTTAATGCTGTTTTTAATGTTTGTTCTTATTATTTTACAAGCTATACTAAAATAAATATCATTAAGTATTTTTAATCTATGAGCATTTTTTTCTGAAGCCACTACTAAATTAGATTTTCTAATTGACTTTTTGCCTTGCCATGGATTGCGTTTCATCAAGAGGCATCTCTTGCTTTCAAGAAGAGTATGAGGCTATAGACGAAGGTAGATCCAATTAGGTGGAATTACAGTATTGCAAAAGAGGCTACTTCTGGTGCTCCGGGCTTTGTGGGATATCCACAAATGTTGATTTCTGCTCTGTAGGCAGCTGGTATCTAATGAGGTTGCTCCTTAGCAGGGATGTAGGAGGCTGGTTTTTCTTCTCTATGTAGCAGTCCCTTTCAGGCATAGATTCTCCACTCAGAATCTCAGGTACTCGGTGGTCATAACTGTCTGCTGATGCTTCAAATCAGGCTCATAGCTGTTTTACATTCTTCCCCATATGCCAAAATTCAGAGTGGCCTGTCATTTTTCTCAGTAATAGTAAATACAAGACCCTAAATCTTTTTTTAATTTACATTTTTGAATTTTATTTTAATTGTTGTTCTTGTACAGTTTTCTGTCTTTTACTCCCATCCCAGCCCACTGCCCCAGCCCTACCCATCTCCCTCCCATTTCCACCCCCCCTAGTTTTTGTCCATGTGTCCTTTATACTTGTTCCTGTAAACCCTTCCCCTTTTCCCCTGAAATTCCCTCCCCACTCCCTGGTGGTGACTGTAAGCCTGTTCTCAATTTCAGTGTCATTGGTTATATTTTGCTTGTTTGTTTGTTTGTTGTTTAGGTTCCTGTTAAAGGTGAGATCATATGGTATTTGTCTTTCACTGCCTGGCTTATTTCACTTAGCACAACGCTCTCCAGTTCCATCCATGCTGTTGCGAAGGGTAGGAGCTCCTTCTTTCTTTCTGCTACATAGAATTCCATTGTGTAAATGTACCATAGTTTCTTGATCCATTCATTTACTGATGGGCACCTAGGTTGCTTCCAGGGCTTGGCAATTGTAAATTGTGCTGCTATGAACATTGGGGTGCATATGTTCTTTTGGACTGGTGTTTCAGTGCTCTTAGGATGTAATCATAATAGTGGAATTGCTGGGTCAAAGGCAGGTTCATTTTTAGTTTTCTGAGGAACTTCCATATTGTTTTCCATAGTCGTTGTACCAGTCTGCAATCCCACCAACAGTGCACTAGGGCAAGACCTTAAATCTAATACTCTTCAAAATGAGGCCAAAGCTGGCTGAAAAAGGAGAAAGGATCCAGCAAAAATACACCAAAACAAAACAAAAACAAAACATCATAGACACAAAAAACAGTATGGTGATTATCAAAGGGAAAGTATGGAGGGAGGTAGAAGAGGGTAAAGGGGGGATAAATGGTGACAGAGGGAACTTGACTTTGGGTGGTGACCAAACTATACAATATACAGATGATGTATAATAGAATTTTACTTTTGAAATCTAAGTAATTTTATTAATCATGTCATCCCGATAAATCTGATAAAGCTTAAAATAAGACACAAAATAATGAAAGTATAGATTACATGTTAACTATAAAGTGTGAAAAAACTATAGGAATAATTATCATGTGCTAGAAAGAGAAAGAATGAATTAAAAGGTATATATGAAAGTCAAGAGACTTCTGGTCAGCATGGTGGCATAGGTAAACAGAACTCAAACTTTGCATAACCACATGAAAATTACAACTAAACTATAGAACAGCCATCACTCAGAACCATCAGAAATTGAGCTAAATGGAATTCCTACAACTACAGAATTAAAGAAGAAACCATATCAAGACTGGTAAGTGGGGTAGAGATGCAGAACAGCCTGGTCCTAACCCCACATGTGGCAGATAAAAATTGGGAGGATATCTCAGGTGTGAGGGGTCCCCACTCTGCACCAGGCCCACAGCCCAGGGTTTCAGTGCTAGGAAAATAACCCTCCATATCTTCTGGCTGTAAAACCTGACAGGGATTGAGGCTATGGGAGGCAAACTGCTGGAATCCTAGGCAATTGATCTTAAAAGGCCTGCACACAGACTTATGGACTCACACCCTCTGAGATCCAGCACAGGGGCAGCAGATTGAAAGACATCAGAGACATATGGGGAGAAACTGAATTGTGTGGCATATGGGCAAGAGCCAGGTGCAGGCAGCTTCCTCCCTGATATAAATGTTAGCAGAGGCCATTGTCCTTTTCTGAGCCCTCTCACCATAAAGCCAGAGAGCTACAGAGCTGGCAGGTGGGAGCCCTATCTGAGATTCCATCAACCTGGCTCACACTGTTCACCTCACGCTGGTGATTCACTGAGGCCCTGCCCCACCCAACTTTCAGGCCCACCCAAGCTGTTTCCAGTGGCTTTTCCATATGAATGGCTTGTCTTGGCCCATGCTTCAGATTTTCCTAAATTCTCTTAAATAAGCAGATTCTGGCTTCAGTGAGCCTTGTAACTCTCACTAAGTTGCCCCAGACCTGACACTAGTAGCAATTGGCCTTGTTTCACAATTTGGCCTCTCCTGGGCACCACCAAGCCCAGCACAAGTAGTAGCAATCTGAATGTTGCGTTGTAGCTTATTCTGTGTGACCCTGGACAGAATACAGGTGGTGGCTGACCTTGGACATGCTAACAGCAATCGAGGCTCAACTACAAGACAAGGGTGAACACAGTCCATATAGTGAGCTCACTTTGAGTACCCAGCTTGGGTAATAGGGCAGGCTGTCCCACTGGACCCTACAGGATACCTGCTATATCAAGCCACTCTACCAAGCCAGGGAAACGTAGCAGCTCTATGTTTGTTGGTGTAGAAAAAAAAAAAAAAAAAAACACAGGGAGGCTCTCAAAATGAGGAGACAGAGAAACATGTCCAAACAAAAGAATACAACACAACTCCAGAAAAAGAACTACACAAAATGGAGACAAGCAATTCACTAGATGCAGAGTTCAAAACACTGGTTATAAGGATGCTCAAGGAATTTAGTGAAGACCTCAACAGCATAAAAATGATTCGGTCAGAAATGAAGGATACACTAATTAAAATAAAAAACAATTTACAGGTAATCAGCAGTAGAGCAGGTGAAGCCAAGAATCAAATCAGTGATTTGGAACACCAGGAAGTAAAAAACAACAAGAAGAAAAAAGAATAAAAAAAATGAGGTTAGAATAAGGAGCCTCTGGAAAAACTTCAATCATACCAACATTTACATCATGGAGATGCTGGGAATAGAAGAGAAAGAGCAAGAATTTTGAAAACTATTTGTAAAAATAATGACAACAAACTCTCCTTCTTAGTGAAGGAAATAGACATACAAGTCCAAGAAGCACATTGGCTCCCAAACAAGATGGACCCAAAGAAGCCAACACCAAGACACATCATAATGAAAGTGCCAAAGGTTAAATACAAAGAGAGAATTAATATTAAAAATAGCATGAGAAAAGCAGTTGGTTATATACAAGTGAGCTCCTGTAAGACCATCAGCTGATTTCTCAATGGAAACTTTGCAGGCTGGAAGGGACTGGCAAGAAATACTCAAAGTCATAAAGAGTAAGAACATACAACCAAGTTTATCCAGCAAAGCCTTCATTTGGAATAAAAGGACAGATAAATATCTTCCCAGTGAAGAAAAAGGTAAAGGAGTTCACCACCACCAAACCAGTATTATATGAAATGTTAAAGGGTCTTCTTCAAGATGAAGATCAAAAATATGAACAAGAAAATGACAATAAATATGTATCTATCAACAATTAAATATAAAAAAACAAAGCAAACAAATAAGCAGAACAGAAACAGAATCATAGATACAGAAAACATTTTGATGGTTGCCAGATTGGAGGAAGGTCAGAGGGATGGGTGAAAAAGGTGAAGAGATTAAGAAGTACAAATTAGTGATTATAGGACAGTCATAGGGATGTAAATTACAGCATAGGGAATAGGGTAGCCAAAGAACATATATGCATTACCCATGGACATGGACAATGGAGTGGGGATTGCCTGAGGCAGTGGAGGATGCTGGGTGAAAGGGGCAAAGAGGGAAATATTGGGACAACTATAATAGTATAAAAAATATAATGTAATCTTAAAAAGTTGGGAAGCAAAAGAAGCAGTGATATGCCAGTAAAACCTGGTATAAAATAATATAAACAAGATAGCACAAAAATGGTATCAATACCATAAATATAATAGTTTGCTTCTAAGAGATAACAAAATGTCAGATTGAAATAAAAACCTCAGAAAAACTCTGTTGTATTTTAAGGATACCCCAAAACAAAGGAAATTAGAAGTGTTGACAAAAAAAGAATAGGCCATAAAAAAGTTAAAGGTAATCAAAATAAAAACAGTAATTGAATATCAATATCAGAAAAGGTAGAATTAGCAGATGGATTGGCTGTGGATGTGAGAGACAGATCAAGGTCAATAAAAGTGCACAGATTTTGGAGGGAGCAATTAGTATATCTTAGGTGGAGAACACTGAGAGAAACAGCTGAGAGCAATTGAGGGCATCACAATCATCTGTTTGACACAGATGTGCTGCAAACCCAACTTTGTAAACAGAGTTATAAATATTACACATGAATATTCCGGTGTTAAAATCCCCTACTATGGCTGTGTTACTGTCAATCTCTACATTTATATCTATCAAGATTCGCTTTATATGTTTAGGTGCTCCTATGTTGGGTGCATAAATGTTTACAAAGGTTATATCCTCTTGCTGTAATGATGATTTTAGCATTATGGAATCTTCTTTTTCTTTTGTCATGGCCTTTGTTTTGAACTATATTTTGTCTGGTATGTTTTGCTACCCCAACTTTTTTTTCCATTTCCATTTACATGAGGTATCATTTTTCGTCCCTTTATTTTGAAAGATTTTATTTATTTTTAGAGAGAGGGAAAAAAAGAATGGGATAGAAACATCAATGTGAGACAGAAACATCCACCAGTTGACGCTCACATGCAGTCTCCAACTGGGTACTGAACATACAACCCAGGCATGTGTCCTGATTGTCAGACAAACTGGTGACAATTTGCTTGGTGGGATGATGCCCAGCCAACTGAGCCACACCAATTAGGGCTCCACTCCTTGACTTTTAGTCTGTGTGTGAATCTTTCATTCTGTGATTGGTCTTGTGTAGACACCATATGTATGGGCATTGTTTTTTTTAAAAATATATTTTATTGATTATGCTATTACAGTTGTCCCATTTCTCCCCCATTATTCCCCTCCACCCTGCACACCCCCTCCCACTCTCATTCTCCCCTTTAGTTTATGTCCATGTGTCATAAGTTCTTTAGTTTCTACATTTCCCACACTATTCTTGCCCTCCCCCTGTCTATTTTCTACCCACCATCTATGCTACTTATTCTCTGTACCTTTTCCCCCTCTCTCCTTCCCTCACTCCCCTGTTGCTAACCCTCCACGTGATCTACATTTCTGTGTTTCTGTTCCTGTTCTAGCTGTTTGCTTAATTTGCTTTTGTTTTAGTGTGGCTATTAATATCTGTGAGTTTACTGTCTTTTTACTGTCATATTTTTAATCTTTTTTTCCTTAGGTAAGTTCCTTTAACATTTCATATAATAAGGGCTTGGTGATGACAAACTCCTTAGATGTGACCTTATCTGAGAAGCACTTTATCTTCCCTTCCATTCTAAATGAAAGCTTCGCTGGATAGAGCAATCTTGGATGTAGGTCCTTGCCTTTCAAGACTTCAAATACTTATTTCCTGCCCCTTCTTGCCTGTAAGGTCTCTTTGGAGAAATCAGCTGACAGTCTGATGGGAACTCCTTTGTAGGTGACTGTCCCCTTATCCCTTGCTGCTTCTAGAATTCTCTCCTTCATTTTAATTTTGGCTGATGTAATGATGATGTGCCTTGGTGTATTCCTCCTTGGGTCCAACTTCTTTGGGACTCTCTGAGCTTCCTGGACTTCCCGGAAGTCTATTTCCTTTGCCAGATTGGGTAGTTCTCCTTTATTATTTGTTCAAATAAGTTTTCCACTTGTTGCTCTTCTACCCCTTCTGGTACCCCTATAATTCCAATGTTGGGACATTTAAAGATATCCTGGAGGTTCCTAAGCCTCTCCTCATTTTTTTGAAATCTTGTTTCTTCCTTGTTTTCTGTTTGGTTGTTTGTTTCTTCCTTCTGGCCCCCTCCATGGATTTGAGTCCCAGTTTTCCTCCCATCTCTATTGGTTCTCTGTGTGTTTTCCTTCATTTCACTTACTGTAGCCTTCATTTTTTCATCTAATTTGTGAGCAGAATCAACCAATTCTGTGAGCATCCTGATCACCAGGGCTTTGAACTGTGCATCTGATAGGTTGGCTATCTCTTTGTCGCTTAGATGAATTGGCTCTGGGGCTTTGATTTGTTCTCCCGTTTGAGCCATTTTTTTGGGGGGATGGGTCTGGTTGTGGTTATTGTGTAGTGAGGGGTGGAGCCTTAGGTGTTCCCCAGAGTGGGGCAGCCCAGTTGCTGGGTAGTGATGCTGGATGTGGGGGCTGGGTCTGAGAGGGAACAGTGGCGCTTGCTCTGCTCTCTCTCAGATTCCAGTCTCTTCTGCTGCTTCCCCTTTGCCTGGATTATCTGTGTGCAAATGTGGCACCACGTGGTCAGCCAGCCACCTTGCGTGGCATCACTGGGTCTGCACCGTTGCTACCCTGTGCCTGGGATCTGCCAGCCACTGCAGCCTGCACGCCGAGGTCCACCAACCTCCACTTTTTTTCTGTAGTGACTCCGCCCCTCTTACTTTTTCTGGATGAATGGTTGTTGGACTTCTGTACAATTCAATTTTCTATTAGTTCTGGTTGTTTCTTGTTTCAGAATCTTTGTTGTCCTTAATTTTGATTGTGCAAGGAGGCACAGTGTGTCCACCTATGCCTCCATCTTGGCAAGAAGTCTGGGCATTGTTTTCTTATCCATTCAGCTACCTATGTGTTTTGATTGGAGCATTTAAGCCATTCACATTAAAGTGATTATTGATAAGTATGTATTTATTGCCATTTTGTTCTTTTAATTGTATTCCTCTGTTGTTTTCTTCTTCTCCTCCTCTTCCTCTTCCAACTCCTCCTTCTTTTTCTTCAGGAAGGCGATTTAACAAGTCTTGTGAAACTGGTTTGGTGGTAATGAACTCTTTTAGCTCTTTCTCGTTTGTGAAGCTCTTTCTTTCTTCTTCAATTTTAAATGATAGCCTCTCTGGGTAAAGTAGTCTTGTTTGGAGGACCTTCCTTTTCATCATGTTTTGTCATGTTGAATATTTCATGCATATCTCTTCTGGCCTGAAATGTTTCTGTTGAATAGTCAGATGTCTTTTTTTTTTTTTTTTTTTAAGAGAAAAAGGAAGGGAGGGAGAAAGAGAAGGAAAGAAACATTGACAAGAGAAACATCAATTGATTGCCTTCAATACGGGTCCCGACTGGGGACTTAACCTGCAACCCAGGCTTATACCCTGACAGGGAATCAAACTACCTTTGGGTTTGTGGTATGACGCCCACCCAACTGAGCCACACTGGCAAGGGCCAGCTGTCAGTCTTATGGTAACTCCCATGTGGGTAACTAACTGTCTCTCTCTTGATGCTTTTAAGATTCTTTCTCATTCTTCTTTTTTTTTTAAATATATTTTATTGATTATGCTATTACAGTTGTCCCATTTCTCTCCCATCATTCCCCTTCTTTCTCATTCTTTAACTTTTGCCATTTTAATTATGGTGTGTCTTTGTGTGGGTCTCTTTGGGTTCCTCTTGGAACTCTTTGCACATCTGAGACTTGAGTGTCTTTTTCCTTCACGAACTTAGGGAAGTTTTCTGCCTTTATTTTTTCAAGTGGTTCTTAGCCCCTTTCTCTTTCTCTTCTCCTGGTTCCCCAATGATGTGGATGTTGTTATGTTTCATTTTGTACCAAAGGTCCCTTAAACTATCCTTATTTTAAAAAAATTCTTTTTTATTTTTGCTGCTTTATTTGGGTGTTTTCTGCTACCTTGTCTTCCAAATTGCTGATTTGATCCTCTTTATCTAACCTACTGTTTGTTCATCCTACATCCTAGTGTATTCTTTATTTCAGATATTGTACTCTTCATTACTGACTGGTTCTTTTTTCGTGGTTTCTATTTCTTTTTTAAAAATGTTTGCTATCTGTTTGTTGACGTTCTCATTAATTTGCTTGAGCACCCTTATAACCATTTTTTTAAACTTTATTCTGGTAAATTACATGCCTCCCTTTCATTTTGCTCTTTTTCTGGGGATTTCTCCTGCTCTTTCATTTGTGGAGTGCTTCTTTGTCTCCCCATTTTGACTGTCTTTTTGTATTTTTTAAATTCATTTTTAAAGTATATTTTATTGATTATGCTATTACAGTTGTCTCAATTTTTTTCTCCCCTTTATCTCCCTCTCCACCCTGCACCCCCCACCCTCCAGCATTCCCCACCCCTTAGTTCATGTCCATGGGTTGCACATATAAGTTCTTTGTCTTCACTGTTTCCTATACTATTCTCAACCTCCCCCTGTCTATTTTATACCTGCCAATTATACTTATTTTCTGTACCTTTCCCCCTGTTCTTCCCCTTCCCCTCTCCTCCCCACTGATAACCTGCTATGTGATCTCCATTTCTGTGATTCTGTTCCTGTTCTAGATGTTTGCTTAGTTTTTGTTTTTTAGGTTCAGTTGTTGATATTTATGAGTTTGTTTCATTTTATTTTTCATAGTTTTTGATCTTCTCTTTCTTAGATAAGTCCCTTTAACATTTCATCTAATAAGGGCTTGGTGATGATGAACTTGATCATCAAGTTTACTTGATCTTACTTGATCTTATCTGGGAAGTGCTCTATCTGTCCTTCCATTCTAAATAATAGCTTTGCTGGATAGAGTAATCTTGGATGTATGTCCTTGCCTTTCATAACTTTGAATACTTCTTTCCAGCCCTTCTTACCTGTAAGATTTCTTTTGAGAAATCAGCTGACAGTCTTATGGGAACTCCTTTGTAGGTAACTCTCTTCTTTCCTCTTGCTACTTTAAAAATTTTTTTATTTATTTATTTTTAGACAGAGGGGAAGTGAGGGTGAAGTCAGGGCAAGAAACATCAATGTATGGTTGCCTCTTGTGTGCCCCCTCCTGTGGATGTGGCCTGCAACCCACACATGTTCCCTGACTGGGAATTTAACTGACTACCCTTTAGTTCACAGGCTGGCATTCAATCCACTGAGCCACACCAGCCAGGGCTCCTCTTGCTGTTTTTAAGATTTTCTCCTTATCTTTAATCTTGGGTAACTTAATTATGATGTGCCTTGGTCTGTTCCTTCTTGGGTCCAATTTCTTTGGGACCCTCTGGGCTTCCTGGACTTCCTGGAAATCTATTTCCTTTGCCAGATTGGGGAAATTTTCCTTCCTTATTTGTTCAAATAAGTTTCAATTTATTGCTCTTCCTCTTCTCCTTCTGGCAGCCGTATGATTTGAATATTGGAGAACTTGAAGTTGTCTCAGAGGTCCCTAAGCCTCTCCTCATTTTTTTGAATTCTTGTTTCTTCATTCTATTCTGTTTGTATGTTTATTTCTTCCTTTTGTTCCAAATCATTGATTTGAGTCCTGGTTTCCTCCCCTTCACTGTTGGTTCCCTGTATATTTTGCTTTATTTCACTTTGTGTAGCCTTTCTTCCTTCATTTTGTGACTGAGCTCAAACATTTCTGTGAGCATGCTGATTATCAGTGTTTTGAACTCTGCATCAGATAGGTTGTCTATCTCCTCATCACTTAACTCTTTTTTTTCTGGAGTTTTGACCTTTTCTTTCTTTCTCTCCTTCCTTCCCTCCCTTCCCTTTCCTTCCTTTCCCTTCCTTCCTTCCTTCCTTCCTTCCTTCCTTCCTTCCTTCCTTCCTTCCTTCCTTCCTTCCTTCCTTCCTTCCTTCCTTCCTTCCTTCCTTCCTTCCTTCCTTCCTTCCTTGTTCAGGTACAGTTGTCTCCATTTTCACCCTGATCTGTGCTTTGTCTTGGTGCACCTGTTATATTGTAAGGGGGTAGAGACTTAGGTATTCATCAGGGTAGGGCAGCCCTCTTTGCTACATTGTGGTGCTGTCTGTGGGGGCGGGGCAGAGAGGGAACAATGCTGCTTGCTGGCTGTGCTCTAGCCCCACTTTCCAATGAACTCTCAGTGAGATTGGGAATTTCTCCTGCCTTTGTGACCCCCACAGTATTTTACAGCTAGAGGTTTTGAGTCTTTAGTTTCCCAGTCTGCTAGCCCTGCTTTGCCCATGCTCTCAGCCATCTTGCCATGAGTCCTCTCCACATGTTCAGCTGCCTGTCTCCACCCCTCCTACCAGTATGGGTGAATGTTTCTTTAACTCATTGGTTGTTGGAGTTCCATGCAGTCTGATATTCTGGAAGCTCTGGTATATTTTTTAAAAATTGGTTGTTATCCTTTGGTTGTGTGAGGAAGTGAAGTGTTTCCACTTGCACTTCTGTCCTGGCCGGAACTCACTCAAAACAAGTAATTTTACTCAGACATGCTCCCTCTGAGCCCCAGCACCTGGGTAGCAGCTTGAAAATGAGCAGTGGTATGCTCATTTCTGTATATTGGGTAGATCTGCTATAACTCCCAGTGTTGGTACAATGTCCTTATGTTGTAGGTGTTCTGTGGGACCCAGTAGTGCAGTCTCCTTGATCACCTGAGCTGAGTGCTCCATAATTGTCTCTTTTGTGTGTTTTTGTGGGCCCTCCTTTTGTAATTGAGTTTTGATTGCTATTGGTTCTTTCATGTGTGGGGTCAATTCACAAGCTGGCTGACTATGAAGACTGACCCCAACCACCATGTATGAGCTGCTGTGCAGGTGCTGACCACACAAAGCAGAATACCCATCAGCAGGGTTTGGTGCCTGCCAAGATGTTGTTGTTGTTGTTGTTGTTCTTCTTCTTCTTCTTCAGATTTTGATCATTTATTCTTAGAGAGAGGGGAAGGAGAAAGAAAGGGAGTAAAACATTAATGTGTGAGTGAAATACTGATCAACTGCTTCTTGTGCATATCCATACTGGGGACTGGGCTCACAACCCAGGCATGTGCCCTGACTGAGAATTGAACTGGTGATTTTTTGCTGTGCAAGCTGATGCCCAGCCAACTGAGCCACACTGGTCAGGGCCAAGATCTTCCTTTTGATATGCCACTTAAAGCTAATTGGATCCTGCTCTGAGGTTGTCTGAAGCTGACTACTGGGTATGTTGGTTCTGAGGCCTCTTGGGAGGGACTCTGGCTCAAGCCAATGTCAGACATTGCCTTGACTGGCCCTTGGCAACCTGTTTGGAGCTACAAAGCAATACACAGTTTGTAGCTTCCTCTACTGGGCCTGGGTATGTGTGGGAAAAACCAAGCTATACACCAGGACTGGCCTTTTCCAGCACTGGGCTTCTTCCGGCTGGCTGCCTAATAGGATCAGTCACTGAAAGAGCCTCTCTTGTTATTCAAGTTTTATGAGGTAGGTTCTTTGTGAATTACCAGTCAGGAGTGAGTGGTGTTCACTAGACTGATACCGGGTTCAAAGTCAGTGCCAGTACCAGGTCTAAGGCCACTCAGGAAATGTTCCAGGGTATACCAAATCTAGTAGCCACTCGCCAGGCACCCACAGACCTTTGCAGTGGGATGGGATCTTAGGGAGTCATAAGTGTAAGGCCAGAACAGTTTGTCAGGCCCAAACACAGCAAAATTTGACCACATGAAGGAAGGACTCTGCACTGGTTGGGTGTGTGAGGGATAAGTGGCTACAGTCCTAGATCCTCAGAACGCAATCTGTCCAAGATTCTACCAGGCACTGGGTTCTTGGCAGGGCGGGCCCACCAGAAGTTGAGAAGATGGGGCTCCCTGATAGGGAGGTGCTGGTTGGACTTGAGGGAAAGTAGGGGGAAGCCACTAGGGGTCAATATGGTGGGGCCAACTTGAGCCCAAAGGGTGGGGCTAGAGGAGCTCCCATGAGGGGTAAGTGCTAGTCAGGCTCACTGGAAAGTGGGGAAAATGGCTCCAATCCCAGAACCAAGCTGCTTATTCTTTGATACCCTCTGAGTCTGCGCAGACCTCTCCCTGCTGGTCTAGGCAGCTAACTCCTCAGCAGGGTGTGATTTCTGTAGGGGGGGCGGTGACAGGAAGTCCAGAGGGTATGGCTATGGCACTTCCTCAGGCTGATGCTGTATGGAGGGCAGTCCTTCACCTAAGAAAGTTGGTGTCTGCAGTGCAGGAGAGTGAATCAGTACAGGGATCCAGCAGCTGTCCCCTTAGATCTCTCCCCAGAGCCACAAACCACAGTCTCACCTCCAAGAACTTAGTCTCCTCCATCCTCTTTGAGGCCCAGGGTGAGTGACTGTGAAGATTTTGTTAGTTGGTTTTTTAGGAGGGTGGCTGTGTCTCTAGCAGACACACAAGCCCTGGTGATTTTCAAAGCCAGATGTTATCTGGGCACAGCTTTTCAGCTCTGGTGCCCTGGGCTGGGGAATCCAATGTGGGGATGAACTCCATGCTCCTAAGGGGGAATATTTGTAGCTGAGATATCCCTCTGGAATCTCAGCTACCACCCATGAAAGCGAGGCCCTCACTTTTCTCATCTTTGCCCTTCCTACAAGTCTCGATGTGGTGATGCGGCTTCTTCTCTAAATCCTTGCTTATAAGATTTCTATTCATGTAGTCTTCAGTTAGTTGTTCAAGTTAATTGTTTTATATTTTAGTTGTAATTCCAGTTTGGTGTTGGGAGGAGGAGAGTGCTTCATCCACATAGTCTGTTCCATCTTGAATTTCTCTTCCTTGGTTCTTTGACATCATTCTTTACTGGTTTTTATTGGTTGTTTCTCAATTTTCTCCTCAGGTTCTCCCCTCTTGTACTTTTACTGTTTGTGTCTACTTTCATTTTAAATAGTCTTAATGGAAAAATCTCATCCAGCTTCAAATATTGCTGGATCTCATATAACTTCTAAATCTATGTCTTCAGCCCAAATATCTCTTCTGAAATGCAGACTCATACATTTGTCAAACTGCCTCCTAAATATAATTCCTGTCTGGGTATCCTGGAGTCTTATCAACTCAAGATATGTAAAAAAAATTATTGAACAACTTGAACAAATTTTAGCTAGATTTTCCCTCTTTTATGTCCCATTCCATCCAATTATTGACTAAGGCAAATTTTACTAGATATTAAATATTTCTTGAATGTCTCCGCATCTTTATTTCTACCTCATTCATATCAGCTAGTGTGGTCAAGAAAACAGAAATTTTTAGGTGGAAGGTATTTGACACAGTAAATTAGATACAACGTTGTTGGAAGTCTGGGAGAAGGAAGCATTTTTGGTACTTAGGAAATTCATAAATGCAGGAATCATAGGTAACTTGAAACCAACAATTTCCGCTTTCTGCAGGGCTGAAGTGGGTCAATAAGAGCTCTGCTATCATTGTAGATTTTTGTCTCATCAAGAACACCCCTTGAAATTTTATAGGATCGATTTTTGTACATTAAGTAGCTGTGCCTCTCTGTGTGAGGGCTTCATCTGGCTGTAGGGGCATGCTGCATGTGGGCCAAGCCATCAGTGCCAGGAAGTGAATGCCTTGGGAGCCACCTGCAACCACTGAGCATCAATAAGTTCCTTGCCTTAAGTAGGACACTTCTGAATTATGTTCTATGTAGTCCCTCAGAGGGTTTTTTTGGCAGGCTTTAGCCCCAGTTGACTACAGTTATAATCCACTTGTCAATTTCCTTTAATTGGCTTTCTTCCATTCCCCGTTTTATTTCTTCACCCTTTTCCCACGTTTCTGGATCAACTCCAAAACAAGCTGTTTGTATTCAAGGTCTAAGACTACATGTTTCACACATTTCTTATCGGGGTGAACATTACTACTCTTCCTCTTCAATCTTCCACGTTTTATAAGAGTGCCTCTCTTTTACAAAATTTAAAACAAAAATTGCTTGCAAAGGTCTCTGGAAAATGCAGGTTTTAGACCCTTTGTACTTGAGGTACTAGGGAATATTTGTTTAGAAAGGCAAGGATGATGTTGAATGCCTTTTGTCACATGTTTATGATACTAACAATGCATATTTAAAATGTAAGATGTATTATATTCATATGGTCCTGAAGCTTACATATTGGGTTGGCCAAAATGTTTGTTAAGTTTTCTCTGTATGACGGTTGTAGTAGTGCTTAGTTGTCTTTAATTTCATTCAAAATAGTCTTGTGTTAGATTGTATTGTGACAGCTGTCATATCAACATGCATTAAAAAAACCTTATCAAAATTGGTGAATTTTGTGTAGCCATTTTAATATTGAAAATAGAAGAAAATATGGAACATTTTTGGTGTATTATGCTTTATTATTTCAAGAAAGGTAAAAACACAACTGAAATGCAAAAGATTTGTGCGGTGTATGGAGAAGGTGCTGTGACTGATAGAACATGTTAAAAGTGGTTTGTGAAGTTTCTTGGCACTACTGACATTTTGGCCAAATAATTCCTTGTTGGAAGATATTTAGCAGCACCCTGGCCTCTATCTACCAAAAGCCAATAGCAGGAGATAGCTGACATACTCAAAATATTCAAGTCAATAAAATTATTGATGAAAATGAAAAAAATGTGCCAATTTTACGGAAAAACCTAATGGACTTTTTGCCCAACCCAGTATTATTCTGTTGAGTATCAACACCTTATCTAGCACAGTTCACACCACTCAAATTATACACATTTAGACAGCATCAACTATACCATACAGCATACTGCAACTATCTCATATACAAAAATGTACTCATTATCTCCCCTAAAAGGGAAGATACCAAGTATACATTATAGTAGATATTAATTTCTCCTCTAGTTTACTCACAATCTCTTCAGCATATCCTGTAAACTAAATAGCACATTGAAACACACCATTTTGTTAGATGTTGATCTTTTAAAAGGCCTACAGGGTCTTGCATATTCTCTTCCTAACCCAATTTTTCATTCTTATGACCCACTATGCAGTTCTCCTCACTGCCTAGTCTAGCTATACAAGCTTTTATTGACTCCATGCATCCCCCAAGCTTGCCCCCACAACAGGCTTTGTATATGCTCTCCCTGATGTTCCCAGTAAATGTAATTATCTTCTTCTTCTAATTAGCTCATATTTGTCTTTCAGATCTTAGTTCAAGGGTCATTTCCTCACAAGACCACCTCTAAGCATGTGATTAAGCCAAAGTCTTTGTGTGTGTATTGGCATGCATACATATATACATAAAGCATATATATCATTTCATAGCTTCTATTTTCTGTTTATGTGTAATTAATTATTGTTTCCTTAGGGTTTGTGCAAAGATGGCACTATTATATATTTTTGCTATTTTTCCTTATTATTATACTCCTAGTATAATATAGTGTCTAGCTAGTATAGTGTCTAGCACATGTAAGAACATCAAAATAAAATTTTTATGAAGACAAAGGATTGATTATGAAATAAGCAATAAAGATTACTGAAATTTATATTATAAACTCTATCATGTTATTATTACACATTATATTCTTAGAATTCTTTTTTTCCTAAGTAATGTTTGTTAGTTATAACTCCCAGTAATTTCAGGAAGGGCACTTTTATTAGTTCATCATCTTTTATTTGTGATTTCCAAATTGCTGTTATTCTTTTTTTCCTTCAGTGGAAACAGAGGCAGCTGCCTTTATTAGCAGCCAAGTTCATGGGTTGGCTGGCCTCACTAAAAGGCCATGCACTTGATCTTGAAGTTTTCTTCTGCTGCTAATAAGTTGATGGCTTCCAGGTGGAGGTGCTTGTGGAACTTGAATGTGTATCCATTTGGCAGCTTGAATGTCAGGTCTGTGCGGCTGAAGGACGTGCATACCTCCATGATGCTTCCAGGCTGGAAGGGGAAGTCAGACTCTAGCTCCTCACTTCCCCAGACCACAATATCCTTGCTATTACACACAACGGTGTTGGTGTCCCCATGTATACTGAAGCAAAGGTTGACATACAGTCACATGTTGCTGCCATTTTTACCTAGGGTCAGCATGAAGCTCCTGGCATTGGGGCCCACCTCACTGTGCAGTCTGAGGCACTCCCCAGGTTTGAGATTCAGGTTGCTGGTGATCAGACCACAAACCATGACTGAGAGTAGGAGGCCTGTCTTGAGGACTGTGACACCAACTGTCTGAAGATTCCACCTGAGAGCACTGCTATTCTTGTTTTTAAATTAAAAATTGCAATATTCTAATGCTATTTTATCAATGATTTATCAATTTTGGGTTGGTCATTTAATCCAATACTATGCAGCAATGCATACTTTTATCAACAAGAATATTGCAATATTATAGACTTTAAGGCACATTATATCTATTTATTATATCTATAATTTATTAGAGATATAATAAATTATATCTATTTATTTATTTAAAAATAAATAGATATAAATATTTATATCTTCTATAAATATATTAAATGTATATAACTCTCTTGCTAAAGAAGGTTAATAGTGATCCCAAAATAGGTAATTCAAGAGTCAGAAAGATGGGCTGTGGGCCATGGCCCAGTTCAATTGGCCTCATACAGGGTATATGAAAGTTATTTTAGTTTGAGGGTTTAGGCTATGTCTCAATTATCCATGTATTCCCAAAACCTAGTACAACTCTGGGCATTAAATGACTAGGTCAGATTTAAAAGGCTGGTTGAAGTTCATGGATTTGTGTACATTGTGAATATCATTTGGCTCATGCAGCTTTCTTGTTGATTTTTCTGCTGAATTAGCAATAAAAAAATGTAAAGGTTATATAATACCAAATGGATATACACGAATGGATATCGTCTCTCCAGATTTCCAGTTTTTCATGAAAATGTGCCCTGAATTTGATAATCAATGTAGTATCCAAAGTGTTAGAATGTAAAGGAAACTGTGGGGGAGATGCTACACCAACTAGGGAAGTAGCCAGGTCAACACTCAGTGTTCTACCTGCTATCTTATGGGCACCTTGACGCACACCCAAACTCTGATTTCTTCTTGTGTCAGGCCAGGCCATGGGATATTATGCTTTCCTTAAATGCACACAAGGTATAGTGAGAATGAAGAGATTTGGGCAGAGTTTTATGTAATTTAAATGATTAGATAAAGGACAATTCGGAAACAGAAGACAAAAATCCATGAAAATTTAAGTATGGTGCTGAATTGAAAAAAATTATTAGTGAAACAGTTCTATTAAGCCTTAACACAATTTTTCTTTGTCAACAAAATGTCATGTGGGACAAATAATTTTTTGTTTTTGATTTTTTTATTTTTATTTTTATTTATTTTTTAGTTTTATTTTAAATGTGTTGTATTGCCTCTTCTAACTGTATCCAAGAAAATTGAGGAAGATATCTTGTAGTCTGTTTTTTTCTTCTGGATCAAACTTTAAAAAATTGTACTGAAAGTAAGAGATTAATGACATTTGTAACTGTTCTTTTTAACCTTCCAAAGTGGTCTGGTCTAGACATGGTAAGTAATGTTTTCAGCAATCTTTGATGAATCATTTACTTAAAGAAGATACCTGAGTAGTCATTACACACAATGTTTTGTATTTGTGCTTCTACACAGTAAAGAAAACATGGAGAATATCTTTGCAATCTTGGGGGTCAAAGATTTTTTAGACAAGACACAGAAAGCACAAACCATAACAGAATAAGATGACAAATTAGACTATAAAATTTGAAGACTTGTTTACCAAAAAGACACCACTAAGAAAATAATAGGCATTCATGGATTTGAGAAAATACATGCAATATTTACACATAAAAAGGAATTTTATGAGATATATAGAGAATTTCTAAAACCCAATAATGACATTTGTGTTTGATCTATTATCCTTCTCAAATTAATATTTGTGTATCGTAACACACTTGAAGTTAGTTTTTTTCCATGTGAGTATCCAGTTGTTCCAATAGCTTTTGTTGAAATGACTTTCATTTCCCCACTGACTTACTTTGATGCCTTTGTAAAAATCAATCGACTGTATAATTGTGTGTCTATTTCTGGACTCTGTTCCATTCTGTTGTTCTATCTGTCTATCCTTAAGCTAACACCACAGTGTCTTGATTACTCTAATTTATAGTAAGTTTAGAAATCAGGAAATGTGAGTATTACATTTTATTTTTCAAGATTATTTGGACTATTCTGCAACTTTTCACTGTCATAAAAAGTTTACAAACAGCTTTTCACAAGAAGGAGATTTCTGTGCTCTGCTTGGGTTCCGCACCTTTGTGCAGTGATTTCGAAAGTACCTCCAGATGGAAGTTTGGGTGATTGTGGGAATCACCGCGTTGATTTTCTTTCTGTCACGGATTACAGTTATATGCTACCTGTAATCAAAATGTAGCATTTGATGATTGCTATATTTTGTTTACTTTTATAGTGGTTTAAAGCAGGATAGTTAATCTAATACTGAGTACCCAGTCAACATTGGAAGCAGAAATCATAGATAAAATTTTAATCTGGAATTCTACAAAAAAATAGGAGAATATTTACATGGGAAATGTGACCATTCTTATTTTCTAATTATAAAAGTGCAGAAATGTAGGTTAGAGCATACTATGTAAACAGGTAAATACTATTTAAAAATCAAAGTGAAGTTTTTAAAAATCAAGTGAACTTAGTTGAATAAACTGATATTGTATTGCACAATGAGGGTTTTTTTGTTTTCTCACCATTTAAATAGATTAAGTCACTTAATGAACTCTCTTTACCTTGATTAATTAAACAATTCTCTCTTTTGGAAAATTTTAGTAATGAATGTGGTATTTTGGCTAAAAGTCTGTTTTGAACCTGCTTTTTATACATAAGTGCTTCGCTTTTTCTTGTGTTGCAGTTAACACCAATAACAGCAGGCAATTACTTAACAAACCCACCAGTCTGAATATGTAGTGGATGGGCCAGGTAGAGAATTACAACTTGCACTTTACTTGTGTAAATGTGGAAAATCTCCCACTTGAGACAAAAATTTAATTCCATCATTGAAGCCACGCAATTAGATTTTTCATATACATCATTTAAAATTCTTTTATTTAAAAAAGAAACATGTAGACCACTCTGGGATTTGCCCCTAAGTTTTTATGATATTAGTTCTATCAACACATTGAATATATTTAATGGTGTTAGATACACATACAAATTTACAAACATACAAACCCAAAGACCAGTGATGAAGAAGCAAATATTAAGAAACTGGCTAAAGTTGCAACTGATTTGTCTTGAAGTGTTGTCAAAAAGGTGTTGTTTGATAGTTCCTAATGACATGGTAGTATAGTTAACTTAGGAAAATGATACAACTTAGATACAGGGTCAGACAAAAGTAGGTTTACAGTTGTTTGCTTGGAAAATAATACAATAATTCATACATAATAATACAAGAATAAACTGTTTTGCATAGTTAAAATTATAAACATTTTTGCTCCACCATGTATATTAGAATAGCTAAACATAAAATATAAATTGTATATTCAGTTTTCATATAATCCAGAACTTTCTATGGGTCACAAATATACTATCTTGAGATTCTAAAAATCATTTTATTGTTCATTTAATTTTTGTAGTCAAAAACAGAATCCACCCTAGTGTCAATATTAAGGTATTAAATCTTTTCTTCCCTGCAATAACTCCCATATGGGATTAAAAATATTGAAAACCTTTCTGTTTTTTCACATCACTTGCTTATCCAGTTTTGTGTTTTTTTGCATCCAAGTATCCAGCAGGTGATGCAAATGGGGGAGAGAAGGAAGAATGGGTTGAGGAGACAATGGAAAGAAAAACAAATAGAAAATTATGACCATTTTAACATTGAAGGAAGGAATGAGAAAGACACAGAAGAGATAGTGCATTCAAACTTTCACTAATTAATTAATTAATTTAACAAACATTGATTGAATTCCTAGTATGTCTCATTTAGCAGGCCCAAATGCTGGGAATAAAGGACATTTTCTTTCCCTAGGAATGTCACAGTCTGAGAGAGGAGGTAAAAATACATCCAATGAGCTCACACACAATGTAATACATTATGTTTTATACTCTATTACTGGTATAGTTAATGAACTGAGGGAAGAGAGGTGAGTGAACAACTAATTAGTTTGAGGAAAGCACCTGTGAAGACTCCAGAAAAGAAATGATGTTTATCCTAAATACTAAAAAAAAAAAAAAAAAAAATTTTCCAGGGAGGCATATATGGCAAAGAGGGTTCAGGCAGAGGAAGGGAATAAGCAAAGGTAAAATTGTGGAAAATTAGTCCTGATTGGTAAAGAGGAACTTGTTTTATATGAATGATTTAAAGGATATGTTAGTGGAGTAGTAGGGGAGGAACCTGAGAAGCTAAAATATGACTAGGTTGCAATAAGTTTTGTAAGTGAAGATTTTTGATTTTTATCTTATAGGCTACTGACCCAATCATTAGATTTTTTATATTTTTTAAATTTATTTTTTAATTTTATTATTTTATTGTTTATGCTATTACAGTTGTTCCAATTTCCCCCCCTTTGACCCCATCCACCCAACTTCCAACCTTCCCCCACTCCCACAGTCAGTCCCCACACCGTTGTCCATGTACGTCCATGTCCATGAGTCATTCATACACGTTCTTTGACTAATCCCTCCACCTACTTTCAACCTCACTAAAGATTTTAAAAAGGAGAGAAACAGGAACAATTTATATGTTCATTGGATAGTTCTGGAGGTAGAATAAGTTGGGGAGAATTATTCAATAATATAGGCAAGATGGCGAGAAGAAATGGTGGGGAAATGGCAGAAGCATGGTATAGATTTAAGAGACAACCTGAAAACAAAGTAAATAGAACCTGGTGATCAATTATCCATGATTAGGGGTGGGGGGAAGAGAGACCAGGGAATGAGACTGAATGGGGAGTGACACTGCAAACCGAAGTCGGGGATAGGTAAAGAGGAGAAGGTTTGGGGGGGTAGTTGTGGTTCATATTGAGGCTGATTTTGTTTGCAAGGCGTTTCAGTGGAAGTTTTTAGCAGATAGAGGGAGCACGGTTATGAAGCTCAAAAGTGAGACTAGGGCTGAAGATAGAAGTTTGAAAATCATGTTGATATTGGTGTTAATAAAAATCAGAAAGAAAATCATGTTGCCCAGGGGGAAATTGTAACATGAAAAGGAGAAGAGGGATGAGGATTGACATCTTGAGGAAAGAAATATTTAACAGGTAAGTGAAGAAGAGGAGTCAGCAATAGACATGGAAAGTAATCCAAGACAGGTAGTGAATAAAGAAAGATTAATGTCATGAAATTCAGCAGAGGACACCCAGCAATATCACAACATGCTTCAGAGAGTTAAAGAAAGGGAGCATGGAGAAAGACTATTGGACTTGGGAGTTGGGAGATTTTGGTGACTTTTAAACAATACTATAGCTTGATGGCTATAAACCATTCTACAGTGGTTGAGGAGTGAATGGGAGGGAAGAAAATGAGGCTGAAGAAATCACAGCTTAGGGGACATTTAAGAGAGAGACAGGAAGAATAAAACTATTTCAGTCTTTTTAAAAAAATATAGTAGAAATTGGGTTTTATTCTTAATTCTTTTACTTAAAAAATTAGCAAAATAAGGGTCAACATAGAGATCCATGCAAGTTGGCACCCGTGGGTTCTCAAGTCACCCCAGAGAGTTATGAAAATATTTATTTTTCAACATCAGAACTATGCCAAATAATATATTCATGAGATAAATTATGAGATAAACTTGATAAACATCAACAAATCTTTTAAAACTAAAATTTCATCCTAGCATTCATAGTGTTTTTCTATAGGGAAATTAATTAATTAATTATTAAGTACAGAACATTTAGTAAGTAAAATCTTTAAATTGATTTGTTTTTTTCCTCTTACAGGTTGCTTCACCCCCAGTGTAGGTGGAGTAGATTTGATGTTTAGGTTCGCAGAAAGCCAAAGTAACAATGCAAACCACTTGCCTTTAATTAAGAAAGGCTTTATTGTTTCAAAAAAAAAAAAAAAAAAACCCCGACAAAAACATTTTGTGCAACAGTCCCTACTGTGCCTAGTAGGGACTCTGTAAACACACCTTCTCTTCTGTTTGCTCATTGCCAAATGATGCTTCATTCTTACAGTGCAGTCAACAGGGAAAAACCAGAGGCTAAACTTCTGCTGCTCTGGCTGTGACCTAAGAATCTATAGCACTTAGTTATTAGTTATCTATTATTCATAAATGATTACCTCTAACTCTAGTGGCTGAAAGCAGCAACAAAATGTTGTCTGATTCACTTCCCATGAGACAGAAGTTCTTGGGGAGCTTAGCTGGTTGCTTCTGGCTTGCGTTTTCTCATGAGTTTGCAGTTAGTTACATGGCAGCCATGGTTGTTGTCATCTGAAGACGTGCTTGAGACTGGAGAGTCTTTTTCACTCACATGGCTGCTTCACTTACATGGTACATGGCTGACTAGTTGGTGTTGGGAATTGGCAGAAGGCTTTGGTTCCTTACTGTAGGGATGGCTCCATAGCACTATTTGAGTTTCCCCAAATGCATGGTGGCCAGCTCCCTTGGACTGATTGCTCCAAAAGAAAGGCTTTTGTGACCAGGCCTCAGAAATCATACTGCGATTTCTACACTCTTCTGCTGTGTCCCATCCTGTTTATTGTGGCAAGGGAATACACAAGGGTATAAATTCCAGAGGTGAGGTTCATAGGGTGCCACCCTGGAGGCTGGCTCCCACACATTTATCATGGAGATGCTAATGATTCTTTAATGAGTCAGTTTTATAGTGCTTGCACAAAGGCAGGGATTGCTGCTCACAACAGGAGCAGCAAAATCTTCATTGCACTGTCCTGTTCACACATGCATAATAAATGCCTCTGTAATCTCTAGCAAGTGAGAAAGGTGTCTTGGATTTAGCTACTGTATGGACTTCAGGCAACAGCAAGAATGGGAATGGCCGCTGTCATTGCAGCAAAGCTCGTTTGCCCTAGAGAACCAAGGGTGTGGGAATGAGGTTCATTTTAAATAGTATTGTTCAAATACAAAGGGTGCCTATAAGGACAAATGCATGCCACTCTTCTGTTTTGATGAGCTATTTCTTTGGGATAAAAATCTGGAATGGTACAAAGGCCAACTTCTTAAAGTAAAAGGCAGGGTGAAGGTGTCCATCTAGGGTTTTAGTGTCTATGTGTGTGTTTGTGCATGTGTGTTTAATTATTCAAAACACCCCTTTCTGATTATGACAGTGGCCAAAGCTAGGAAACAAATGCTACAGTTGTTCACTCCTTTCTGTTGCTCTCCTAACATGCATATATCATCTATTTGAGGTTATTTGGAGGTCATTTTCTATATCTGCATTTAATAGTTTACATATAATTGTTATATATAATTATTATCTGTAACATGTATATGATGTATCTGCTCTCTACATGTTCTTAAATTCTCACTTGGGGGTACCTCTTGGACCCTGAATCATTCTAAGAGGAAAATGATGAAACATATTTAGAAAATATTTATTTTCAAGTGTGAAATAGATTCAGTGGTTGACAGGCATCTCTCAATAGTTCCACACAGATCTAACTGAGAGATTGCAGGGACGCTGTCTTGCAATAAAAGTGACTTCTAGCCACATTGGAATGTGTGTTGTTCACATGTATTCAGGCCTAATTGTAATGATGTTGGGATCTTATTCTGAATTGGCAATGCGCTGCAATTATTTTTTAAGTAAGCAGAATTTAATTGATTGGAGGATTATTCCTATGTTTGATATTTGAGTGAAAGTGAGAAATACCTCTTGTCCAGAATAATATTTTAGTAAAAATTTTATATGACAGAATGTTTCTGTGATGCCAAATGTTGCTCTTAGCTATTTTTCACAAGAGAATAATTATATTTTCATCAGTAAAATTATTTTACATTTTTAATAAAAGTTGGTTTGCTTCATGTCAATGCAGTTGAAAAATGACTTTACCAATACATTTTAAAAATATTTCACTCTTCAATGTTTCCACAGAGATACTATCAAAAAAAGCAATGTCAGTGAAGACTGTTTTGGGTAATGAAGTTCAAAATATGTCTATATAATTTTTAAGTAAACATTAATGTCATTATGATAATCACAATGTTTTTTTTTTAAAAGGATATCCTTTTAAAAGGAAATCCTTTTTTAAAAGGATTTAAGGATAGATTTAAAAAAAATGATGCTGTGAAAAGAGACTGGGTTAAGATAGAAAAACATGAGTTTCAGTCCTAAATTTGTTGTTTATTAGTGTGATCTTGAATAAGTCACTTAATATATTTTTGTTTTATTATGTGTACTTTGGATGTAATAAAACATTTTATAATCTTATTGGGAGGATTAAGTAAACTAATGTATGAAACAGTTCTAGTATGGAGCCTAGAAATATTAAATATTCAGTAAATATTCATTTTAATTCCTAAACTTTCTTATTCTTACCTCCTGGTTGCAAAGTTTATTAGTTAATGGGTAAAACTAAAAAAATACATTGCAACAAGAAAACATTTTTTTTGTGTGATTGTGTGCTGAGATACTTCAGCTGTGCAATTTTGCCAATGGATGGAATTTTCTTAGGACTAAGGAGTTATCTCTAGACAAAAGTTTATTGTGCGTGATTTCTTGACCAATTTTATTATAAAAATTCCTAATTTTAGGGAAAATCATTATGTAAAATATTAAATTTAGACTATGGATGACAATAATAATATAAAAATATGAATGCCTTTACATGGGACATCCGATTTTTAATTCTCTCTAGCTCCCAAAATGCCCTGTGTGCCAGTGGCCCGCTTCCCCCACTGACATTACCCAAGTGACTCTTAAATATTTGTTTGTTGTCCATGATCTCAAGCATTGAAATATGACTCCATCCCAAGAATTTGTTATTAGGCAAGACAATTTTCCTTTCCTAAATTATGAGTGAAATGTGGAAATTGCCTATTAGAGAGTCAGTAATACTAATACAAACTCAGGTATTTGTTCATCCACTATTTTAAAAAGCAAAAGAACTGTTGCCACAACAAAAATGATACTTGATTATATCAAAACAGAAAAGAGCAAAACATATCAATTTTGGCCTAAATAGCTAAAAATGATCTGCTTTCTTTTTTAGCTTCAGTCTGGTAGCATACTTTTTAAAGTCCTGAAAATAGTATTATTTTCAACATGGCCAGGTTTTTTTTTTTTAACATACTTATACTCTTATAAATCAGCAATCTTAGTAATCTTAAGAAATCAACAGTTTCAACTCCAGGTCCTCTGAAAATTGATGGATTTCAGTTGAATTCTTACTGTCAGCTTTGGAGATTATACTTTCAGTGGCAGGGCCAGCTTTTCTTATAAGTGTTTTCTTTTCCTTCAATTTGAAATAATATGTACTCCAAATTTCATTTCTTTCTGCAATTGTCATTACACATTTAAGAAAATATTGTTATTATAATATATGTCTAAGCATGAACTTAAAATTCAATTTTTGTTTGTTTTGCAAAATTAGGTTACGTTATTTAACAATCTGATTATTGAATTTATAGTTAACATTTACCCAAGGTTAAACATACATAATTAGATACTGTTCCAATAAAATAATGTTAGGCATTATGTTATATACAGCCTCCTAGTGCTCAACGGGATTTATTTCATGCTTATTTTACTGTACTTAAGTTTTTAAACATTTTTACCTTTTTATCTTCTTATGTTTACCTTTGAATAAGTAAGAATATGGAGAGTAGATAATGAAGTGCTTCAGTAATATAAACAGCATTAGAGTCCATTAACTTAAAAACATTTTCATGATTTGTGATCAAATAGATAGGATAAAGTTTAAAAGTGTTGACATGTTATCTAATCATCACAGTTATGAAATAGCAGGTACCAAAGCAGTTCTAGAGATTAATTTCTGTTTATACTTTTAGGACACTGGAAAGAAAATGTGACCTGCAGTTGCCACGTTTTGTTACTTTTGTAAAAAATCTGCTGGTTTATGTGTATGTTCATGCACACACGGAAAACTTAGGAATCATTCTAGGTTTTTCAGGGCACCAAACAAATATCTTCCTCTCACTGTGCAACAACATTCAACTACATTATTTCCTTTATTCTCTATTTGTGTGATTTTTCTAAGATACTTTAGGTTTTCTCATCTCATTAATCAGTAAAAACATTGATATATAAGCATGAAATCCAATGGTATCTTGGTACTTGTTGTCAATTCATTCCAGAACTCAATGGGTGCTGAAACCGATAAGAACCAAACAATGAAAAATTTTCCCTTGAGAGGCAGTGTTGTGATTCATACAAGTTCTAGCAAGTGTGACAAGTCCAAGCAAGCACTGAATGTTGAAACATTTTTTTTCTTGGACAAGTACAGAGTTTGACAAGATCTGAAGCTGACGAGTATGGGGTATGACTAATTTTATTCCTTCATTTATCTAAGACCTGTGTATTGAACATTCCTCTATTTTCTGAAATAGGCACTGAGATACACAGTCTAATAAAATATGGTCCACAGACAATTAAATATTCAAGGTAGGAAGTTCTGATAATGAGTGAAGTGATATGGATTTGCAGCAGGGAACATTCACATGAACTAGGGCAGTAGTTCTCAACTTCAGCAGCGGATTAGATTCCCTTAGGGAGGTGCTAAAAATCTCTGTGCTGAGGTGGAACCCCATATGAATTAAACCAGAATCTCTGAGGGTGGGTTCCAAGCCTCAGTTCTATTTTTATAGTTTTCTATGTGATTCTAATGTGCAGCCAAGTTTGAGAACCACAGTTCTGGATATTTGGAGATGGGGTCCCAGAACTCTTGAGACTTGAGTTTTATTTAGATGTGCAATATGAAGAAATGGAAGAGACAAAGGATTATGAAATAACATGACAGATTTATGCAACTCACAAGCTGTCTAGTATGGCAAAAGATAAGATAGCGAATGGAATGTTCCAAGGTTTGAAGGCAAGGCAGTTAGAGAGCTAATCGCAAACGACCTTGACCTGATTGTTATAGTCAGTGACAACCTGGGCATAGGCATTAAGAATGGAGTAAAATAATAAGGGCAGAAGACTAGGAACGGATGGTGATGAGAAAGAAGAGGATAAACCAGGATGAATAGGATAGAACCCTCTGGAAGGAGCTGGGATCTCAACTGATCCAAGACAGAGGGGCTGGTTGAGGCATAGGGGAAGAGCAAGTTTTAACTAATGTAGGTCAGCTTTAATAGTCAGTATTGAAACCAGACTTAGAATTAATGTTTCTAAGCGATTGTTACCTCTTGTGGACTTTCATGATGTGAATTGGAGGTGGGGGGGGGGCAGTTCCAGACATGGAGAATCAGACACCTGGGCTGAACATCAGGTAGTAAGTTTGCTACTTAACGCTTACTGTAGTATCCAGGCATTGGAATTCCCCCCCCTTCCACACTCTCTCTGCCCTACCCTACCTTCTCCTCCTATCTCCTACACATCTGTCCTACACATCTGTCTGAGTATGGAGACTGGTAATTCACATATTTCTGAATCACATTTAGCTCCTAACATAGTGCTGATTAAATAAGACTCCCTCTGATTTAGGGAGTGGATGCATCTGAGCCTACAAGAAACAGGCTATCGTAACCAAAAAATGTAGGTACCTCTAGGTTGATAGTAATAGCTTCTCACTAACTCGTTTACTTCCAGTGCAGGACTTCATAATCAGTCCTCTGGTTTGCACTTGCACTGTGGTACCTCTTTAACATGGGATATAGTTTTTAGCTATGGAACAGCAATAATCCATGAGCCACGGAAGTGGCATACAGGCTACACCCTCAGGTTGATTTGCATTGAACTAAATGGGCAGACTTAACTGATTAGCCACAGACAGATTTCAGTCAATACACTAGCACTCAGAAAATAAATATTTTATTTTTCGGCTGTACTAGCACATTTAGGACCTTTCTATATCTATACTCACATACCCTGCTTTACTACTTGTTCAAAAGTCCTATTCTCTCTGTTCTTACTGGTAACATCACTTCTATCTGCATACCAGATTTCATCCTACTAAAAAAATTCTACAACTATCCCCTTCTCTTCTTTATTAACAATTTCCTTTCCCCCTGCTGTAGCACTGTCAACAACAACCCTCCTCCACCTCACATTCCCCTCCAGGTACCACTCTAATCTTCCTGAATCTCTTTACGTAACCCACTTTTTATCTCCGTTTCTCTTAACCCTTTCAAGAAGGGTTGCTTTTATTCACACTTTCTTTACTTCTTTCTCTCAGCTTTCTCCCAAACACATTCCAATAGGATTTTCATTTTCCCCATTCCCCTAGAATTACCTCTATTTCCTCTTCTTAATGTCTCTGCTGTCCCTCATACCTTCCCCAGTTAGTTACACACATTCTCCAGGTCATTTCACCCAGTCCTTTGGATGACTTTGATTTCTGTCAATTCACTGACTCATATTTATATCCTCAGTTAGTCCTCTGAGTTCTAGACTCATTTATCAATCTGTCTTTTTTCAATATTTCCACTTGGGATTGAAATAGATATTTTATGCCTTAAACAGAAAGCCTTCACACAAACCTATTTCTACCTCCTCAGTGTTCCCCGACCTCAACAGTTGAATTAGAATTCTTGTAACTGATAGGACTTACATGATTTTCTCTTTGGCCTATACATTTTGCTGCTATTCCTCTGGACTCGCTTACTAGCCATACTGATCTCCCCTCCAGTTTTGAGCACGCCAGGCACACTCCTACTGCAGGACCTTTGCTCTGCTGCTCCCACTCCCTGGAATGTGTTCATCCCAGACATTCACTAGGCTCATTCCCTTTCTTCATTTGGGTCTCTACACAAACGTCACCTCTTCAGAAAAACTTTTCTGTTCATTCAGCCTAAAAGTAAAAGCTGTCCTACACAATCTGTATTTCATCCCTATTTTACTCTTTCTTGAAGAATTTCTCATTGCCTAATATTGTGTTATTTGTCCCTTTACTTCTTGCCTATCTTCTTTACTAAAAGAAAACCTGTAAGAGGGCAGGGATTTTTGTATTTTTTCCAGCTTTATTATCAGAATCTAGAACAGTGCCTGATACACACTAAGGAGTTTAGTAAATGCTTGTTAACTAACTGATCAAATGGGTGAACCTGTTAATGAAATGAGATTTTCCTGAGATAAGAATGAATCATTATGTGTCAGAATGTTCTAATGTAGTTTCTTATTAGACAACTTTTTGTTTTTGATATGAGAAAGTCATTATTTTTAAGCTTGCAACTAGATTTATATTTGATATGCCCTCTTAAGTAAATTTTCAAGGATTGTGGCAAATTGTTTACCTTATTCTAATAATCAATCTGGTATTCGAAATAAAATAGGAAACATTAATTTTGTAATACACCCAACAGTTCACCTCCCCCTTCCTTTTCCTATCTCCCCTTCATCATGACAATGATACATAAAATACAGAGTGGTGGGTGGGAGCAATTAGCCTCTTGTGACACATTCTATGTTCTACATCAATGGGTGGGTTTTAAACGGAACATGAGATGAGCTGTATTCCTCCCAAACTGACTAATACATTGAGCTAATCTGTGAAAAATGATTTGGCACACACTGTAAAGGTTAGCTTATGAAGCAGATGGTTGAAACCTTTTTTTAAAAAATTTCCATGTTAAGATGTCACTTTTAAAATTAATGCTATACATAATAAAATTCTGAGTTTGGAGGCTTATCTTTTTCATGAATATCTGATACCCGAGCTATTTATTTCTATAGCCGTAAACTTAAATCGCCATGGCACATAATACGTTAGTCAGTAATGGCCCTTTGAGTAAGTGCTTATGCATTAGTAGCCTTTGAGAAATGTGTTAATTCTGTGTTTTTCCTGATAAAAAGATGAGGAGAACTAAAAGCATGAAAGTGAACAAAACTTAGAAAATAGTAAATATATTTATAATAGAAAAACAATGACTTGTTATGCTGTATTTACATTTCTATAGTTTGTATTTTCAGATTTATAAGTGTACAATTTTAGTTTCAAATTAAACAGCAGACACTGAGTAATGTAATATAAAACTGATTTCATTCATCAGCTTAACTGGGGAGTATTAGAGCTGCCACACTGATATATAGCATCTAATCAAAAGAAAAGCACCCAATTGCTGATTTCAATGGCTTATACGACAATAAATCCTCAGCCCGGGCTAGAATTCTTTGATGTTCCTAAGCAACAGTAGTCCTCCAGCGACTTCCTTATGACCGTGTTAATGTGTGTTTTTTCTCAAGGATAGTTTGTAAAGCCAATTCTAACTATTATGAATACTTGAATTACAGGGAAAATCCCAAATATCATATTATTTTGATATTATAAATAGTTCTATGCATAACAACAAAGTAGATGAGGTTTACAATAACATCCAGGGCTTGGGGCTCTTTTGTACAGCAATTCATGAGCTTTCTAATCTCAGACTGGGGACAGATTTGTAATTTATTCCATTTCTTATAATTCATTTCAGGCTAGAAATACTCTCTTGTTACACTTTCAAGGATTCACAGGTATAATAATTTGTGATGTGTTTGTGATTCTGGTGACGGCTTTAAATATTAAAACTGCGGCTCTTGTGATATTCACACTGGATCTGGCATGGACAACTACATAGGGATTGGTTGCTGCCGGCTTATAATTTAGTGCATGCAGTTGATATTCATTAAAAAATCCAACCTTAAAACATCTAAACGCCTATACAAAGCTCCTTATTTTCTAGTGATGAAACCCCAAAACAGTAAAATACAATTTAGTTTAAACACTGACAAAGTAATGAGGGAATTTAGAAACCTCAGAACTTCTATATTTGAATGAGTGTTATGTACTTCGAGAGCATTAGCAGTTTGTGTGCCTATTTCAGTGCCTGACACTGTTCAAAATATTACATATTGATCCTGGTCAAGGAAACCCTCTTTTTTCTTTTTCAGTTATGGTATAAAACATATAAAGTGAGTTCTACCTTCTCTTTTTAAAAAATTTTATTTGTTTTTAGAGAGAGGGTAATGGAGGAAGAAAGAGAGGGAGAGAAACATTGGTTGCCTCTCACACACCCCCACCTGGGGACCTGGCCAGCAACCCAGGCATGTGCCCTGACTGGCAATTGAACCAGTGACCTTTTGGTTTGCAGGGTGAGACTCAACCTACTGAGCCACACTAGTCAGGGCTATCCTCAACTTTTTAAGTACACAGTACCGTTTTGTTAATTATATGCACAATGTACAATGCTTTATAGTAGAGTTCCAGAACTTTCTCATCTTGTATGACTGAAAATTTATAGCCATTGAACAGTGTATTAATAAAGGTTCTCCAAAGAAAGAAACCAATGGGGTATGTGTGTGTGTGTATATATATATATATATATATATATATATATATGATATATATATACACATGTGTGTGTATGTGTATGATTCACTGTAAGGAATTGGCTAAGGCCTCTATGAAGGCTGAGAAGTCTTAAGTTTGCAGCTGGCAAGCTGGAGACCAGGAAAGCTGAGTCTGAAATATGAAGGCTTGAAAACCAAAATTGTTAATATTTTGTTGTTATGATCTTAGATAACCACAATTAAACTAAGATTAAGTAATATTTGTCAGCCATTCCTGGATAATTATTTTCATTCTATATATTTCTAGTTTTTGATATTTAAAATGAGTGTACAGTACCAGTTATGTATTGGTTCTAAATGGCACAACTAATTTATAGGCTGTAATAATGAGAAGTTATTTTTTTAATCCAATAATAAATCGCTAAGGAGATCATGGAATCAAGTTTAAGTTAGAATAGATTTCTCCAATCTTCCCATTCCATTTCTCTCTTACTCTCTCAAATTATAGTTCTTAATGAATATTTTAGTGATGTTTGCTAATCTTTGGTACATTTAGTTGCTATGACCTTGAATTTGCTCTGGTAAGAAGCTCTGTATCTTACAGTGCCTGTCCATAAGGGGCTAGAGCTCTCTGCTGTTCATGACACTAGTCTTGCGAGCTGTCCAAGAGCTGTGAGCTCTTGAAGAATCTATGCATTTACTTGAATATATTAAACATGACTATTCACTAAACAGCAGGAAAGGAATTTTACTTTTTAAATGTAGAATGTGGGAATAAAAGAAAGAAAAAATTAAAAAGGTACTAGATTTAGAAAGGTGGTACTAGTAGTTTTCTTCATTACTCTGGAAGTCTTAATACACCAGGTCCGGCAGAAGTAAGGCCTACTTGAGTGTGGTTGGTAGGGTAATGATATGGGTGTAATAATTTATAGTTTTAATTTGAACATTTCATCTAAAATGTCATATGATGTGCATGAGTGTGATATTGTTATGTTATAGAATTACATGCTTATGATTTTGTCATAAAAGATTTTATACTAAAAAGGGGGCATTATTTGTGCCAACGCTGTATATTGTAGTACAGCAATCAATACATCTAAGCTTGTTAATTGGTTGAAAATAATTTCATAGTTTAAAGTGAAAGAAAATAATTTAAAGATGTGTATGAAATCTAAAAAAACCTGTGCAGTGAAATTTGTAGGCAATGACTAATAATTGAAATAGTAAAAGAGCTTTACAGTACTCTGATAATTTGTGTATATGTATACATATGTGTGTAGATGTTTAGATGTGTGTAATTTCTTTTGTGTGCAGAAATGTACTTTTACTTTTCTTTATTTTAAATGTTCTTATGTTTGTATTAAGGTGATAAATAACAAAAGCCCATTTTATTTTAGTTATTAATCAACTTGTTAACATAGTAATCATGAGGTCCTAATCCTCCAAGTGTGATTTGTGGCTCAGCAGCATGGCCATTACTCGGGAACTTAGAAGTGATGTACAATTTCAAGCTTCACCCAAGATCTACTGAATTTGAGCCTTTCTCTTAAGATCTTCTTAACAAGACAGTCACATGATCCATATGCATGTTCAAGATGGACAAGTACTCTTTAGGACATTTAAATCCCTGGGGAGATGTTAAAAATAATTCTTATGCCTATTGTCTACTCTCTAATATGCTGTTTTAGTGACTCTGAGGTGAAGCCTAGGTACGAGCAATTTTTAAAAGCTCCCTGATGATTCCAACTATGCAGCCAAGGTTGAGAACCACTGCTGAGTGTGCTGAAAGCTTTATAATAAGTTATATATCTAACATTTGTGAAGCAGAGTAAAACTAAACAGGGATGTGACATAATAGTAACATAGAAATGAATTAACTCCTTAGTTATACAAAAAAAACCCACTATTTAAAAACATAGATTTAGATTTTATTTTTATTATTTTCAAACAAATTGCTTTTATTCATTTGGGTCTTAAATTACCAAATAAAGTTGGTCTTCTTCAGATTTTCATTGAATGGGACTTTTGCTTATGCTTTCAATCTGTCATGCCTTAAATTAATTTTCTCAACTATATTGCCTATTTTTTAACACAATCATCCAGAATGAATTGCTGCCTGTGGGGAGCCACAAGGCATATTATGTATCACATATTTAATTATGAAATTCAAACTTCTTGTTAAGAAACATTATTTCATTAAAAAGTGAGTAGGATGTATGAAATATACTTAAGCAGCTGGTTAAGGTAGAGTCAAATAATTTCAATATAAAAGTATTTTCTTGCTCTTTTTATTAAGAATTTATGATGAATTGCCAAAGTTTCTCATTATTAATACGAGGGCTGAGTGTTATTATCTGATTTATATATGCTGCTGTACATTTCTCAAAACCAGTCAGTGATCATATGGGCCAGCACCACTTGGAGATTGTTTGTTTGTTGGCTACAGATTCAGAAACTGTTGGCTGTGCCATTCACAAGGCCCAATTGTTCACAAAGGCTATACCGATATCCAGTAGTTTTCAACCTTACATACAAACCATTTATTTCAACAAACTTACCAGGTAGCGTTAAGCTCATGTCTTCCTGATTTCAAGCCCACACACTTTTGGCTAAATGCATCATTTTTCCTTGTTAAATGTCACAGAGCTCAAGATAGTTGATATTTAACAATATTTAGCAGAAATTCTTTTTGCTTTTACAATCTTTCTTGCAGTGGCCAAAATAGTAGTATTTTAAAACGTCATGTGTTACTTTATATTTTTGTTTAAAATTCTCTAGCTCCTCATTTCTTTCTTGGTGTAGTCAGGAAGCTTACTGTCAGATTTCTGTCTGGATTTGCAGATTATTTTTCTGTACACCCACACCCAATTTGGGCCCTATCAAAACAAATCTACTTTCGTTCTCTGAATCTGTCTGAGTTCTTCTCTGTCCCCCCATACATGCTGTTTTCTCTGTCCAGAGTACTATTATGCCTTCTTAATCGCATGACAGATTTCTGCCCTTTTGTATGAGTCTTGGTTCTCCAAAGAAGCAGAACCAGTAGGAGATATACACATAAAAATTTTATTGTGAGAAATTGGCTCACATGGTTAGGGAAGGTAGGAAGTCCCAGCACCTGAAGTTGGCATCTGAAAACCCAGGAGAGCTGATGGTGTACTTCTAGTCCCAGTCTGAAGACCTGAGAACCAGGAGAAATAATGGTAAATATTTCAGTGTGGGCCAGGTGGAAGAAAACTGATGTCCCAGCTCAAAGACAGGTAGAGAGAGCAAGTTCCCGCTTACTCCACCTTGTTCCATTCAGCCCTTCAGTGAGTTGGATGTGGCCCATCTACATTGGGGTGGGCAATCTACTTTACTCAGTCTACCACTTCAAATGTTAATCTTATTCAGCAGCACCCTCACAGATACCCAGAATAATGTTTACCCAAATATCTGGCCTCCCTCTGCCCCAGTCAAGATTACACACAAAATTAACCTTCATACTTTCCTTCAATATTTAACATAAATGTCACCTATGATTTCAAGTCTTTCCTGAGCATTTCAGGCTGAGTTAATTGTTTCCCATAGTACCTGTGGCAGAGATTCAACCAATCCATTTTCTTTTCCTGCTGGGCATGCAACCAGACATTACCCAACCTTCTTTGTGCTTTGGGGTGGCATTGTAATCTTACACTTTAGTTTCTCCCACACAAGCTACTCTTCTGTCTGTTTGATTATACGGACAAGTTATCTTTAGAAGCCAGGTGTTGAAATACCAGATCCTGTCAGCCAGATCCTGAGTAATTGAAGGAACACATCTGCCCCTCTTCCAACCTGTCTCAGCCACACTCTCTGTCCTATGATTGAATTCTATGTAAGAAATAAAACTTTATTGTATTAAGCCACTGAGATTTGGGGTTTTACTTGCTATGAAAGCAAGTTTTACCTTCTCTAACACACACATTGTAAGAGGTGTTCTTCATGTCCCTTCTCATATTGTCACATGCCCAGTTTTGAGCTACCTGCACCTGTGTAAGGAGTTTCTAGCACACTGACCACATTACAGTGTAAGCACCTGCCTTTCCCTGCTTCACTGTCTGAGGGGGAGAGTGGAGAGATGATGCAGATCATGTAAAATCCTTCTAGGAAAGGATTTTAGGTTTTATTCTCTTGTGTTGTAAATAATGTGGACTGTAACTCCAAGCCATAAACATGATCTATTTTTTAGTTTCCATGTTCAACTACCAATAAATAGAATCTTGGAAATGTAGATGGCATGTAGGGCCCATACCAGGACAACTCTTTGCCCTCCGCCTATTTTTTCCCCCCATAGGAGGAGCCATGGGAGATACAAACAGCCCTTCAGGACTGAAAATTTCTTTTGATCAAATGAATTACTGCTGCCTTGAATTCACTTTATTTGTAATAAATGAAGAAATATATTAGATATTCCATCTTCTAAATAGCCATCAAAAGTCCTGGTAGGATTCCCATTATTCTCTCAGCATTAAGACTTTAAAAGTATAAATGTTTTAAATGTTTAGGGGTGTTAGTAATATATTTTCTTGGATACTGTATCAAAATCAAGTTGTCAGAGGTCTCCAAAAATCACTGGTGAGCAAATAACCCTCCAAGGCTGTCAGGGTCTAAGGGGATTTTTATTCAGCCTAGGGATTTACCTTGTTGACAGGAAACTTACTAAACACTGAATACAAGAAAACCCATTTACAAGAAATGGTCTAGTTGGTGCATCAAATCAGTGGTTAATCTAAACCTGCCAGAGAAACACATTCATTGTGTTAGCTTAGTAGAAAGCTCATGGGTGATATATTTTCTTTCTCATTTGTTTCAATCACAAACCAATTCAACTTTGTGGACTATGGACTGAAGAGTCTGTCCATGAATGCATGGAGAGAAATTGACAAATAGTGTGTAGAAAATTTAGATTATATAGTCAATTTAGGAAAATACTTAAATAGAGCAAATTGTAGTCAAGCCTGCTGCACTCCTCTAGAATGTGAGTATAGATTAGTTTTTTTTATGAAAAATTGTGAAAGCCTGAAGTATATGTGTATTATTTTAGGCAATCTGAACAGAGTAATTATTGAATTTGAAATTTCAAAAATATTGTAAGAAAATGAGATATGGTAATTATTTAAATCTGAAATGATAATTGGATCTTTTGGAAAGACAATACAAATCTTATTCAAGCATTAATCCACTAATGAACAACTCTGCATGGAGAAACCGTGGCTGGGAGTAGGGAAAACACAAGTACAGGATTGAGGGTCCCTGAGTCTCAGCCCTGGTTTTCTCAAGGTCTCATAATTTGATCTGTATTAACTAATTTCATTTTATTTTTTCCTTGAAATTTTATTTATTTATTTATTTTAAGATTTTATTTATTTATTTTTAGAGAGGGGAAGGGAGGGAGAAAGAGAGAAACATCAATATGTGGTTGTCTCTCATGTGGCCCCCAGTGGGGACCTGGCCCACAACCCAGGCATGTGCCCTGACTGGGAATTGAACCTGTGACCCTTTGGTTCACAGCCCACGCTCAATCCACTGAGCTATGCCAGCCAGAGCTTGGGTTAACTGATTTCATTTGCCAGGACTCAATCTCCTTGTCTGTGAATGGGGATTTACACCAGTATTAGAGGTCAAGTTTTTAAGTTTCAGATCTTTCTTCAAAATATTGATTAAAGGATTATGCAAAAGCTTAAAATGGAAAACGAAAAATAGGGCTGCTTTGGTTTTGGTTAAGGCAGAGTGGTAACTGAGCTCCTAACATTTCCTTGGTCCTAACTCATGCTCCCATGCCTATGAGAGGTTTCCATCAAAGATGATGGGAATAGTTTATTTTTGGTAGATTGTTCCTAAAGTTCTTTAATCCTTTGAGAGTCTGTCCTTTTTAGTTAATGATATATAGGTGTTTTGAGTTCAGGCAAGAGCTCTGGGTTGAGTACTGATTTGAGAGCAATAAGCATACAGATCATATCGGAAGCTATTAAGGAGTAAATGATTAACTGGATTAAATGTCATGGCTATGTTAAGTACGCTGAGGCCTGAGAATGAGGAGGGCATCGCTGGTAACTTGATAAGACTTAGTCAATAATGGTTACTAAGACTTTTGATGTTGGATTGCATTCAATAGAAGAAGAGTTAGGGAGTATAATACATTTTTGGATGAATTTTTCTATAAAACCGAGCAGAGTAAAGATGATACATGGTAACAAAAGTTTTGCTGCATCTTTGTGTCCTAATGAGGAATGATTCAGTAGAAATTTGATGAAGCCTTAAACAAGGAGAGCTCCTAGTGGGTAGAGTTTTGAGTAGGTCGAGGGTGCTGATATCTGAGGCATAAGTAGAGACGTCGTTCTAAGATAGGCGAGAAGGTAGGCCATTTTGTCAGGGATGCAGGCATGTGCATAGGTATGGTGATGAGAGCTTGTGGTAGTTCTCTTCTAATCGCTCCAGGCATCTCAGTGAAATAGAAGCAAGGTCATAATCTGGGGGGTGAGGGAGGAGATGTTAAAGATTTGAGGAAAGTGAAAAAATGTGAACTACGCTTCACAAGGAAAATCAAAGAATAAAGTAGGAAAATATTCTGTCATTGCTTGGGCACCATTAAGGGACTACTTGAGGACAATGCTCTTGAATTTAAAGAGAAGCCACTCAGTATGGTTGTGTTTTTCTCCAACTACTTGTACCTGCATGGATGAAGGTGTAAAGAAAGCATGAGATTGGCTTTAATCACACTGAGGAAGATGATTGAGGATGAGATTATGAAATGACCAGAGAATCTAAACTATGTAAAGAAGGTGGTTAGGACATAATGGGGACAGTAAACTGTGAAACCCTTGCCACCCCCACAGATTCCAGAGGGTAGAAGAAGTATTGAAAATTTGGTAGCAGAAAGAATAAGGAAATATATAGTCAGGGGTGGTTCTAAAAGAGAGTAATCTTTAAATTGACATTGTGGCCCTGACTGGTGTGGTTCAGTGGGTTGGGCTTCATCCCACAAATGGAAAGATCGCTGGTTTAATTCTCAGTCAGGGTACATGCTGGAGTTGCAGGGCCAGGGCCTTGGTTGGGGGTCTGTGAGAGGAAACTGACTGATGTTTCTCTCTCACATCAATGTTTCTCTCCCTCTCTTTCTTTCTCCCTTCCCCTCTCAAAAACTAAATAAATAAAATATTTAAAAACAAAAAATATATAATTACATTATGTTGTGAAGGAGGTGCAGTTTAGGACAGTGTGTGGTTTAAGAGGAGTGGAGATTAAAATTATAAAAGAAAAATAGAAGTCAAGGAACTGCATGAATATTAAAATCACCAAGAATTATGACAGTAGTGGAGTTGGAAAAAATGATAATGACTATATCTTAATTACATTATGAACATCATACTGTATTTTGGTAGATTTACATTATATGCATAATGTTGTATTTTAGTTGAACATTCAAACATATTTAGGAATTAGAATAGAAATATTAGGTAGCAGCTAAGAATGAGTATGCTGCCTAAGAAGAAGTAATGGCTGGGCACTTGCTGTTACCTTGTAACAAAGAACTTCATACAGGAGGCTAGAAGCAAAAAGAAGACATGTCTCACCAGTAAACTCAGCAGGCCTGAGCTGGGTTTGATAAAATTGCCAGGTAACCCGAGTATTACAAGCAAAATAACACAGAAGGAGGGGAGAATTCTTGAGACGGCTGAGAAAAGGGGCTTCTGTAAAAATGTCACTAAGACAAAGAGCCTTTAATAAGTGAGAAAGAAAGCTTTGAAGCATACATTATTCCCAAGGGAAAGAAGGAGGGGTACCTGGAAGCCTGCTGAGGTATATAACCCTTGAACCCCAGTAGTCAGTGTACTTAGATTAGCTAAGTACCCACTTGTAGCTGTGGCTCAAGGGCATAAAACAAACTTATTTACAAACTTACTAACAATTTTATGGGTGTCCACTTGTAGCTTTTGCTCAAGTGCATAAATAAACCATCTCATTTTCACTATATGTGTTGGTCTTTTAACTTGAATTCATTTCTTGTGGTGAGACAAGAACAGAAGGACAAATATCTTTAGTTTATAGCATGTTTTTCACTATAAGAACAGATGAAAAATACTGGTAAAAGCCATATTTTATTGGAAAAATATGCCTCTCAGAGCTGGTTGGGTGTAAATCTTTAATAGGAATGCATGGTGCACATGTCCCCTTATGGCTGCCACATCTTTGTGTTCGGTTGTCACCTCTCAAACCACAAAACGTTACCCTAGTATAAAAAGTCTAATACTTATTTGAGGAACATATTCTCACAAACCATTTATTTTGTCATTCCAAGAGGATATATTTCAAGTTTACTTGAGTTTTCTTGTAAATTAAGTGAATCATAACCATGAAAACATAAATTTATTTTTAAAGCTAGAAATTATAATTTGAACAATGATGTGTACACATAAAAACTATGCACTTCTTAGGTTTAATTTTTCAAACAGAGATGTAATTAGACCCCGCAAGGACAGGATGGGTGTCTGTAGTGGTCTGAGGTTGTCTTAATCCTTGTAATAACAGTAGAGACATTTAAACTTGATCTTATTTTTCAGTATATTTGAGGGGGAAAAGGTAAGGTCATTTTAAATTTTGGCACGCACAAAATACTCAATGATATTACTGGGGAAATCTCACTGTCCCAAGAAATTACCTGTTAATGTAACTTGGACAAATTGTCATTTAACATCTGTCTTTGGCAATAAAGATTAAATGCTAAATTGGGCCCCAATAAAAACAATAAGCACACCACATCTTGTGGTCCTATCTATTTCTCCAGCAATTAGTGTCACTGTCTCACTTTTAATTTGCTTCAATTGGTGTCATCATTTCACTTTCCAAATGGAGAAGAACATTCTAGGCCGTAGCTTTTTTTATTTCAAAGCAATTTATACCTTGAAGTGATCCTAGAATTTAATTCAAATCACCTCATTTTACCAATAAGGAAACTGAAGACTAGGAAAGCACAATGGGTTGTTCAAATTCACCTTATTAATGGAGGTTTGCACTTTTAAACTACATTTCCTGTACGTATCTACTATGTGCCACTGCCATTTGAATATTAGTTGTAAATACAATTTGGCAAGTTAACAACTTGGCGCTTGAAAATGGTAATGGTTCTTTACCTTTGAAGAGCTTTAATTAAGACAGATATTCTGCTCTGTCACCACAGCACTGTGGAAGCATAATTGGAGTCTGGAGGAATCTAATCATCAACAGCTGTAACAGTGGCATTTATAAATAAAATCTGATTATATGCTTCTAAGTATATTAATGATTACTATACAGCATTGCAGCTAGAAATATGTTTTTTTCTAAGTGACTTTTTCTTTTCTAGGTTATAAAAACATGAGAAGATGCATTACTACTCTTAAAAATTCATATATAAGGCTTTTAGTAGTAGTGATAATATATCCAAAGGTAGAGAAGTGTATTTCCTTATAAATAAAAAGAAGAAAAACTCTATTGTCAATTTATTGATTAACATTTATCCTAGTTTTTACAACATAACTCTGATACTAAAACCTTCTAATTTCTAATGTATATTTCTTTAAAAAGGCTTCCAAGTTTTATTTAGGTATAATTAAAAATTGTATGTATTTTAAATGAAAAATATGTTTTGATATAGTACACAATCCAGTTAATTAACATGTTCATCACTTCACAAAGTGACCTTTTCCTTTTTTGAGTGGTGGGAACACAAGATCTACTTTCTTAATAAATTTCAAATATACAACACAGTATTATTAGCCACAGCTACCACGCTGTACATTAGATCTACTGAATTTAATTCATCCTGCAAAACTGAAAGTTTATATCCTTTAACTAACATTTCTCCATTTCTACTATGCTGCTTGCTACTTTTATGAGTTCAATTTTTTTAGATTTTACACATAAGGTAGATCATTCAGTATTTATCTTTCTGCATCTGGTTTATTTTATTTAGGGTAATGTCCTCCATCATGTTGCAAATGTCAGGATGTCCTTCTTATTTAAGGCTGAATAATATTCCACTGTGTGTGTGTTTAAAGAAAATATATGCCTTATTTCTTCATTTGTCTGTAAATGTCAAAGAAAACTTACACTTTATTTTACTTATTCATTTGTAAATGGATGCTTAAGTTTATATATATTGGCAACTTTGAGTAATGGTGCAATGAACTTGGGAGTGTATTTATCTCTTCAAAATACTGATATATTTTAGAAAAGGAAATATATTCCTTTAGCAATGTATTCTAGAAGTGAGATTGCTAGATCATGTGGTAGTTCTGTATTAATTCTTTTGGGAACCTCCATACTGTTTTCTATAGTGGCTACACCAATTTACATTCCCATGAATAGTGTACAAGTGTTTCTCTTTCTCTACATTCACGCCCATGATTATTTCTTGTCTTTTTGATATAACCATTCTAACAGGTGTGAAGTGATATCTCATTGTGGTTTTGATTTGCATTTCCCTAATAATTAGTGATTTGAGCATCTTTTCATGTACCCGGTGGGTTAAGTTTCATGAAAGACACAATTTCTCATAGTATCGGATGCTATCCAGAACCTGGTTAACTTCATTGTCCTGAATTACTTGGTGATTTTGCCCATATGCAGAATGTTATACCCAGTATGTCTAAGGGAAAAAGAATAATTTTATTAATAACATATAGTCAGTGTGTTTTGACAGCACCATAATGGTAATTCAGGTAGGCATAACTTTTCAGTTCTCTGTGTTTTCCACTCTGTTCATTAAAAGGGATTCATCCGTAAGTATTCACTAATGATGTTTTGCTACTTGGCCAAGCAACAAACAAAAAGAAATCTTTTTCTTTTCTCCATAGATGCCTTCTCATCATCTATCCCAGTAGCAATGTATGTTTATTGACATAAAGCAAGCCCTTTATGTCCCTCACCTCTAAAGTTTTAAAAGTCATTTGCTTTTGGGGGGCAACCTTTTCCCCCAATGGCCTATTAAATCCTACACTGTACTGCCCCAGTTCTGAGGTTGCTTCTACCATATTTGTTCAATACTTTTATTAGCACCTACATGCTTTTTTGGATTTGGTATTATATGCTTTGATTCTAACAATTTTGCTTTTATTTTCACACTCTAGATATTAGCATTAAGGACTGCGGAGTACCTTTTCTAGTTTACTGTTTCCACAAGTTGCTGATCTCACAGAAACCAGTCAAAAGAGATATTTCCCTGGTTGAAGTGGTGAAGCTTGGTGCACCGACCTGACTTCCTGCACGTAAGTCCTGTACGCCCTCATTAGAGCTTTTCTCACGTCATGATATTCTAAGATATCATCCAACCAAAGGAGAAAAAAGAAAACAAAAACCTAACAGGAAAAAGAAACAAAATGGCCACAAAAACACATAAACTATTAGCACTGACCCATGAAGGATGATTAATATGTCCCTTCAGTTGCTATTGAGGTATTGTTCAAACACCTTCACCCAGTGGCTACAACATCACTTGAATTATTTTCTGTATTGTGATTATAAGGTATTGGCAACATAGCATTAACATTAAGTAGATTACTCTATGGAATGAGAAGCCTGGGACATAGTAGGAAGTCAATAAGTGTCTGGGTTAAATATTAGATTTTTCACTTTTTAGCAGCTGTGAACAAATAATTTTTATGATGTATGTGTTCATAACCGAGTGTGGCAGTTGTTTTGGGATACAGCAATAATAATAGTAATACTACCACTTACAGATTCCTCATGTGCTGGCAGAGGGCTAAACACTTTAATGGAAGCTATCTCTTTTGAACTTTAGGACAACTTCATGATGTAGATTTTATTATTTTTTATATTGAAACCTAAGAGAAATTTTACCTGTAGACCTCAAGTGAAGATAATCATTAATGTTGTGAAGAATATCCTCAAAACATTTTGGTTATATGTTGCGCCGTGCTTAGGGACTGACCTGTTGTCTTTACCTGATCCTGAGAAAAGAGGAGAGGATAAGTTAAACTTTAATATTTCTTTTTTAAAAAATATTTATTTATTTTAATCCTCACCAGAGGACATTTTTTCACTGCTTTCAGAAAAAAAGAAAGACAGAAAGAGAAACAGTGATGTGAGAAAGAAGCATCAATCAGTTGCCTCCCGTATGCGCCTGGGTGGGGATCGGATGAGCAGGGACCAAGATTGAACCACAACCTAGGCATGTGCCCTGACTGGGAATTAACCCATAACCCTTAGGCTACCAGCATGATGCTCCAACCAACTGAGCCACACTGGCCAGTGGCTTCAATATTTCTTTTATTCTTCACAGTTTTGTTGTTAAGAATCGAGATGATTCTGGGATAATCTTCAGGGTTTTTCTCTTAATCTATTAATGTTTTCCTTATTTCCCCTCAAATCCAGGAGGGTTAGCTAGGAAGAATTCTGAACACTGTGAGGAGATAGTCCCCTTTGTAGTTAAGTGTTGGCATATTTGTGATGAAAGGGAACATTCTGGAAAAGATGCTTCTGCTATGCTTTTGCCTAGTGTAAGGTATTAGAACATGCCTACAAACCTGAGTCTGTTGAAGTACACCTGTATGAATAATGTTTATAGCATCTGACCAAGAAAAGGGGCATTTCTGCATCTCTGCCAGCATCAATTACATCTTGTATATATTGAGTACAGAATATTTGGCTCAAGAAATATACATTGCACAATAACTATGGCGAAAACAGTATAAAATTAAATAATTCAGGGTTTAAGAAGGTGATTAAATACTATGCCTTCAAGAAGCTTACCATCTTATATTGGAGATGACAAATACACAAATACCTTCAGGTAGCTGTTTTTGTATTATATTCAGATTTTATAGTTTTGTCTGAATTGGTTTGGTAAGATCTTACTCTGTTACTACTGACAGAAGTCCAGTTGAGTTTATTTTTTGCTTTATAAGTGTTAAACTTATTGGAAGATCGATGTCTGGCTCACCATCTCTGTAAAACATCTATGTCCCCATAAAGATATAAGATATATGTATCAACTCAATTTTCCTTTAGAAGTAGATTCCTAAGTATAAAATAACTAAATGTGTACATTTGAGGAAATACTTGTTCTGAAGCTTTGTACTTGGTTGGTATGTGTACATACGTGATGATACATGTTTAAGGATCCATCCCATGAGATAAGGGCTAGAGAAAGGCTAAATTGCTTTGTTGAAGAAATGGAAAGAAATCAATCACAATCCTCCAGCCAGAATGTTTGATTCTCTGAAATTTTCTAAAAGAGCGTATCTAGATAACATAGTAATGTAACTTGTTTTCATTTGACTATTATCTGTTTATTGTCTAAACAAGATGTTCTGAAAGTTGATACCTTAACCACGTTATGCTTGGGTATAAGTTGATCTGAGCAGTTTTATGTGGGTATAACAACATATATGGTAACCTATCCCACAATTTACTCTCAGTAACCACCAATTGAAATCACTTTGTCTTTTGATATCATGTCCCCTTTTCACATATGTTTTAAATAAAAATGTTTTCTCTGTGTGTTCAGGGGTACGAAGGGATGGCTGTGCCTACTGGCAGAGGGTTAGAAAATTGGTCTACCAGGTCTTGCTATTTCATTTGTCTGTCTTTTTATTTTAAATTACAATTTAAACTTTTCCCTTACCTTTGGTAGCCATTTTATTGAAAGGTTAGGAAAATTAAGGGTGGAAATGGATATGATTTTCTAGAATTACTAAATGTATTCACATGAATTTATTCCTGAGGAACCTACAAATTACTTTCTGTTAACTGCCTTTGCAGGCTTCTTACTCCATGTAATATTTTTGTCTTTCCTCACATTGAAAAGATTCTGGAAGGCAGATTGCACTTGGATTCTCTGGAGAATGTCGAGTAGGCAGAGGTCTGTGGGTAAGTGTGAACATGAGTGTGTGTATGTGTCCGTGTGCGTGGAAAAGGGCAAACATTTAAAATTATTTTCTACAGGAATGTATATAATATCCTGAAATTGCTATTTATGGTATATTGGTTTTCTCCTTTTAATCTTTGAGAAAAGGTTACTTTTTCTGTGTTCACAGATTGTAATATGTCAGACTTGTGGCCCTCTGCCATTTCCAAAACTCTGGGTTTCAGACCAGATTCAGAAAAGATTCATAGGCTACCCAGAAATCGATAGGCTGACCAGTAAGTCAATCACCAGTGACTGCCTGGTGTTAACGTGTGATGTGGGACACTTTGGCAATAAAACAGTGAAAAAGGGAGAAACATGGGAAAGGGAGCCTGACGAAATGCCGCCTAACATGTTGTAGTGGTACGTGATGCTAGAGCATCTAATGTCAGAGCAGAAGTTAAGGGCTAAGAATTCAGGTCTCTCTCTTTCTAAAGGTTTATTCATTAATTTTTAGAGAGAGGGGAAGGGAGGGAGAATGAGAGGGAGAGAAACATCAATGTGTGGTTTTCTCTCATGCACACCTCACGGAGGATATGTCTTGCAAACCAGGCACATGCCCTGACTGGGAATCAAATCGGTGACCCTTTGGTTCACAGTCCAGAATTCAGCCCACTGAGCCACACCAGCCAGGGCAGGATTCAGATCCCTTGGACTGAACCCCTGAATTTCTTTTGCTGCTGAAAGTTTGATGTATTTAATTTTAGTCTAGTTATAGAATTTTCATGTTGGAAAGATAACCTAATAAAATGATAATTTTCAAGATAAGGAAATTAAGATCCTGAATTACTGTATTTCTGAAGACAATTTAGAATTTAATGACATTTTCTTGGTTAAAAAGCAGGTTTTTCAAGCACTGAAAGTTAGATTTTTTGCTTGATTTTTATGTAACTACAATTAATAGGCATAATAGTCATGTATAATATTTGAGATCAACTTAATTTACAGTTTCTCTAATTTACAGTTTTGCTGAAGTTTCCTCTGGCTAGTATTTCCTCCCAGTGTTTACTCCCCTTTAGAGCTAACATGCAATGTCATTATGACTTCTGTGTCCTATCCTTACACTCTTTCATTGGTGTCCCCTCCCCCTTTTAGTCTAGGCAATCTCACCCTTTCCCACAAGGAACATAAAAGAAGTTAGTTGGCTTGCTACAAAGCAAATTCAGCTCCCAGTGACTGCTTAGGGAGTTACCTCCTCTGATTCTTAGTCTAAGAATTTGTAGAGGTGCTGATGGGTGGAGGCAAAGAGGGTGAGAAGCAACAGCAAACAGATGACACTGATTTACTTCCATTGGCTGGCTGCTGGGTCAGTGACAGCACCCACAGGTCTGCAGCCCTGAGGCACCTAGGCAAGTCTACCTGGATTTACAAACACAAATCAACCCCGCCCCCCTTCATTGTTTCCTCTTCTGTTTCCACAAGATTTCCTTCCATTTTGACCCTAGGAATAGCATCTTCTACGTCCTGCAGGGTCCTCAGAATGCTACTTATTTGGGTCATAAGTAGGCTTGAACATTTTCTTCATTATTCTACCTCTATCATGTCCGTATAATATGGGAAGGGGTTTGGGGTTCTAGGCTACTTTGTTTGGTTGTTGTGCAGGCCTTTCTCGATGATAATACTAATTCTGGTTGGTTTCCAACCAAACATGTAGGAACAGCACTATGCTTCTGTTATCTTAATTGTTCGAAACAAACATACACCCCCCAACCCCAAGCTGTTTATTGAAGTTTATCTTGCAGATATCAATTAGCATTAAATTGACTTGTTTCTCCAGTGCTTTTGTTCTTCAGTTCTGTTTTTGATACAAGACTGTTGTTCCTTAGATGATTAAGCCTACTTATTTCTAAAACATTATCTGAACCTGATCCTATCTATATATTATATTTTTATCATAATGATATTACTTCCAAGGTGTCTCAGTGGTCTTTATCTTATAATTTATGTTTCTGGAGTTTTCTAGAGTTCAAGGTTATTCATGCCCTAGAATTTCAGTTATTTATGCCGTCTCTGCCGTGAGGTGTTGGTGAAAGAGGCCCACGTGTTATGCTGTGTTGGGCTGGAAGTCATTGGAAATGATGAGGAATATCAGATTTTACATGTACTATCCCTGTTAGGTACTCCAGGAAGCTGGGTTTAGGGTGCCATTTTCTTTCTATAAAATTGTAACTTCCTGGCAGTTAGGTTTATTTCATCTTTATTGACTATCTGGAAGATCTCTGTAGTGAACAGGCACACTTCGTGTATGTGGTCAATTTGGATCCCCGTGTAGATAATTTGTCTTTGACTTATGAGCAACTATCTTCCTTTGTGATAGAAATCTGTTTATTTAATGAGGACAAAACAATTTTTCAGGTACGACAGAAGGGTCTGCACATCCAAAAGCATGTCATGACTGTATCTATCATGTGTCACAAACTCTAAGAATGGGAAAATTAATTGCAAAAGGAAATAATGGTAAATTATGAAGAATTTTAGGCAAAAGTAGTCAAAGAAAATGTAAAGTAGTTTTATTTCTATAGGTGATATAGAAAAATAAGCAAAGTAGTACAAGGAAAATACTGAAATTATTAATTGTAAAATAGTAAATTATTAATAGTTACTATTATTAATAGTAACTTTTAATAATAGGGTGAGAGAAAGCTCATGCTGCAATGCCACGAAACAATCCTTTGGACGGTATTTTGCTGTTATACACATACATGCTTCATTGGGCGTGAAAGTTAAAATGCCAATGGTTTCTTTGAACTCGGCTGTCATGTTTTATCCAGTGATAAATTACACAGTATTACTTTCATAAAAAGTATATAAACCGTGAGGATCTGCTGTCCTCTAGTTGTTTGGAAAGATGAACAACTCTGCATGCTCTAAGATAAATGATGCTTCTTATTCCAAGATTTTAATTGTTGCATTGTAATCAAGGTGTAGATGATATATTTGTTTAATGAAGAAGGGCCAGTGTTTGTGAGAAAATAAGAAAATGTGTTGCAGGGACATACAAGAAGAGTCAACACCAAGGGGTAAGTTTTTCACAACTGAGTTATCTTTGCACATACAATTAAATGCAATTAATCTATCACATCTTATTTAAGGGAGACAGTATAAAATGCTTTATATGTTTATGAACTTATAGTTCACATGGCTTTGAAGTAATTTTTCATCGCATAATTTATCAACAGCTTAATTTTATTTTTTATTTTTGGATGCATTTTAGTCTTTGATTTTAAAATTAATTCAAAGGCAAATAGGCAATGATGAAAATTGAATACGAGTGAGAGTGAATTGTTGTCATTTAGTAGAGGGGCAAGACAGCTGATGTGGGAGTCAGATCATATAAATGTTCATCTCAGTCTGATTTTCACTTACTACACGACCTTCACCTCCCTGGACATCCAAAGTCTTCCATGTAAATACAAACAGATAAATTAGAGGTCTCCTGGTGCATAAAATGTATAGTTGTTTAACAAATAGGTCCCTTTCCCCTGCTGGACACACAGTCTGCTTTCTGTTTGGAGGTACCCATGTCATTGAATTATAGCAAATCAAATCTAAGTGATGTGCAACATTTCCAGTCCTGGCCCATAAAAACCCTTATAGGCAAATGTCTCTTTATCTATCTGTTGAATAAAGAAGACTATAAGGCCCTGGACAAGGGAAGGTTCACAAAAGAGAAGAATCTGGGGCCCTGAATGACTGCATGGAGCAGAACTCCTTTTGCCTTCTTGTATTGGGCTATTGTCTGAGTAAGAAATAACTTTTACTGTATTTAGTCACTGAAAATTTGAGGGTATTACTAAAGCAATTATCCTATCTCACTAATACAACGGACAAGTTTCCTACTAGTTGTAATTCTGGAATTTGCCAAAAACCATTAAGAGTGAGTTAAGAACTAGGAGAGATAGGAAGCTGTTGGTGAGGTAGGAGGGAGCAGATTCCACTTCCCCCTATACACGGGAGAAAAACCTAGCTAATCTGCAGAGGAACAGAGCAAACAGCCAATGGTACCCCAGCATATATGAAAATAGGGGACCAAAAATTGTAATGGACATTGAGAAACCAGACAGTAAGGACAGTGCTTCAGGACAATAAAGTCCCAGGGAGTGGCGTGGCAGTAACCCCAGGCCTGGGGCTCACAGGGTCTGCCACAGAATTCTTGGGAGAGAGCAGGGTCAGCTGCTCCCTCCCTGGCCAAATGAGGTTTGAGCAGTACTGGGAGAGACCTGGTTGCTTGAAGTTGCTGAGAGGGGAATAAGGACTAAGTGGTAAATACACAGGGGCTGTGGGCACCCACAAAGTCTGTGGATGCCGACTGGGGAGAGTTGAGAGTCGGCCAGGACAGGCCCTGACCCTGATAATCACAGGTCTGGCTGGAGAATTGGGGTGTGCCAGAGGCCAAGCCATTGTACGGAGCAGCAGGCTTGAGTAGGAGGAATTTCTCAAAAAGAAAAAGTGAAAAAAGACACAGTTTTGGGAAGTCTCCTGCAACAGTTGCTCCTGCCACCTACCCACCCAGCCAGGCAGCGCTTTCGAGGGGGTGTGGGAAGCCCTGTGCGCCCCCATAGCACTGGGAAGGGTGCACACCTGAACCCATGGGGCCAGAGGTGGCCTGGCCAAGTGCATACACACCCGGAACCCAGGGACAGTGTGCTCTGGGAAGGCCCCAGCCCACAGCGGTAACCCCCGGAAAAGTGAGTTCTGAGGAAGGCCTGGATTCCACACCCAAGACCTCTCGGAGAGGTGCCCCGGGAGCTCTGGGGAGATTGCACATGAGGCTGACTGAGTGCTGATGAGCAAGGGAGAAAAGCCCCTCAGCTTGCTGCAGCCAGCAAGACCAGAAAAACCAGTGTGGCCAGTTTGAAACCACCAAGAAGCTTTTTCTTTTTAAGTAATTTTGTATTTTTTAAATTTTTTAAAAATCTAAAAAAAATTTAATTGTTCAAGTACAGTTTTCTGCCTTCTACTCCCATCCCAGCCGACCCCCCCCAGTCCTCTCCACCTCTCTCCCCCCCAGTTTTTGTCCATGTGTCCTTTATACTTGTTCCTGTAAACCCTTCCCCTTTCCCCCTGAAATTCTCTCCCCTTTCCTCTCTGGTCACTGTCAGCCTGTTCTCTATTTCCGTGTCTTTGGTTATATTTTGCTTGTTTGTTTGTTCTGTTGTTTAGGTTCCTGTTAAAGGTGAGATCATATGGTATTTGTCTTTCACTGCCTGGCTTATTTCACTTGGCGTAATGCTTTCCAGTTCCATCCATGCTGTCGCAAAGGGTAGGAGCTCCTTCTTTCTTTCTGCTACATAGAATTCCATTGTGTAAATATACTACAGTTTTTTGATCCATTCATTTACTGATGGGCATCTAGGTTGCTTCCAGCACTTGGCTATTGTACATTGTGCTGCTATGAACATTGGGGTGCACAAGTTCTTTTGGATTGGTGTTTCAGGGTTCTTAGGATATAATCCTAGCAGTGGGATTGCTGGGTCAAAAGGCAGATCCATTTTTAGTTTTCTTAGAAAAATTCCATACTGTTTTCCATAGTGGTTGTACCAGTTTGCAATCCCCAAATTTTTTATTTTTAATTTTTTATTATTTTTTAATCTCTCAATTCCTTCTTCCTCTCTCTCCTTCTTTCTTGTTTTATTTCTTCTTCCTTTCTTTCCAGTTTTATCTCTTCTTTATAAAGTGTTTTAAAAAATACTTTCAGAAGTAAAAATCTTTGTAAATGTAGGCAAAATTTTCTAACATTTAAGGTAGACATCCAAAAGTATTCAAAATAACTTAAATTTAATATTTCAATAAGGCAGTCCTTATTTTGCACAATTCCAATATACATGATCTTTAGTTAGCACAGTGTATGTAGTTAAATGACACTCGCTTCCCCAAAACACGGTCCAAGTTTCAAGTTCAGCATATTAACTGAGCATAAAATGTAGACTCCCCTGCTAGCTCTTCAGTCCACAGATTGCTACATAAATAAGAGGAACATCATGATCAATGACCAATCATGTCATTTCTTTCAAAGTTTGTTGGTGATTCTCTAGTGTGCATGTTATTTAATTCCTGAAAAGTAATTGTGTAGCCCTTTGTAACCCATTGAGAATCCATGTGAAATTTTACATGAATGGATACTTGAAAGAGGGAATTGGCTAATCAAAATTTAAGTGAAGCAAAGAAACAAAAGGTAATAATGTTTTGGAAGTGAAATGCCAGTTGAATATAAGTGTAGTTATGGAAGGAATAGCTGACTGTGAGGAGAAAAATTGGGACAACTGTAATTGAACAGTAATATAAAGGCACGTATATTTTTAAATCTTTGTGATTTTTCTCTTTGAATCATGGATCTTATTTAATTTCCTAATACATGGGGATTATTCAGAGTTCTTTCTCTTATTGTTTATAGTTTATTTTCATAAAAAGTTCTCATCAAAATCATATTCTGTATGATTTTAATATTTTTAAATTTATTGAGACTTGTTTTATGGCTCAGTATGTGGTCTCTTTATTAACATTCCTTCCTGCTTATTTTTCAAGTCTCCTAATATTTTTTATTTGATTCTTTTTCTTTTTGTCCTATCAATTGCTAAGAAAGCAGTATTAAGTCTCCAATTATATTTGTGAATTTATTTATTTTTCATTTTACTTCGATCAGTTCTTACCTCACATATTTTTAAGCTGTTGTGGGGTGCATATGTGTTTAGGATTTTTATGTTTTGTTGAGAAGTTAATTCCTCTTTCATTATGTAAACCCTCTTGATCCTTGTTTTTCATTTGTCCCAACTGCTTTTCACCACATGTCCTCTGTTACTACGTTTTCTAAATATTTATTTATTTAATTTTAATTGTTGTTCTTGTACAGTTTTTTACTCCCATCCCAGCCCACTGCCCCAGCCCTCCCCACCTCCCTCCCATTTCCACCCCCCTAGTTTTTATCTGTGTGTCCTTTATACTTATTTCTCTAAAACCTTCCCCTTTTCCCCTGAAATTCCCTCCCCTCTGTTACTACATTTTTGATTAAATGAGTTTTAAGAAATAATTCCATTTTTGACTTACTAGTTCTATCACTTTTTGACAAAATTTGGTGGTTGCTCTAGCATTTCCAATATATATCTTTAGTTTTTAAAAGCCACCCTCAGATAATATTACACTGCTACAACTGTGATGAAAGAAGTTTATAGCATGGTATTTCTATTCCCCCTGACCTTTGTGGCATTATTTGCACATATTTTACTTTACATATATAATAAATATCATTATACATTATTGTTATTTTGTTTGTATAGTGAATAATCTTTACAAGACTAAGAAATAAAATATTGTCTTTTATATTTATCCACATATTTACCACTTCTCTCTGGTATCACTTTATTTCTGCCTGAAGAAGGTTTTTTTCATTTGATTTTTAAAAATTGTTGTACAATTATAGTTGTCCCACTTTTTCCTCTGTTGCTCTCCTCTGCCCTACCCACTCCCACTCCCTCATTCAATCCCCAACTCATTGTCCATGCCCTTGGGTCCTTCATACATGTTCCCTGAACTGCCCCTTCCTCTTCTTTCCCCTGTTGTCCTCCTCTCCCTTCCCTCTGGTAACTATCAGTGTGTTCTTTATTTCCATGTCTCTGGTTATATTTTGCTTATTTGTTTCTTTTGTTGATTAGGTTCCACTTTTAGGTGAGATCATATGGTATTTGTCTTTCACTGCCTGGCTTGTTTCACCTAGCATAGTGCTCTCCAGTTCCATCCATGCTGTTGTGAAAGGTAGGAGCTCCTTCTTTCATTCTGATGCATAGAATTCCATTGTGTAAATGTACCATAGTTTTTTGATCCAATCATTTACTGATGGGCACTTAGGCTGTTTCCAGCGCTTAGCTATTGTAAATAATGCTGCTATGAACATTGGGATGCCTAGGTTCTTTTAAATTGTCATTTCAGGATTCTTTGTGTGTAATCCAAGAAGTGGAGTCACTGGGTCAAAAGGCAGTTCCATTTTTAGTTTTCTGGGGAAATTCCATACTGTTTTCCACAGTGGTTGCACCAGTAGCAATCCTACCAACAGTGTACCAGTGTCTCTTTTCTCCATAGCCTTGCCAGCATTTATCGTTTGTTGATTTGTTTAATGATGGCCATTCTGACTGGTGTGAGGGGGTATCTCATTGTGGTTTTAATTGGCATCTCTCTGATGGCTAGTGATACTGAACATCTTTTCGTATGTCTATGCGTCCTCCATATTTCTTCCTTGGAGAAGTGTCTGTTCAGGTCCTTTGCCCATTTTTTAATTGGGTTGTTTGTCTTCCTAGAGTGGAGTCATGTGAGTTCTTTATATATATTTTGGAGATCAGACCCTTGTCTGAGGTATCATTGGCAAATATGTGTTCCCATACAGTTGATTCCTTTTTCATTTTAATGGTGTTTTCTTTAGGCATGCAGAAACTTTGTAATTTGATGTACTCCCATTTGTTTATTCTTTCCTTCATATCCCTTGCCCTAGGGGACATATCAGTGGAAACATTGCTCTGTGGGATATCTGAAAATTTCCCACCTATGTTCTCCTCTAGAATTTTTATGGTGTCACAACTTATATTTAAATCTTTTATCCATCTTGAGTTTATTTTTGGGTCTGGTATAAGTTGGGTCTGGTCTAGTTTCATTATTTTTGCATGTACCTGTCCATATCTCCCAGCACCATTCATTAAAGAGGCGATTTTTGTTCCATTTTATGCTCCTGCCTCCTTTGTCAGATATTAATTGACCATAGAGACATGGGTTTATTTCTGAGCTCTCTATTCTGTTTTATTGATCTATGTGTCTGTTCTTACAGCCAGCATCATAGTCAATGGGCAAAACCTAAAAGCTTTCTCTCTAGGTCAGGAACAAGACAAGGGTGTCCACTTTTATGAATTCTGTTGAACATAGTTCTAGCCACAGTGATCAGACAAAAAACAGAAATAAAAGGCATCTAAATTGGAAAGGAGGAAGTAAAACTGTCATTGTTTGCAGATGCAATGGTAGTGTACACAGTAAACCATGTAGACTCCACCAAAAAGACTACTTAACCTCATAAGTGAATTTGGCAAAATAGCAGGATACAAAGTCAATATTCAGAAATTGAAGGCATTTTTGTACACTAACAGTGAAATATCAGAAACAGAAATTGGGGAAAAATCCCATTTACTGTAGCAACAAGAAAAATAAAATACCTGTGAATAAACTTAACCAAGGAGGTAAAATAACTATTCAGAAAACTACAGAAGACTGAAGAAAGAAATTAAGGAAAACAAATAAATGGAAGCATAAACCATTTTCATCAATTGGAAGAATTAACATCATTAAAATATCCATACTACCACCCAAAATCTATAGATTCAATGCAATCCCTACTAAAATACTGGTAATATTTTTTACAGATGAAGAACTAATATTTCAAAAATTTATATGGAACTGTAAAAAACCCCAAATAACCTCTGCAATTTTGAGAAAGAAGAATAAAATAGGAAGGTTCACAATATCTGATATCAAACTATGTTATAAGTCCACTATAATCAAAAGAACAGGTGTTGGCATTGAACAGACTTGTATTAGCATAAGAACAGACATTTGAAGAACTTTCTTTAATATTTATTCTATTCCAGGTTGGTGGCATTACAATGAAACCTCCTAGCTTTGGTTTGTTTCAAAAAGTCTCTATTTCATCTTCATTTTTGAAAGCTAGTTTTGGTTCTGGAATTCTATTAAGATGGCATATATAAATAAACATATGCATATATACAAAGGTAATATTCAAGTTACTTAACAACAAATGTGGCATGGCTATCAGACAATCAGAAAAGCAGACTGATGACTCAAAACAGAAGCTGACCATAAACAAAAGGTAAATCAGACCCTACTCTTAAGGGACCAAGAAAAATTTAAAATAATAATCATTCCTTACTATACATGGTCCTGCTTTCTTATTTGATAGCCATGCTTCTCAAACTTTAATGTGTGTATGAATCAACTAGGGATCTTACTAAATGAAGATTCTGGTACAGTACACGTATAGAGGGCTATTAAACCTTGCTATTTGCAGTGTGATGCTCAGTCCATCAAAGTGATATCTTCTGGGAGTTTTTTAGAAATGCAAAATCTCTGTTAAGTATTTTGAGGATTAATGATTCTTATGTTTATATGCATATATTTATCTCTATATACCATTTTAGTAGACTGACAGATATTTTCTAGATATTTAGGTACATAATGGACAATTTTTTTTGTTGGTAGCAGGTTTTCTTTGCTTTTTTTAAAAAAATACAAGTAGACTAATATTATTACTATGAAATAATCATTAGATAGTTAATAAGCACTTAATGCTTTACACAATTGCATCCTAGCATTTATCATGATTTCCTTTCATCAGCCGGAGCATAAGATAGCCTTTAATTTCCTCAGAACATTAGAAGAGAGTGTCAACTAAATAATGAGGAATTTGATTGCATTTCTCTGTGTTCAACACCCATACAAATACTTGGCTTTTATTTCTCTCAGTGTTCAGGTTTTTTTTCAGTAGTAAGAGATAAAGAAGAGATATATTATGGATTCCAAGAGGAGTACTTGTTAAAAATAATATAGTAATTTCAAACATTATCATAAGAGAGCTAAGCACATATTAAGAAAACTTGGTAATAATAGCAAGGAGAGATATTTAATTCTTTAGGATTATTTAAAACAGTAAGATAAAAATGTAATTTTAAAGCAGTGGATATTTAAAAAAATAACAGATATCAAATATACTATTTGCCTACTATGTTGTTTGATTTTCTTATATTCTTTCCTCTCCAGAGGAAAGCATTATTTTTAAATGAGCAATTGATGCATTAGGGATAGTGAAATTATCCAAGTAAACTTATTCTTTAGGCAGGCTTCAGTGTTTTCTGGATGTGACATTATTAAATTGAGGTGGGAATACACTTATAAGGTAATAAATATGTTTTACCTAAGAGTGTGACTAAGGCTAATACATTTTATTATGTTTTATATTATGTATTTCTTGCCTGCTCTTCTATTTTTCATTTTCTGTTGTATTAAAACCTTAATTTACTATTTATTGTGCTTATAGAATATATCTAATCCTAGGTCCCAAGGGATGTGTTTTGATCAGTATGGGGAACTGTATGACAGGTTTATATATTAATATTAGAAAATAATAAATATTTACTAGATGAAATGTACAAAACAGTTGAATGGATTTTGCTCAATATTCCTTATAGTAGTTACCAAGAGACCAGTTGAAACATATCAGCCTTGAAGTATTATTTTTTGAATAAATTTATAACAATTGCAAGCACAAATTTAAGATGAAGTTGCCAGCACAATCTTACAGCATTACCCCTAGGTACTGTCGGTAAGATTGAAATTTTTGATCTCCATCATTATTTTCTACCTAGTACATTCACAGACAGAGTACAGGTAAATAATGTTCTTGAATGAACTCAGTTCATAGTGCCAGTATCTTGAAAGGCACTTTACATCAGTGCTTCCTATCATATGTCAGTAGGGGATTACTAGTCTCAGCTATTCTTTGTTATGAAAACTCTGCTATTTATCCTAATCCTGTCTCTTTTCCCTTACAGAGGTATCTTTTTCATATCATGCAGGCAATTTTGCCTCAGCACTTTCTTTTGGGATTACAATTTCTTTCATATCTCCTGGGGTCTCTTATGATAACTAGTGGAAAGAAATTAGGGAACTTTGTGGACTTGTGTGCTAGTCCAATCTTAAATCAGTTCTTTCATATTCCTAATAAACACATTAAGAGATTCAGCTTTCCTAATTGTGTGGTCACCTCTCAGATAATTGAATTCTACCAATTAACAGCTGGCAAATGACTTTACTCAAAAGAAAAAAAATAGCTGGTAAATGACTTTACTGGAAAAAATTATGTTTACTTTCTTGTGGTAGGAGGGAGCCATACAAACAATCCAACCATTGGACATTTTTCTAAATAAATCATTAGGGGGAAACCATCCTATTGATAATTAAAAGGAGCAAAGTGGAATTCAAATTTATAAAGACAAAAATATCATCATTGTAGGGGACTTCTGGCCAAGATGGATGTGTAGGTAAATATGCTTTGCTTCTTTGCACAACCAAAAGAAGGGCAGCAAAAAAACTTAAAAAAAAAAAACAACCAGAAATGCCAGATAATCAAACTGTATGGAAGTCTGACTCCCAAAGAGTTAAAGAAGAAACACTCATTCTCAGAGGACAGGTGGCAAAGCAGTGGCTGGAGAACCAGGTGGTCCCACATTTGTGTGCTGATAAGCAGGGAGGAACAACTGGGGAGTGAGACAGATTGTACAACCCAGGGTTCCAGTGTAGGAAACTAAAGCTGCAGAACCTCTGGCTATAAAAACCTGTGAGGGTTGTTGTGGTGGGAGAAACTCCCAGCCTTACAGAAGAGTTCATTAGACAGACCTATAGGGCCATAGAATGTACACAAACTGACCGACCCAGGAATCAGCAGCAGAAGGGTCCAATTTGCTTATGGGCAAGTGGGATAGGTGATTGAAAGCAGGGTGAGAGCTGAGCAAGTGGCATTATTTTTTTCATGATTCCTCCCCCACATACAGAACCACAAAGCAGCAGAGTAGGTTACTATGCCCTGGTGGATACCTAAGGTTCTGTCCCTTACAATGTAATGGGTGCACTGAGATGAACAAATATGGCCCAAATGAAAGAACAGATCAAAGCTCCTGAAAAGGAACTAAGCATGAAGGAGATAGGCAACTTATCAGATGCAGAGTTCAAAACACTGGTAATCAGGATGCTCACAGAAATGATTGAGTATGGATGAAAATAGGGGAAGAAGTAAAGGCTATGCAAAGTGAAATAAAGAAAAACAAAGGGAACTAACAGTGAAGGTAAGGACACCAAGACTCTAATCAATGATTTGGAATAGAAGGAAGAAATAAACATTCAAATGGAACAGAATGAAGAAAGAATTAAAAAAAATGAGGAGGGGCTTAGGAACCTCTGGGACAATTTTAAACACTCCAATATCTGAATCATAGGGGTGCCAGAAAGAGAAGAGGAAAAGCAAGAAATTAAAAACTTATTTGAAATAATAGGGAAACTCGACAACCAACTTATGCCATACACAAAAATAAACTCAAGATGGATAAAAGACTGAAATATAAGTTACAACACCATAAAAGTCTTAGAGGAGAACAGAGGCAGGAAAATCTCAGATATACACAAGGAACATAAAAGAAAAAAATAAACAAATGGGACTACATTAAATTACAAAGCTTGGCATAGCTAAAGAAAACATCAGTGAAATGAAAAGGGAACCAACTCTATGGGAAAACATATTTGCTAATGATACCTTGGACAAGGGTTTGATCTTCAAAATATACACAGAACACACACAACTCCACTCCAGGAAGACAAACAACCCAATTAAAAAATGGGCAAAGGATCTGAACAGACACTTCCCCAAGGAGGACATGCAGAGGGTCCAGAGACATATGAAAGGATGCTCAGCATCACTAGCCCTCAGAGAGATGCCAATCAAAACCACAATGTGATACCACTTCACACCAGTCAGAATGTCCATCAGAAACAAATCAACAACAAGTGCTCACAAGGTTGTGGAGAAAAGGGACCCTAGTACACTGTTGGTAGGATTGCACACTGGTGCAGCCACTGTGGAAAACAGTATGGAATTTCCCCAGAAAACTAAAAATGGAACTGCCTTTTGACCTGGTAATTTCACTGCTGGGATTATACACTAAAAATCCTGAAATGCCAATTCAAGAGAACCTATGCACCCCAATATTCATAGCAGCATTATTTACAATAGCCAAGTGCTGGAAACAGCCTAATTGCCAATCAGTAAAAGAGTAAATCAAAAACCTGTGATACATTTACACAATGGAATACTATGCAGCAGAACGAAAGAAGCAGCTCCTACCTTTCACGACAGCATGGATGGATCTGGAGAGCATTATGCTAAGCGAAACAAACCAGATAGTGAAAGACAAATACCATATGATCTCACCTGTAAGTGGAACCTAATCAACAAACAAGAAAACAAAATATAACCAGAGATACGGAAGTAAAGAGCAAACTGATGGTAAGCACAGGTGAAGGAGGAGGGGAGTAATGGTGGAAAGAAGGGGAAAGGTCGTCAAGGAACATGTATATAAGACCCATGGACAAAGACAAAAGTGGGGAGGATCAAGGGTGGGCAGTGGGGATGCGTGCAGCAGGGGAGAGTTGTGTGGGAAAAATGGAGACAATTGTACTTGAACAACAATAAAAATATTTAATAAGATAAGTAAAAACATTAAATCTCCAAACTCAAAAAAAAAAAGAAAAGAAGAAGAAGAAGAAAGAAAGAAAGAAAACTACTTCAATCTGGAGAAGGAAATAGACTTCCAGGAAGTCCATGAAGCTCAGAGAGTCCCAAAGTAGTATTCGAAGTCATGAAATACAAGGACGTACATCCAAGATTGCTCTATCCAGCAAAGCTAACAGAATGGAAGGGCAGATAAAGCATTTCCCAGATAAAGTCAAGGTAAAGGAGTTCATCATCACGAAGCCCTTATTCTATGAAATGTTAAAAGGACTTATCTAAGAAATAGAAGAAGATCAAAACTATGAACAATAAAATTACAACAAACTCACAACTATCAGCAATTGAACCTAAAAACAAAAACAAAAACAAACTAAGCAAACAATAGAACAGGAATAGAACCACAGAAATGGAGATCGAATGGAGGGTTATTAGTGGGGAGGAACAGAGGGGAGAATGGGGGAGAAGTTACAGGGAATAAGAAGCATAATTGGCACATACAAAATACAAAGGGGGAAGTTAAGAATAGTACAGGAAATGGAGAAGCCAAAGAACTTATATGTACAACCCATGGACATAAACTAAACAGGGAGAATGCTGGTAGCAGGGGAGGTACAGGGAGGAGGGGGATTACGGGGAGAAAAAAAATGGGATTACTGTAATAGCATAATCAACAAAATCTAATTAAAGAAAGACACAATTATCTTCTATGGTAAATTTGTTTATTTTTATGTTTCAATGTTTAAAAGCTTTGTTATAAAACAAAATGAAATATTTATTTCTTTTTAAAATGAACTCTTTTTAAAAATAATAATTTTATTATAACATTTTTATAAGGATACCTTAAATTATTCTATGTGTTTTACCAGGGACATCAAACATAATTTGCCTCTCACTTTACTCAGGCCCCCCTTAGGCAAAACTATAGTTAGTTTCTCCGAATACCTTGTCTCGTTTCTTCCCTTTTTGTTTGTTATGTTGATTTCTGTCGGGAACTTAATATTCTTATGTTCTCTGTTCTTTTGTCTTCTCTTGAAAACTCGATCAAGATGGCATCTCATTGATTCATTTAAATTAACAGACATTTTATTACACTTTATAAGTTTGCATTTTAACAAACAGGACAAAGTCCTAATTTTGCTCACACCCATAAATGAAATTGAAATTAGGTATAGGTTGAAATGGGGACATTTAAGGTGACCATTGTGCTTGAAAATCATTGAATAAATAACTTGTTACAACTTGTGCTGGGTTGTTTGTTGTCAGCTCAGCACCACCATCACTTCCTTCCAAGGTCGGGAACTGCAATGCATTTTTAAGAAGCACTGGTTGAGTGATTTCGGGTTGAAGTTTTTCAAATTTCAATGGGCCTCTGTTGACAATAGAAGCAGTCCTCCATCGTCTGAGATTAGCTTCTTCTTGCATGAAGAACTTCCCTGATGAGCTCTCCTGAAGTAATCATTTTTCTGAAAATTGCTGGTCATCCTGAAAATTATGTTCCACTTTCACTCATTTCTTCTAGATCTGTAATTAAACTAAAAGTCCTATAGATGACAGGAAGATGAATATACAGTGTGGACTAGGCAGAGATACAAAATTTGCCCCCACATGATAAGATTTTGCCAATTTATATCAAAGAAACCTGAGAATGGTAAGAGAACATATCACCATATATATACATTACACACACACACACACACGTATATATCACTAAACAAAGATTCTTGATTCATTGTATTGCCCATTTATTTACTTATTTTAAGAATACAAAACACAAGATCTATCCTCTTGGCAAAATTTTAAGTCTACAGTGCAGCATTATTAACTGTAGGTACTGTGCTATACAAATACCTAGACCTTATTCATCATGTATACTGAAACTGAGTACCATTCAACTAATACTTCCCTATTTTCCCCTACTTCTAGTCCCTGACAACTGCCATTCTACCCTCTGTTTTTATGAGTTTGACTACTTTAACTTCCTTATACAATTGATATAATGCAGTGTTTGTCTCTATATGTCTGGCTTATTTGTTATTGCATTGTAGTCCAGGTTCATCCATTCATGATGCAAATGATAGGATTTCCTTTTTTAAAGACTAAATTATCTATCTATCTATTTATCTATCTATCACCTATCTATCATCTATCTATCAATCATCTATTCATGTATTACATTGTCTTTATCCATTCATCTGCTGATGGAAATTTAGGTTGCTTTCATATCTCAGCTATTGTGAATAATGATGCAATGAACACGGGAGTGAAGATACCCATAAGATCTGGATTTTAATTCCTTTGGATATGTACATTGAAGTGAGATTTTTGGGTCATGTGGTGGTTCTATTTTTAATTTTTTGAAGTACCTCCATACTCTTTCAGTAGTGGCTTCACCAATTCAAATTTCTACTAACAAAATCACAAGGCTTTGCTTTTCTCCAAACCCTCAACAACACTTACTATTTCTTTTCTTTTTTTTCTTTCTTGATGACAGCCACTCTTACAGGTGAGATGATATACCGTTGTTGTTTTGATTTACATTTCCCTGATTAGTGATGTTGAGCATCATCTTATGTCTATTGGCCATTAGTTTGTATTCTTTGGAGAAATAGCTATTGAGGTCCTTTGCTCATTTTTAAATCAGGCTGTCATTATTAATTGTTATTATTATTATTAAATTTGCTATTGAGCTGTAGGAATTTCTTATATATTTTGAATATTAGCCCTATATTAGATACATGATTTGCAAATATTTTCTTTCATTCTATAGGTTGTTCATTTTGTCAAAAGACTTTGAGACAAAACTGTTACAAGAGACAAAGATCATTCCATATTAATAAAAGGGCCAATTCAACATGAAGATATAACAATTATAAATATATATGCATCCAACATCAGAAAACCTACATAAATAAAGCAAGCATTTACAGATATGAAGGAAGAAATAGATAGCAATAGAGTAATAGGAGACTTCAATCCCCACTTTCAATGATGGATAGATCATCCAGACAGAAAATCAATAAGGAAATAGCAGAGTTGAGCAACACTATAGAACACATGGATTGAGTGTTTTAAATACAGTTACAACTTCAAATACAGTAAAACAGAGAAGCGATCTCTGACATTTAGTAGCATGGAGATAAAAAAGCTCGCTTAATGATAAGGGTCTCAGATGTGTTGTAGGGATGGAAGTTGTAGGGACTGGTATGAATTAAGGAGAAAATAAGAGGAACTTAAAGATATACATATAACTGAATCAAAACAAAAATGGTTGAAATGGTACAACAGTTGAACAACAGTAAGTACAAAACAAAACAGAAAAGCAAACAAACTAAAAGCCAAAATTTAAAAACCTTCTTCATGTTAAATATATCTTTCTTTTTTAATTTTTATTTATTTATTTATTTATTATTTTATTTTATTTTATTTTATTTTATTTTATTTTATTTTATTTTATTTTATTTTAATTGTTGTTCTTGTACAGTTTTCTGTCTTCTACTCTCATCCCAGCCCATGGCCCCAGACCTCCCCAGTTCCCTCCCATTTCAACGCCCCCTAGTTTTTGTCCATGTGTCCGTTATACTTGTTGCTCTAAATCCTTTGCCTTTTCCCCTGAAATTCCCTCCCCTCTTCTCCCTGGTGACTGTCAGCCTGTTCTCAATTTCAGTGTCTTTGGTTATATTATGCTTCTTTGTTTGTTTTGTGTCACCTGTAAATATATCTTTGAGTTATGTTCCTTCTATTTTTCTTTTTACCACTTCTCTTCCCAAAAACAAAATCTATATTCCAGCCACCTAATTTTCTTCCTATGCCACTCTAGGAAATCATTTTTTCCTCAGTCATCCATGACTGCATAATTATACTTTATTGTCCTCTTAAAACTTTCTCCTCTCCTGCTATTCAAGACCTTCTACTTCATTGTTTCACCTTTTTAACATTTTTTTTAATATGTTGTCTCTCTTCTACTTTTTCACAAAGTGTGTTTGACAGGTTTTTCCCATCAGTTTTTATACATTCTTCCACACTAATTGTCTCACTACCATATGGCTTCAATAACTACAATGATCTCTTTCCTTTCTTTCTTTTAATTGTTGTTCAAGTACAGTTGTCTCTATTCCCCCACTGCTTCCCCCCACCTCCCAATGATCTCTTCATTGTGAGTGATTAATACATTTAAATCCTTATCCACTTTCACTCCCAAGCTCGACATCTACATCTCTAATTTTCTTATCAATATCTTCACTCACATAACCTGTAAACAGGCTGTAACATCTTGTAAATGTACTCCTCTTCAAGACCTTCCATGGGTTGAAGGAAGCAAGCTCTCACGAAGATATTATTTTGCATAGAGTTGAAAATTGTTCCAGGGTCAAAATACATTTTATAGAAATAAGAGTGCCTTTGGAAATTTATCTAGTTTAGATCTATAATATTTAATTTTAATATAGCTATTAGTAGACATATTTTACTCCTGACAAATTCTGAGAACTATGTAGAAAGCATGCTTTTATAAGAATAATTAATCAAATGTTTAGTATGACATTAATGTTCCAAGGAGAGATTATCAGTATGAATTTTAATTAGTGACAACATACTTTAGATCAGAGTGGAAACAGTCTGGAATGGCTGATTATACTGTTGAACACTAGAAGTTTTCATCATGTTTTACTGTAAAACACCATAATATATTAATAAGTATGCACTATGTAAGTCAATGATATGATTTTAATGAGTTGATTATATATACCTCAAGCATTTAGTTAATGTTGTTACATGGATAATGGTTATTCAAAGTGATTTTATTAATAAGTAGCAGTTTTGAATTGACAAAAGATATTTTATTCTAAGTTATAGGAATCCTAATGCAAGAGAAACTTACAGGATATAAAATTGATTTTTATTTTTCATTCACAGTACCAAAGTGAATATGAATATGAGCCAAATAATGAAAAATGTGCTTGAAATAAATGTATTTAAATACCAGGAATGTTATTCTAACAAGAGAGGATTCATTTAACTTCTCTATTATATAAAATTATTAAGTTCAAGGCTTTAACGGTTCTTTTTTGCATGGTATACAAAGATGAATTTAAAGCTAGTAATGATTGTTTAAAGGAGAGAGAGTTGACTAGGAAATGTGGAATTAGGAACAGGTTTTAGGAGGAAGTGATATCTAAAAAGGACTTGAAGTGCAGGAGGACTTGGGAAAAGGGAATCCCAGATAAAAATGTAAGCAAGATTGTAGTGGAAACCCAGAGTGTCCACATGGAGCCAAGATGATTTTAGTTGGACTGAAAATCTGTGTGTATGATAAAGATAAAGATAAATTTAGGAAAATATTGTCAATAGACTTGAATACCTGGCCGTGACATTCGGACTTTTAGAGATAGTGGACGACCATAAAATTGGTTTGAGTTTGGTGAGAAAATAAAGGGACCTAAGCTTTAAAAATATAATCTGACAGTAGTGTGGAAAATTCATTAGTAGAAGAAGAGGGAGTGCATGGATAAGTGGTTTCCTTGCAGTTGTAGCCTATTTGTGTGGCTAGGGTACCATGGCATTACCATATTCCACAAGGTGGACATGGCTGTATTTTGCTCAGGTCTGAGCCTCTCTTTCCCTTTGTGAATACTGTGTGAATTCAGCCAAGTGCCACATTTTCTCTGTTGGGGGGACATTTTGTGGACAAATTATTTCTCTTTGTGCCTATTTATTTTCTTGTTGATGGCACACCAACACTGCCTTCACTGGTTTTTAATCCTCTGCTGTCAAAGCCATGAAGTGTACTATCTTCTTTTTGCATTTTAGACTAGTACATAAAAATGTAAATTTTCAGGGAATCTTGTTTTTTCCCCCCTCATATGGTGATCAATAAATGATGATTTCTTTCTTTAAACTCTGCTTTCTCTCTCCCCTCTGTAACACCTGCATTTTTGGGGTCTTCTCACACTCGTCTTTGACTTCAGCATGCTATTCTTTCATTAACCTTTCCCTTTCTTGTGTATTGACCTTTCCTGGAATCTCATCTGCACTTTCTTCTTTTTATACCATTCCTAGTTGATCTCGCTAATGCCTACAAATTCAACTACTATTTGAAAAATGATGTTTCCAAGTCTTTATGTTTAGTAGAGTTTGTCTTTAGTTTGATATCCCTTTTTTTCTGTAAGCTAAATGTACAATTCCTAGATGTTATAAAATATTAAATATTTGAAACTTAACACGTTCAAAACTTAGTATATCCTCTTCCCTTTTTTGTGCATTTTCTTTTAAATTTCCAGTACATGGTTTCACTGTTAACTGATTTTTCCAAGCCAGTACCCTAGGAATTTTTCTTTCTTTTTCAAGTTTTATTTATTTTTTCCACATTTTTATTGTTTTTTAAGTACAGTTTTCTACATTCCACCCCCTACTCCCTGCCATCCTGTCATCCCCACTTCCCATCCTTGATCCTACCCCCCTTTGATTTTGGCCATGGGAATTTTTCTTGATGCTTCCCTCTTTCTTACCTTCTGCTACTGATCAACTTTCACCTCCCAAATTGTTTCCAATGTACCTCTCTCTTTTTTTTTCTTCCTGGAAAGGCTGTATTTCAGGCCCTCTTTGCATAAATAATTATATACTTTTTGACATGTTTACCTGCATCCTGTCTTTTTCCTCTGAAAATTCTCTTAGAGTCATTTTTCTAAAATGCAAATATGATCCCATCTCCATCAGGATAAAACTCAAACTTCTTACCTTGACATACAAGGCTGCTAGTGGTCAGACTCTGTTTATTTCTTTGGATTCATTTATATCACTAAACTATTGCATTTCTCAGGGTGCAATAGTAAAACTTTTTTGCAGAAATTATGTCCTCTATTTAGATGTCCTTCCCTATCTTGTCTTCAAGTCTGTATATATCCTTTACAGTCTCAGCTCAAAATTCAACTTATTATTATTCAGAAATGCTTATTATGCATTAACTGTGTGCCAGGCACTGTGCTAGTCAATTCTTTGAGAATAATTCCTTGATTTCCAGGCACTTACCATTCTGCCCTGTTAACATTTCTTCTATCAAATTGAATTGTCAAGATCTGGATACTTATCTGCCTCTTTTACTGAACCATATGCTTCCAGAGGGCAAGGAATTTATCTTATTCATATAGGTGTCATTACCTCGTAACATAAATGATCATTAAATGTTGAACAAATAAATGAATGGTTATTTTAAGCAAAATGATATTACATTTCTTAGGGACACTTGGAAAAACATAATTTTCCTTGAGCTTAGTAGAACACAAATACTGTTTCCTGAAACTTTAAACCTACTGGGCTAGAAAATGAATGTTTTAAAATAAATGGAACACCTCAGCATTCTAGTTAATTGGTGTGAATGATTTCTGACAGAAGGTTTACTATCAAATAGCTACCTACTCTGCCTCTCTTTTGTGTTTATCATATATGTTTTCATAGAAATTAACAATAAACCAAAGAGATGTTTACTCACAGATACTATCGCTTTTCATTTGAGTGTGGATAATGAACACTAAGAAGACAGGCAGACTAAGACAGGCAGACTTTCCAGGGAGTAATAGATTGTCATAGTTTGTGTTATCAGTGGTTATTCTCAAAAAAGAAGAGGCACTAAAGTATCATTTCCTGCCCAGGAGTTAAAAGCAAGGGCCAGATCAATGATTCTTTAATGAAAATCTATGTAGCACACACTGTCATAATCGTACTGTATTCGTACAAATCAGAGGCAAGAATGAACTATTCTATTGCATTCATGGGCAGGGAGAGCTTTTTGGATTACATAGCTCCCAATTCATCTTTTAATAAATGAGGGAATTGAGGGCCAAAGATATTTAAGTATTAACTTGAGGTGACAAGGCTAGCCTAGCTAGTGGTAGAAGTAGGATAGAAGCCATTCTAACTAAAATTTCTTCCAGCTGTTTTAAGTTCTGGCAGAAGATCATACTCTGTGAACCATGTGCAGGCCAGATTGGTAGTACATTCACTTTAAACAAGCACATCAGTCAGTCATTAATTATATGCATATATTTATTGTTCACATGGTTAATAGTCATGTGTCAAATAGCTCACATTTGATATTAGTTTAATATCATAAACCAAGATCTCACAGATATTATTTTTCCTTAGTTATGTCATGAATACAAGCAAGAGGTCAGCTTTCCCTTTAACTCTGCAGAGATAAATGCGATTTGCAGTGCCTAATGTAGTTACTGCAGGGTCTATGGAATGTCAAGTCTAATCTCCAGCCTTTATATTCCCACTGGATTGCCTATACTTTCTGGGAAAGTTGTTAGGAGGAGTTTGTGCCAGATGGTCAAGTACCCATGAGCTTGGATTAGAACTTCTCCAGGAAAACAATATGATATGAAGTCTGCATGATGGTCTGGGAGTGGACAAAGAGGGGAAGGGAGAAAGAAAGGAAAAGGAAGCAATAGAATAGAGGAACTAAATAAGAAATGCAAGGACAGTATGTAAGAACATAAAGAAAGAATGGAGAATGTAAGGTAGTAAGCGAAGCACTTATTGAATTCCTCCCTGTAAAGGCAAGATATTGTGCTTGAAAGTTTCAGTTTTCTCATTTAATCTTCCCAACTTCAGAAAAGATCCCATTTTACAGGTGAGGAAATGAGTGAGACACATTGATATTAATAAGTCATATGCCCAAGTAGGTGTCCTGTACTCACATACTGTGTTTAGTAAGTATCAGGACTAGAATTCAATCCCAGACTGTGGCAGGAGAAAGAGCTCAAAAATGGATAGTGAGGACCTTGGAAATTTAGTTCTTCTCACTAGCTTGATTCAAATGGCCCTAAAGTGTCTGCCCTTAGGAACTTCAAGTGGGTTCCTTGGTAGACTTGAAAAAACCTTGAAAAAAATGAAGCCAATTAGTGAGATCTTACTGGTCTGATTACTGAAGATTGTCGGAATGATGGGAATGATGGAAAGATGGGATAGTACAAATGATAATGTAGGACCTCCCAGAGATGAGTGTGTAATGTTTTAGTTTTCTTTGTCTGCAGAAATCACACAAACAGAGTGGAAACTAGTCCTCACATGGAGAGGAGTGTGTATATGTGTGTGTGCGCACGCACGTGTGTGTGTATGATGACTGTGGAGTGGTCCTATACACGAAAGTGGGCTGGGATCTGGAACCATATAAGATGAAGATTGTAATTACTTCCTAGCTCCTGATTGTCCAAAGATATGTTATAATTTGGGAACAAGGTTACTAGCAGGTTGAACTGAATTGCACACATTTAAGTACATCCAAATACCCACCATCTGCATTAAAATATTTTTAAAATCACAACCTGCAGTTTTCAAAAGTGAATGTCTTTATTATTTACATAAGAGTGGAACAGTTTCATTATATATAAAGAACTAAATATGGGAAATTATAAAGAAGAATGTAAAAATTCAACAGAAATCTATATGACAGAAGAATCAGTTTAAATATTTGCTGAATAGTATTTAAGAGATCTCTTTCTGTGCATTTGGCTCTTATACTTCACAGCCTTTTCAGTAACAAGGGAGAAATTTTGGTTCCCTTTCTGGTTGCTCTTATAAATTAGGAGTTCTCAGGTGACCTCACATCGGGTGTTTTATAAATGTCCAATGAATGATGTTATTGGCAGCTGACCTAATAGGTCCCATTTTTTCACATGTGAAGGGAACAACCCATAATTATTTTGCACAGGATATGTTTCATTCAGGGCTGGAAACCTTTCCAAATGTATTGCCACTCCTGTGGCAATTATTCATACTTGAAAAAGAGTAAAAGAGTGAAGGTTTTGTGAGGAATTGGGAGGTGACAATGGCAACACAGCTAGATCAATGGAGCACACGAGCAGACAGTGGCCCACTTGCCAGCCTGGTTGTTTTGCACAGATGGAATCAGAATAAGCTTCAAGGGCAGCTTCCCTTCCAACAATAAAGAGGCCTGAAACAGGAAAAGACAGGGATGAACCCTGGTGACAATGGGCTTGGGGGCAGGTTCTAGCCCAGCTCTGTCAGTTGTTTAGCAAATCCCTTAATCTCATCAAACTTCTGGCTCTTCATCTGATTTGTGGAAGTTGGACCTGGATATTCTCTATAGTTGGTTGTCGTTAAAACACTTTGAAATGTTATGACCAACTTCAATTATATGAACATTTTGAACTCCTGTATAGTTGAATATAGTGTCAACCAAGTTTGGGGAAAAATGAAGATAAAAATATTAGAAAAAATGTATATGTCCATCAAAAAAGGGAAATAGTTAAATAAATGATGGTATAGCCATCCACTGGAATATCATGTGGTTGGAAAATGAAAGCAGAAACTCTTTATATACGAATACATTATAGAATAATCTTTAATGTAAAGGTAAATAAGACAGGAAGGTACAGAGAAGTATAAAAAAAAGAAGAAAAAATTTTCTTATATATGCATAAAACCTCCCTGGGTGAATAAACAAGAATTTGGAGCATTGGTTGCTTTTGAGGGAGGAGTCTGAGAACCTAGAGAGCAGCAGGTAGAAGACTTCTTACTGGATACTGTTTTTTACCTATTGAATTTCAAACCATATGAATATGGTACCTATTAAATCAATGATAGAAAACTTAAATTATTCAAAAGATAGCTCTGTGTATATGTACAAATAGATAGCTAGGTAAAAATAATTTCAAAATAGATGGGATAATACTCTGAGTGCAATACTCTTATATTTTTAGTTAAAATATAACACTTCACATAGATTTCATAAAAAGCCTACAACTGAACTAATTTTTTAACTTCAGACTAATTATCTGTTTTTAATCACAAAGACATATTAGGGTTGGTAATATTTTTCTAGAATTAAAAAATTCTGGAGGAGAGAAGATGGCGGCGCGGTGAGAGGACGTACATCCCTCTGCCTCCCCCACACAGGTGTTAAACCAGGACATTTTTCAATGCAGCACAGCAAACAGACACCAGAAACACAGCATATTTGAAAACAGATTATTGAAAATTGCAGTGGACATTGAAAAACTGGACAGTAAGGAGAGTACTCCAGCGGCGTGGAGACCAGAGCAGGGGCTGAGAAACCAGGCCAGGGCTGGCCGTAAGACTCTAGGGAGGGAGCTGGAGCACCTGCTCCCTGAGCAGCCAAACAGGGACCCAGCAGCGCCGGCATAAACCTGGTCGCTTGAAATCCCACAGAGAGGAGTTAAGATCTCATAGCCCTGGGAGGACTGAACGCTGGAGCTGGAGCGCACACTTTTGTCTGTGTCCACGCAACATTGTAAACAGCTGCTCAGGGATCGTTGCATCAGCGCGCCCAGGGAGACCCGGTGCGACCCGGCATGCAGTCGCTCGGCACCATAGGGGTTGAACCGTGTTCGTGGGACAGTTGGAACCTGTGTAAGGAAGACTCAGGGAACATTGGGACTTGTGGGAGCGTGACCACAGTTCGCGCCTGGGTCCCTGGGCAGAGAATCTTGGGACACCTCTGAGGACAGTAGCCCAGAGAAAACTGAGTGCTGAACAAGGGGGGAAAAAAAACAATACGGTCACCCCTCAGCCACTACAGTCTTCAAGGCCAGAAAAATCAGATTGGTAAGATTGATAACAGCAAGAATTAGCGGTTTTGGTGTTTTTCGGTTTTTTAATTTTTTTGTGGGTTTTTTCTCTTTTTCTTTTTTTCATTATTTTGATCTTTTTCCCCCTCAACTCCTTTTGGCTTCTCAATACTTCTTTCTTGTTTTACTCCTTCTTCCTTTCTTTCCAAGCTTACCTCTCCTTCCTGTTTTTTTCTCTTTTTTCTTTTTCATTCTACTTTTCTTTATTCTCTTTTCATTTTTTTATTTCCTTTTCTTTCTTTTCTTTTTTTCTTTTCCTTCACTTTTCTCTTTTTTAAATACATATGAGTGAGACAAAAAC
>PVKU01003089.1:0-194257 GCA_004027475.1 Anoura caudifer | reverse complement strand
ATCCAACTTAGAGACTCAAGAAAAGGAAACCAGGAAGGAAATAATAATAATAATGACCTGAACAGAAAAAAATGAAAAGAATATTTAAAAAAGAAGGGAAAGTTCAAGAGACAAATGCTGAGTTTTAAAAAGTAACTCCTAGGATGACAGCTAGTTGTGGGGAAGGAGGTGAAAGAATGGAGGGATTGACCAAAAGGATAAAAGACTCGTGGACATAGACAGCAGTGTGGTGATTGTTGGGGTGGGCGTGTATAAGGGGACTAAATGGTAATGGGAAAATACAATAAAGATTATTTTAAAAAAGGAAAGAAATAGTAGCTCCTAAACACTTTCAGTTTGGTGCTGCTCAAATCAAATCCAAGTTTGCTCATCTAAATTCTTGGAAATGTTAACATGCCTCTGTTTATCACTTAACAATTGCTATATAGGGGGGAGCTTGGTGAAAGGTATGTGCAACTCCTCTGTGATATTGCTGCAACTTACTGTGTGTCTATAATTGTTTCAAAGTAGAAAGTATCTTGCCACTGTAACCCTTCATTCCACCTATTTGGTCCCTTATAAAACATTAGGCTATGTGCTTGTTTTGGAGGTCATACTAACTATGCCAAATTTTGGACTTAAGTTTATAGAAGGCAGGTTTGGCTATAGTTCCTGTTAGTTTTGCCCATCACAAGTTAGTAGTACTTTAGAGTGATGTGAAATACTTCCAGAGAAAAGGAGAATGCATCCAAAGGCCTTGTGTATAGAGAGTAAAGACACTGTCATACACCAAATTATCAGCAATACTACCTTTTCTGTTTTCTATTTTCTTCATTTTTTCCTTAAACTAACTGAGTAACCTAATTTATAGATGTGGGTTTTAACTGTAGAGTAAAATAGAGTAACTGTTCAAATAGTTTATTTTAACATCAATTATTTTTAATTTAAAAACCAGAGCCCATTTTTAACATCTAATAACACTCTTGACTTGTAAAATAAATCAAATGTCTCCTTCAAAATAAAAAATCACATCTAAAAATCAAGGCATTTTTATAACATTTAAAATATATGTTAAATACATTTCCTAAATAACAACTGGGTGTGGTTGTGCAACCTTCCTTTCTTTCTTCCTTTCTTCCTTTCTTTCTTTCTTTCTTTCTTTCTTTCTTTCTTTCTTTCTTTCTTTCTTTCTTTCTTTCTTTCTTTCCTTCCTTCCTTCCTTCCTTCCTTCCTTCCTTCCTTCCTTCTTTCTTTCTTTTTTCTTCTTTTTTTTTTTCCTGTAGAACTTTTTTTTTTAGATGAATGAGGGGGAGGGAATTACAATGAATAGAAACTCTTCCGGAATCTATCATGTGGATAGATTTGGAACTTGTGAATGTTAATGTGGCTTCAATGGTCAGCTGGCACTAGCTACCATTAATCACATTTATATTTATTTTCATTTGTCAAATGGCCTCTTTGAATTAATGTCTGTTAAACCTAAATAACCCTCTCATGTTCAGTCATCCAATGGGCTAATGATATTTTTATAATAAATTAAAACTTTTTGCCTTTATCAGTGAAAAATAACTATCTCCTTTTACATAAAATAATTAGTGCCATGGGTTTGCCTTTTATATCTACACTAATTGGTATGTATTATTTTTTTAATTCTTTGGAAGAAATCCTGTGAGCAAAAGACCAACATTTTCTTTGCAAGTTTAGTGGAGTGAATGAGTGCTTACCCAAATCAAAAGTACTTCTGTCTGACATTGTGATGAAGGACAATCAACAGTCCTGAGTGGGTAAAGGGCCAATGCACAGATCTGAAAGTGAGTATTTTCATATCAAATGTCTATACTTAAGGCATGTATATGTTGGATAAGTGTTTTGTATTGTTATATTTTCTTTTTATTTAATAACAATATTTACTGTTCTAGAGCAACCAGTGATAGCACATCTTTGATGGATATTTAAATTTTTCTTCATTTTCACAGACTAATATTTACTTTTTTAGTTTAGACAAATAAGTTCCAAATTCAATGGAATAGAGAAGAATCACAGAAACCACAGAGAGGACATACCTGGAGCCTGGGCCCCAAAGTCTCTGGAGCAAATTCCACATTCAATAAGACAACATACATGAACTTGAGGCCTGACTAATACACTATTCATATTCAGCTCGCAGTATTCTGTAAACCATTATTGCTCTTTTCCAAAGTCATGCCTACTTGAAAAATACTGACATTATATTAAGACTCTTCACTTGAATATTAATTATTTGTGGATTCTTTATAAAATCACTTAATGTGCTTCAATGCCAGTAACTTAATCAAAAAGGGACTGCACCAAATTGGTGCAATTGCATTCTACACTTGCAGGAAAGTAATTTCAAATCTCTGTACTGAAATGATTTCTGGGCAGGATGCTCTTGGTGGTGGTATTTGGCAGTGAGTTCAGAAATACAACACTAACCTACTTTCTTACAAAAGGATTGTAGAATAATAAAGCCATCAGAATATATTTTTCTCAATAAAGGTATAAGGTGAGAATCTGGAATGGAGGTCATCCTATGAAATAAAATTTTAAGTAAAAGTATAAATTGTAAAAGTTATTTATAAATTAGAATAATACAATATATTAATATTCACATGTATTTTGAATTAACGGATAAAATTTAATAAAATCTTGACACAACCCTGGCCAGGTGGCTCAGTAGGGTGGAGCATTGTCCTATACACCAAAAGGTTGTGGGTCAGAATCCCAAGTGTGGCATTCACCTGGGTTGTGTGTTGCATCCCCACTTGGAGCATGTGCCAGAGGCAACCAACACTTGTTACTCTCTCACATTGATGGCTTTTTGCTCTCTCCCTTTCTCTTCCTTCCTCTGTCCCTAAAAATCAATAAACATATTCTCAGGTAAAGATTAAAGAAGTAGCTACATACTATTACTCATATATCATTAAAAGTTAAATGATATTGAAATATGAAATTATATTAAATACTAGTATATTAAGAATAGAATTTTAAATATTCCTTCCAATTGACATTTTATAAGAGGTTATACTATGTGTATATCATCAAGGCTGTTTCTTTACAGTATAATATAAATTGAAGATTTAGAACATTTTGAAATTTATTTGATTATTTGTCCTAATAGTTTAAAATGCTGTTTTGTATCAAAGACATACTAAAGTTCTGATTTGCTGAGAGTTTAGACTAACCAAACTTAGTTGTCAAGTTAATGTACTTTGTTTAAACTTGTAGAATTACTGTAAAGATTTTTTAAGTGAAAGCAGAATAGTAAAATTGATAACAATTTCATAAAATTATAAAGTATTTTTGCTTATACATCTATCCATATTGCCTTTATCAAAAATATTTAAAATAGTTTATTAATTATATATAAAGACGAAAATGAATTACCAATTGTTTGAATACAGAAAACATTTAAACGTGTTTTTCTTCTTCTCTTTACCATTTAAATATTTCTAACCTCATCATGAAGTTGTGAAACTTATTCTCCAGCCCCAACTGTTCTAAACTATTAACACAGTCTACCGCTGTATGTTTTTACTTGGAGTATACTATTTGCTTTCATTAAAATTCTAACAGTGATTTCACTAACATTGTAGAATTTCAGGGGTATGTTAAATGCTTTTATGTCCTTCATTCTCTACTCAGAAAAAAAAAATTGACTTAGTGAAATTAATATAAACTATTATTTAGAGAATTTATATTGAGTCTTGCGGACACCTGGTGACCATTTATTCACATAATGGTGCTTTTTCACTAAGAGTAATTCAGTAACTTTAGAAACTCTGCTGAATTATGAGTCAATAACTCTGCAAATGAGCAATACATATTTGTGCGTATGTGATTTGGTAAAAAAAAATTAAAAAACAAAAACATGTTACCTGTACTTAGTATATTTAGATATTTTGCAAGTTATAACTAATTTTCAAACAACAGATATTTTAAAAACTGTTCTTGAACACTTATTATTTACTTTTATATATTTTTCTTGAGAGAAAATTTGCTGTTCAGTCAGTTGCTTTTATACACCTACAGTCTCTGAACTACCTTTCTCACACATACATGGCATATATGTGACATACATGTGACATACACACACGCACAGAAAGCATTTTGAGCTAAATGGTACAAAATAACAAATCTAAGCTGGGCAGGGCAAAGTGCCTGTATTCACAATTCTTAACAACTCTGAAGATTACCTTTCTGCCTCCCTATTTATCTCTGTCACTGGAATTCAAACACTGTCATGTTGGTTGGGAAAGACCAAGACAAATTGTCTACTGATTTATACCACCTGTTCTAGTAATAAGCTGAGAAATTACACCGCAAAAAGCTTAGATAAGTAAGAGAAAGCTAAATATCTTTTCTTAGTAATGAATAATCTATAAGTTCACATCCTTCTGAGTCATGGAATGCTTATCAAACAATTCTGCTGCAGACACTATTGAATCCAGCATTCGCCAGCGTCAGAATGACAGCATCTAATTGGAGAGGTGTTAGCTAACTTCTTACTTTGAATCTCCGTATTTCGTAGACAGTGTCTGAAAACACTACCACAGAAAACCAATCATATGTGTAATCAGATCATTATCAGGTTATTCAAGCTAAAATAACCATATGTTGTTTACCAGTTTTTAATTTTTGTTCCAGAGTCCCATTTTGTTTATTAACTTTTGTCTTAGACCAAAGTATATGTTTAGACACCTACCCAAAAGATAAAATAATTTTTGAAAATGTTTGTTCCTTTGAATATATTGAATATGTGTGTAGAAAAATTATACAGACTTATATTTAAACAAACCAAGCAGATATTACATATCCAACTGAGTAATCTGTCAGAATTATCCTATTGTAAGATTGTATTGATAGTGCGTTTCATGGCAAACAATGGACTAAATATGTACTGAACTGTCTGTTGCTGAAAATTTGTTATGAGTTTTCATGTTTAGCATTTTTTAATTCCCCAAAAGCACTAACCATAAAAATAAAAATAAGTATTATTATATTAAAAATGAAGTAATTCTTATTAACCAAAAGCAGCATAAGTAAAGATAAGTATAAAAATAGATCATCAAATGACAAGTACAGTTTTCTGAAATTTTAAAATAAGGTAACAAGAGCTAGTAGAATGTAAAGAAATGCAAGCATTCATTCACTACTAGTAATAACATAAATCAGTGCAACTGTTTTAGAGATATATTTGTATTTTTTTATGAAATTAGGTATACAAGGCTTACCTCCAAGTTACATCACCCAGTGAGTTCATGAGGATGTTCTTAGCTTCTTTGTGGTGGCAAAAGTTGGAGAAAACTAAGCCAAAATCACAAGGGAAATAATAATAAAATGTGTTATGTCAACATACAGCAATGCTATCAATTATACTTAAAATATAAAACTGAGTTTTAAAACTTTTTTAAACTCTTTAGGATAATTTGATTGATATAAGCAAAATTATAAAGCAAACACATTTTCAAGTATATTCTTTTCTAAAGGTATACCTTAATATATTAATAAGATTTCTCATTGCAGAGTACATGGAAAGGAATAGTTTTGGAATAGGGAGAAGAAGAGGAAAAATAATTAAACAATAAAAATGTAATATTTTAAATATTTATAATAATGATATGCCATTAATTGAATAATTTTAATAACTAAATACTCTAAACAAATTAAATAGCAATACATTAAATGTTGATGTTTAGTCAATAAAAAAGTTTCCAATGTAGGGCATCCACTGAAATAGAGAAAGTCAATAATAGAGTACTTGTTTTTATTTCATTTAAAAAAGCATATCATCTATCCATAGATATCATCCACTTTACAAGACAATTGTAAATGCAAGTTATTAATCATTGAGTACATTGCATAATTGGTAAATAAAACAATAACCAAAATTTAATAACTTCATTGTCTTCTGCATTAAAAAAAAAAAGAGTGAGAAATGTGATTTTGAATCTAAAAGCAGAATGTTCTCTCTATGGTCACCTGGCAGAGCTGGTGCCCTGAGCAATGGCCCTGTCAGGAGATTGGTCTATCCCTTCAGTAATGGTGGGGCAACCCAACTGCCATGCAGAGCAACATAAGCTATTAATGTCACACTGTTATTTTCATTCGCTATTTTTTCACACACCCCGTGATTAAAATTTCCATGTAGATTTACCAATCAGTTCCCTCTAAATGATCTATCACAGGTTAAGATTTTCTGCTTCTAAAATCTATCAGGTATGCATGTCATGTAAAGATTCACCAAAATGACTCAACTAATGCAATATAGACACTATGGAGCCCATACTAAGCAGTATGCGTGACTGTCACTTTTGTGTGTAGATATACAGAACCCTGACTTCTCATTCTAATATAAAATAATAGTAATTGCAAAACATTCAAATAGTACAGAAAGAAATAAAGAGATAAAAACTAAGTACCATCAAAACATAATGACTATTCAGATACATATCAATGCATATAAAAAAATGTATACTCTCCATGTATTTAACATGACCTGTTAGCTGTTAGATTTTCCTAAAACAGTGTATATAAATATGCATGGCCTTTTTGTTTGTTTGTTTGTTTTTTACTATTTATGCTATTACAGTTGTTTGTACTTTCTCTCCCTTTCCCTAACTCCACCAAGCCCTACCCTCTCCTCTCTCTAAGTCAATCCCCATACTGTTGTCCTGGTGACCATGGGTTGTGCATAGATGTTCTTTGGTTAATCCCTTTGCTATCTTTCATCCAGTTCCCCTCCCCACCCCCTTCAGCAGTTGCCAGTCCTTCCCACGTATTTATGCTTCTGTTTCTATTTTGTTCGTTAGTTTATTACATTCATTAGATTCTACATATAAGTGAGATTATGTGGTATTTGTCTTTCACTGATTGGCTTGTTTCACTTAGCACAATATTTCCAGGTCTATCAATGCTATTGAAAAATATAAGATTTTCTTCTTTTTTAATGCTTTCTGGTATTCCCTTGTGTAAATGTACCAGAACTTTTTTATCCACTCATCTACTGATGGGTACTTAGGCTTTTTCCTGATCTTGGTTATTGTAAGTAATGCTGCTGTGAACATAAGGGTGCATATATTTTTTTGAATTAGTGTTTTGGGATTCCTAGAATATATTCCCAGAAGTAGGGCAGCTGGGTCAAAGGCAATTCCATTGTTAAATTTTTGAGGGAAGTCCATACTGTTTCACACACTAGTTGCACCAGTCTGCATTCCCACCAACAGTCCACTAAGGTTCCCTTTTCTCCACATCCTCACCAGTACTGTTTGTTGATTTATTGATGGTAGCCTTTCTGACAGGTGTGAGATGATATCCCATTATGGCTCAACAACATGATCACAATCAAGAGAAGGATAACAACGAATTTAAAAATAAGAAACATCCAGAACTACCAGAAAAACAAACTATATGGAAGTCTGACAACCAAGGAGTCAAGGGAATGTTCATCTAGACTGGTAGGAAGGATGGAAATGGGCAGCCAAGGCAGAGACCACACACAGCAAGGCAGTGGACCATGCAGGTGAGGCAGGGACTGGCTGACTGGGTGGTCCCACATTCACCAGAAGATAAGTTGGTAGGAATAACTGGGGAGTGAGACAGACCTTGAAACCCAGGGTCTCAGTGGGAAACTAAACACTCAAAACCTCCGGCTATAAAAAAATTTGGGGGGTTGCAGCAGTGGGAGCAACTCCCAGTCTCATAGAGAGTCTATTGGAGAGGCCCATGGCATCCTAGAACATAGACAAACCCACCTACCTGAGAATCAGCACCTGAAAGGGCACAATCCGCTTGTGGGAAGTGAGAGAAGTGACAGCAAGTGGGGTAAGAGCCAAGCAAGTAGCAATGTTCCCTCTCTGAACACTCCCCCACATACAGCACCACCATGCAGAGAAGAGAGTTGCCCTGCCCTGGTGAATACCTAAGGCTCTGCCTCTTACATTTCAGGTGTACCAAGACATAGAAATATGACCCAAATGAAAGAACAGATCAAAATTCTAGAAAAAGAACAAAGGACAGGAGACAGAAAACCTATCACAGGCAGAGCTGAAAACAATGGTAACCATGGTGCTCACAGAATTGACTGACTATCATTGCAAAATAGAGGAAGAAGTGAAGGCTATAAAAATGAAATAAAGGAAAATGTACAGGGAAACAACAGTGGAGGGAAGGAAACTGGGACTCAAATCAACAATTTGGAACAGAATGAAGAAATAAACATCCAACCAGAGCAGAATGAAGAATCAAGAATTCAAAAAAATGAGGACAGGCTGAGAAAACTCTGGGACAACTTTAAACATTACAACATCTGAATCATAGGAGTGCCAGAAGAAGAGCAAGAACAAGAAATTGAAAACTTATTTGAATAAATGATGAAGGAAATGTTCCCCAATCTGGTAAAGGAAATAGACTTCCAGTAATTCCAGGAGGCTCAGAGAGTCCCAAAGAAATTGGATTGAAGAAGAAACATACTAAGATACATCACAGTTAAGTTACTCAAGATTAAAGATAAGGAGAGAATCTTAAAAGTAGCAAGAGGAAGAGAGAGTTACATACACAAGACAATCAACTGATCTCTCAAAAGAAAACTTATAGGCAAGAAGGGGCTGGAAAGAAGTATTCAAAGTCATAAAAGGCAAGGACCTACACCCAAGATGACTCTATTCAGCAAAGCTATCATTTAGAATGGAAGGGCAGATAAAGTGCTTCCCTGATAAGGTCAAGTTAAAGGAGTTCTTCATTACTAAACCCTTACCATATGAAATGCTAATGGGACTCATCTAAGAAAAAGAAGATCAAAAACTATGAACAGTGAAATGACAACAAACTCACAATTATCAACAATTGAGCCTGAAAAACAAGTGAATAACTAGAACAGGAATAGAATCACAGAAATGGATATCACATGGAGGGTTATCAATGGGGAGGGTGAGGGGTAGATAGGGGAAAAAGCTACAGGGGATAAGAAGCATAATCAGTAGGCACAAAAAAGGGGGAGTTTAAGAATAGCATAGGAAATGGAGAAACCAAAGACCTTGTATGTATAACCCATGGACATGAACTAAGTGCAGGTGGAATCAAGGAGTGTGGGTGGTGCAGGGTAGAGGTGGATAAAGGGGAGAGAAAAATGGGACTACTGCAACAGCATAATCAATGAAATATACTTTGAAAAAATACATAATGGAATAGGGTAACTTGCAAGATGTTGGAAATGCCATCTATGTCTGCTTGAGTAATAGGAAAAAAGGGTGAAAATATATATGATAGTCACTACCTAGACTGTAGTTATTAACATTTTAGAAGGAGAGGGAATAAAGTAGATGATTTCTCAAAGTCCAATCTAGGGCTGTCATTCTATCAGACAATGGCTCTTTGATGTCAAAATGCAATCCAGAGCTTTTGAAGTATATTAGAAAACCCAGTATAGCTTGATGTCTCCTGGGCCACAAGCCAACATGAGGCTTATGAAAGAAAGTGTCAAGGATAGCATTCACTAAGGATGTAAAAATCACCCAGATAAATAGATGAAAGAGGAAATAGTGAAGGGTACATTAGGAAGGGAAGTAAACAGTGGAGATGTAAGAAACTCAAGCAGAAACAACCTGAATTAAGGTGGCATATATAAGGAGTGTACTTATCTGTTTTTATCCATTTCAGATACCTGAGTTTTGAATGTTAATAGACAAGTATATTTCAGGTATAGTACAGGAAATTACAGAACTGTATCTAGAGGAATATCTTAAAACAGAGTGCTACAAAGTAAAAAAGCTTTATTGATAATGTAAATCCTGGAAATAATGTGTGTGTGTTTGTGTGTGAGAAAGAATACAAACACTTATATGAGGACACTAGCATCATTAATCCTTCAATTAAATATTTATGAGCACCTTCTATAAACTCTGCACCAAGTCATATTTTTAAATAAATTAATAAATAGGAAAACCTTCTAGTCTATCTCCTATCAAAACATGGTCAATGCTAATTGTATGTATCTCCTACTTTCCCCCCACTCTCTGTACTGCAGTGAGGCTGATGATCACAGAAAGCATCTCCTTGGCTCCCATGTAACCAGGCTCCAGAGAGAAGGGGGAGAGAGAACCTAGTGTATTCCTTGTCCTCTTTCTCTACTTCCAGCCATATTTCTAATGGTGGCTGCCACCTCTGTAATGGTTCTTGCTTTTTCCATATGGCCCTTCTGCACATGGCCCGAATCAGACCATGGACAAACTAGACCACCCTGGCCATGTTTTCAGCTCTCATCTTATCATCATGCATTTGGGGCTTTCCTAGCACCGCCTTTTCTTTTGATTCCTCAAGAGTCCAACCGCTGCTAATATCATGGTATCTTTATTATCCTCTGTTTGGCTCCTCAGCCTTTCCAAAAAATCTACCAAAATATGTCATATACACTCTGTTTTCCTTTCTTAACCCCAAATGATTTACTACCTAATAGAGTAATTAAATTAAATGGGATTATAGAAGATCTAGGATGATATGGGCACATGTATATTAGGGCCTATCTTATTCTTCAGTAAAGAAACTATCTCTAAAGTCAACTGACATTTATGCTGGAATCTGAAGATGAGTGAGCATCAGCCTGTTATAAGGAAAGGAAGACTTCAGACCAGGTGATATAGCATCCTCAGAGTTACTATGCACACACAGTTGTGTGTGTGTGTGTGTGTGTGTGTTCAAGATGAAAACATTTAATATCTACTCTCAACACATCATGTACACTATAGATTATTAACTTTAGTTACCAAATTGTATATTAGATGTCTAGAACTTATTCACCTTATAACTAAAAGTTTGTACCTTATAACCAGCATCACCCATTTCCCCTAGCCCCCGGCAACCAACATTCCATTCTCTGTTTCTGTAAGTTCAAATTTCTTAGATTCCACATATAATTGAAATGAGATAATATTTGTCTTTCTGTGTCTGGTATATTTAATTTATCATGCTCTCCTACAAGTTCATTGACATTGTCAGAAATGAAAGGTTTTCCTTATTTTAAAGGCTGCATAATATTTAAATTTAGCTATTAGATTTCAGATGTTGTGGGGATGTAAGACAGGACTGCCAGGGGGCAGATATAATGCAAGTCCAGATATAATGCAAGGCAAGCAAGTGGAAGCTTTGAACAATGAGAAGTAGGCGAGGCATGGACAGGTAAGGATCTTTGCATTTTATCTCACTGAGGAAGTGAGAAAATGTTAATGCATGCCACTGTAAAATCTGTTATGATCTTTTCTAATACTCATCTTTCATTTTCTTCCCCCAGATAACTAGATGGCTCACTCCATCAACTCATATGGGTATTAACTCAAATATCACCTCTTCATTTATTCATCCTGTTTAAATCTCAAACCCCATTCAGCAGGACCTAGTCCTTTAACCTGGCTTCCTTTGTTTCCCCTCTCCTTAATGTTAATAGCCAGTAATAAAGCAGATTTGTTTTACTTTATGCTCTCTGTTATTCTGTCTCCAGGATCATTTCAGTGATATAAAAATACAGTTTGAATTTAATAAATATTTCTTTAAATAATTTAATTACATTATGTGCTAATCCTTTTATTTCTGTCAATGATTTTAAGGAGCCATTACCTGTAAATATTTACCTTTTAAAACAATAAAAAAGCACAGTTCCCTTTAAGTAGAATCTACATTAATTGATTTCCACAGAGACTTATTTTCCTATAAGTTAGTCTGCAATATGCCAACAACTTTCCTTGTTTGGCACAGGAATAGTGTCTGTCTGTCTCTCTGTCTGCTTAGGCTGCAGCTCTCTCTATCCTGAAATTGCCTACTTTAGGGCTTTTTGCCATGTAAGTGTGAGGGCCAGAAGAAGAGATTTCCCTTGTGAGGGATATGAATGGAAAATGGGCTCCCCTAATTATATGGGGCCTTAAAATTTCCTGTATAATACCAATAAAGGTTTCTTGGAAACAATTTTGTGTAATCAGTTTGGCATATTCCCAAAATAGACCCAAAGACAGAGATGTGTATGCAGAGATGTCCTCCCACAACTGCATCTTATTTAATATATCATCAATGTTTTAATAACTTCAAATACTCTTATAAGGTATTACTGTAGTGCTTACACATCATTCTATTACACAGATGTATGGGGCCATGTTGTCAGGGACAATATCTGTGATGGAGCACATGGAGCAGCATAGGGAAGGGAAGGGGACGGAATTTGGTGCCTTAGGAACAGAAGTTTCAGACAACCCCAGAGAAGATCTGAGATGAGGATGGCCCTTCAGAGAAGCTCTGAATCAAGGCACAACAAGGCTAGCAATCTGTAGTCCACATTAGTCATCATTGAATGACAGCCACTCTCCGAGGAGGGAATGGCAGCCATTCACTTCAAATCTTGGGTGGCTCAACTCCCTTTATGCAAAGGCATTTCTGAGTAAGGCACACAGTGGCCAGTCCTCATCACCCAACACTCTCAGTTTCAGATGGAGTGAGGGTGTCTTGGGCTCACACCCCATATCTACTGCAAACTTCATGCTTATTTACAGGATTAACAAAAGAAGATAACAGAAATTAGAGGTTCAAGAAAGAATAAGATTCCTTTCTCTGCGGTAAATAAAAGAATGGGTATAAAATGAAATAGATGGATCCAGGAGTTACAATAACACACAATAATAATACACAATAACATGCAATAATATCTCATCATTCAATCTAGGAGATATAAATAATTGGTTAGTATTTGTGTGTGATATTAGAAAAAAAGTTCTGTTGAAATAGGGAATTGTTAATATGGTATATGTATTAAACAATTAATAAATATATATTTTCTTTATAATCATTAATAAATGAATACCTAAAGTTATCATTGCTTTATAATCATTATATATATTAATAATGGAAATTTTAAAATATTAAAAAATAACAAGAAGGAAAATAAGAACTACTCAGATGATGCTCATCACCAATTGGTTATAATTCCTTCAGGGTGCTAAGTAGCAGTTTCTGTCTGCTTGTCTCTTATTTTTTATGCACACTATATATGTACATATATACACATTTATAACACCCATACTACTTGTATTATAAGTCATAGAGTTTTCTGTAATTTTATTTAATATATCATGAACATTTTAATAACTTTAAATATTCTTATAAAATATGATTTTCTGTTTACTCATTACTGTGTATTAATTGTACAGATGTATCTTAATTCCACAAGATTACCATGCTTCGTTTATTGATGAACTACTGCTTTTGATATAGACAGATAGCACTTTAAACTCTTTTCTTTTTTCTTTAGCCTTGGGCAGGTTTCCTGAAATTCAGTTACTGTAGGATATATGACAACATATTTTACATGACATGTTTATAATTCCTCAATATGTTCCTCAGCATGTAAGGAGGCTTTGAGGCAAAATATATGTTTGAAAGTAATTAACACATTAAAATTTTGAACCACTTAAACATATGATTAGTTGTATTTTTACATTTGGTTGAATTCCATTTTTCACTATTAAAGAAACTCAGCAATTACTATCAAGTTCCCTGAGAGAAAATATTCATTGCTTTAATCTTCGCTCACATAATTGAGCATTATTAGATATAAAGTTCCTTTTGCTTAACTTAAATACTTCACTTAATAATAAATACACAATATCATTTAAATATTTAATTCTGGGTAGCTTGTCAGCACCATGTATTGCTATTGAAGGCAGAGTAACAGGGAGTAATTATATAAATTGGTGATGCACTAGATAGATTCGTAACATTCTCATACAGTAAACTCATTTTGTGTAGTAATAAGCTTTGTCATTACAAATGAAATACACCACCTGGCACAATTAGCATTATGCCTCTTATTTTTTTGAGTGAGTCTCAGAGCTGAAGTACAATGTTATAATTTGCATTGTTACAACTCAAGTAAAATACCAGCACTTGATTCAAAAAATATCTTTCATACCAGTGTCTAGGGTCATTGAAAATATATTATATTCCAGTTAGTTATTAACTTTATAAAAAGTTAAACTTTATTGTATTTTTTCTATTATTACTATTTAATCCCCTATACCTTCCTCCCTCCAACAATCAGCACACTGTTGTCCATGAGAAATTTTTTCCTTTTTGCTCAGTCCCTCCATCCCCTAACCTTCCCCAACCACTAGCTGTCATCCTGCTTGCTCTCTATGGGTCTGTCTCTGTTTTGCTTGTTAGTTCGCTTTATTCACTAGATTCCACACATGAGTGAGATCATATGGTATTTGTCTTTTTCTGACTGGCTTATTTCACTTAGCATAATGTTCTCCAGGTCTATCCATACTGTTGCAAAGTTAAAATTTTCTTCTTTTCTATAGCTGAGTAGTATTCTATTGTGTAAATGCCCCATAGTCATTTTATCCACTCATCTACTGCTGAGTGGAAAAAACTTTTTAAAGATAGTGTAGTATTGATAAAATTATGACCAAAAGTTTCTACTATATATAAATAGCTAAAATTTTTCAGGTAAGTGTACTTGAACCATGTAACCCAGTAAAAATTAGAATGTGATATTAAAATATAATCTTAATATAATCAATCATATAATTTATAAAGCTGTCTAAAAGTAAAATTGCAATAATAATAATATTCAGCCAAAGCATACAGATTATCCCTCCAACATACCATAGACAGATGGGAGGAAATATGAAAGGGATAGTCTACTCAATGGGCTCTTTTAATTAATTAGAGAATAGCTCTTAGCAGGATGAATATAGCACTGGAGCCATTAGATTTAAGACAATGATGATTCCAGAATAACAGTTGTCAAAACTATATATAATAAATCTCTCAACTATAAAACAGATTACTGAATGTATATCAACCTCTACTTCCCAAATTCCATAAAAACTACAATTGAACCTATAAATGAGACTAAAAAATTAAAACCTCTGAAACCTGAGGATTAAAAATAGGAACAAAATGGTATCTTTATCTCTAGATGCATGCTAAATTGGAAGCCCAACTCTCAAGCAGCACTTTCAAAGCATGCAGGTGAACACTTTTCAAGGCAAGACTGCGTGACAGGTAATTTTGCCTACACTGAACCCTGACAGGCACAGCCACAGCCTGGGGGAGTGCCAGTATGCTCATTAACAGCTGATCATTTGTTTGCTGTAGTCTGGTAGGTCTTATGGTTGCAAGCCATGGTGAAGCCAGAAGTTGAGAGTTCTTTCCCAATTGTATGTCATTCTGCCTGGAATGGGGATTATGGCAAAAGTGTGGCTAAATCTTGCCTAATCCATTTTAATCTGAGTATTTTTTCATCCACCTGTTGCTATCTTGGTTGAAAGCTAAACTTTTTTTTTTTGACTGATGGCAGGCATTGTGAATTTTAAATTATTGGTTACTGAATTTTGTTTCTGACTTTTATCAATTTTGGACTTTGTTCTGACAGACTGCTGAGTTACATGGAATCCTTTTGATCAGGATAAATCAAGAGGAAGAATTAGCAAACTTTCTGTAAAAGGACAGCAAGTATCTCTCTTAAGCTTTGCAGGTTATGTGTTCTCTATGTCAACTAATCAACTGTGTTGTTTGTTGTAACACACAAACCTCCATAGATAATACAGGTAAGTGATTTAGAAGAGCTGTATTCTAACAAAACTTCATTTATTGAATCAGGCAGTAGGTGAAATTTGGTCCTTAGCTGAGCCCTGGTCTGGAGTAATCTGTTTGGAGGAGTAGTTCACCCCATTGCTAAAGCATGGTTTTCTTGTACCTCTACAAAATGTCCCATGTATTTAATGGTATTTCTTCACTTTGGTTGCTGGATTTTGGAAGGATTCATTTGAATCCTTTGAAGTACAGCAATCATTTGGCTTACAAATACCTGGTAATTATTTTTTCCTCTGAGGGTTTCTTTTTTTTCCATCTCTCAGAGCTTTACCTTACCTACATAGATTGATATCCCATTATAGACTCTAGAGGTTCCCACATGCACGTTTCCAGAGCTCTTTCTCCCTGTAACTCCCTTCTTCCTGGTTATCTACTCCCAATTATTTTAGCCACCTCAACGTGGAGTGTGGAAAAACACTCCAAACTCTACTCCTCAAACAAAAAGTGCACCACAGGTCTTTAGAGTTTGGTCTCCTGCTCTAGGATTTAGAAATTGGCTCTAAACAAAAGCAAGCAAACAAACAAAAAGGATTCAGAACATTAGCCTCTTTTGTTTCTCTTATCTAATAGTCTTATGTTGATTGTTGTCCAGTATCCAAAAATATTTGTTTTGTCTGATTTTCTAGTTGTTTACAGAGGGAAGTAAGACCTTACCCAGGAGCTACCAAGGGACTTACAAGCCCCTGGTAGCTTTTATGAAGATCTTTTAATCACAAACTCTCTACCAATACACATTTTTTTTCCCCCTGAGGAACACTTTAGACAATTCTGATGCAGGCATTCTGGGGGTTCTTGGTTTCAGGCAAGAAAAAATTTAAATTCAAACCAGCATAGAGTTAAAAGTGAAAGAGAGTATGAGTGGAGCAGTGTGACACAAGGGAGACTACTCCACAGATGAGCAGCCCCAATGTGGTGGGATTTACTTCTTTTATTGAGGCTCATTTAATCCAAGTATAAGGCATTCAATAAGGGGGAGAAATACTCAGGATTCTTCTGGGAAAGGGGTGGACACTTCTTGAAAAAGCACCTTGGCCATTTTGTGTCCTTATATGGGGTTTTTATGTCCTCACATTGTGGCTAAGGGTGTATCAGTTAGTATGCTAATGTATTACAATGAGGTTATAACAAGGCCAGAGGTTACCATAACACGAAATTAGTGACTGTTGAATCAAGCTATTCTTGCCAGTTCTAAGCCATAAATCCACCGGGCTTGGTTTTATCTCCATAACAGTCCTTGGAGCCTTTATTGGTTTTAGCCATTTCACCACATACCCTATTTCACTTCTACCAAAAAAAGTAAATAAATGAAAACAGAACAGATAGATTACTATTCTTCCCTACAATCTATAAGAGGCTAAAGTTCTATCAAGGTTTTTCAGTGTTTTAAGGTGGCGGAGACCGACTTTTGAAGTTACCTTAGGAATGGTTGCTATAGTTTGAATGTTTGTATGTACTAAGTTTGTATGTTGCTTGTTTGGAGAATTAAAACCATAATTATTTTTAAAAATTAAAATGTAAAATGTCATTGTACATTTTGACTTATTCTCCCAGGTAGAAAGGTGTTAAGCAGGGAATTTTGAAAAAAAGTAAAGTTTTAACAGTCACTTTAGGAGTTTTTGACGTATCCATCTATTCTATAATTATATATTGTCATTTTTTCCTAAAACAGGCAATATTAATATTTTAGTTATTTAAATTTCTTCTTTCCTTTTGAATTTGATATTGTTGTATGTTGATATTTTAAATATTAAATAAACAGCTTTCATTGTCTCTTTCTTTAGAGAGATAATGTACACAATCATAAATCTGCCTTGGCAGTGCAGTTATTAATATAACTTGCCCATTAAGCAAGCTCTGCTAATCAAGCAGAGTGAATTTAAGTACCTAGATATAACCATGGAGAGATGTTAACAATGTGATTATGGTTAAATTTTTTAAACATACTTTTATCTAATTTGAATATCCAAGTTTGGTGTGAAAGCTGTTGTAGTCAAGGTTCTCCAGAGAAACAGATCCAGTACGATGCAACTATAGCTCTAGATGTAGATATGTAGACATAGATAGGTAGCCACATCTGTCTGTCTATTTATGAGAGAGAGAGATTTTAAGTAATTGTCTCACAGTTATAGAGGCTAGCAGGTTCAAAATCTGTAGTGTGGATCAGCAGGTGTAAACACAAGAGAGTCCATGGTGCAGATGAAGTCCAAAAACAGTCTGCGGAAGAGTTCCATCCTGCTCAGGGAAGCTGATGCTTTTATTTTATTCAGGCCTTCAAGTGGTTTGATGAGACCCACCTACATTATACAAGGCAATCTGATTTACCTAGCACTCATCAATTTAAGTTTTAATCTCATCCCCAAATACCCTACAAATATATACATAAAATTAAATATCATAGTAGCATTTTATATTAATTCCTTAGGCCTTATTAAAATACTGATAAGAAGATAAACACATTACAATTAATAGATGATAAACTAACAAAGACATGCTTATTTCACACAATATAATGGACAAGAAGTGTTGTGAGGAAGAAGAGGTAGAGTTGCTCAAAAATGCACTGAAATGTGAAACACTCAAGTTGAGATAAAGAAAAACAGTGGTGTTTTTTTGTATTCTATTATTAAATCTTTGAAGTATCTATTTTTGTCTCAAAGACTTTACTTACCAGTGGCACATAAGGATAGTGTGAAGATTTATGAGTATTAATAGTTCCAGATACTTCAAGGATGATATATGAAAACATACAGTTAGTAAGATAATTAATTAGCAGTTTTAATCACACAAAGGGTAAGATATTTTTCAACCTTATCTTTTTGATGTAAACATTCCTAAAGAGACAGCAATATTATTTACAGACATAATTAAAGAATTAAACTTTGTTAAAGGAGCTCCTCTTCACCTTCTGCACCTACAAAAATCAGGTTGAATTTTTCTTTGTCTTTTTTCTGAACTTCTCTTATTGGTCCTAAAGGAGGAGCCAAAGAACTAGCGTGTTTCTGACTTATTTGTGAGGGATTCTCCCCAGATAACTTATTTTCTCTCTTCTTCTCTCCCAGAATACTGGAATGTATAAAATTCCTATTCTCCTTTGATTCTCATCCCTACACTCAAAACTAAATGTTTTCTCCAGTAAATAGGAGTATTGTAGTTCAGCTATGCAGTCACTTGGTAGAACAGAATAAAGAAACAAAATTTTGTGCGGTTTATGTCAAAAATAGCACTTTTCCGTGCACTCAAAGTTAATTGAGCCACCTCCATTTTCACAAGATTTAACACTTATTAAAAACAATTTCTTTTTAATCTATGAAAAAAAATAAAATTAGTCTTAATTCCTTCAGAATAATCTGGAAAATTTTTTGTGTAGCTCTCATATTTTTATAGGTGGAAACTGTCAAGACCTATGCAAACATTAGAGTGAACAGATGATGCTGGAATAATATCAGCTAGCTCTGTTTTCATTAATCATACATTCCACTGTGCATTTCCAGGCTTTGTATATGAATCTATCCCATGGCAATATGAAACATTTAGGTAAGTGTTGCTGAACATTATGTGCAACCATGTGATTATTCATAGATGTTTATATGAATCTTTCATTCCCCATCCAAATAAATGCCACATTGAGCATTCAATATGTTTGAATGTGCAATTTCTCACAAAAATATCCTTTTCTCAAACCATAATGTTATACATTGCTTTACTATGGAGCTTTTAATATATTAGAACATGATTTTGCACATATCATCTTTGGGATTTTGTGCTATGAGCTGTGGGATGCTCTTATACAGTGGTGCCTTGCTCAATGGACCAGAGCTTTATTTTCCCACTGCAAAGAGAGTAGAGCAGAGGTACTTGCCACTTACATGACTGTCTCTTATTTTGATTGTTTTATTTAGACAATAAATCTCAGTGGCATTAAAGGTGATCTGAAAGTTAAGCATTGTAAAGGATTTCCAAAATTAACAATGCTCTGCTTAAGATGAACAAAATTCACTTAAAATTGTAGAGGTATTTATTTTTGTCTTTTATTCTTTTTTATTTTCTTTTAAGTCTACAAGAATTAATTAAATAGCTCCTTTTTTCTAAAGCCTACAAAGATATTAGACTTTCTGAAGTTAGCCTTTGTAAGCGGTATCAGAAAGAAGTTTCCTTTTTGCTATAAAATTCTGAGTTTCTTAAAAAATATGTTGCAATTCTCATGAAATGTTAAATAACAGCTTTCCAACATGTATCACTTAAAATAGCCATTGTGTGCATAAACTTTAATGATAATAGAGAATAGAACTAATGAAACTGGAACCAACGTATTTCATACTTCTAGAAATTATGGTAAAAACAGGAAGGGAATCAGCCCCTAAAATCCTTATAAATGCAAAAATCAAAGTGTGACCAACCAACACAATGTCATTCTCAATCACTTTCTATATGGTGGATAATAAATGTGCCACTCAGAATCCTTATATAGGACAGAGACACTTATCTCCCCTTCCCCTTTTGGGAATTCCAGTAGTTGGGTCATTGTCTAGAAATTTACTTTGGCTAAAGAGAACATCTATACTCAGTCATCTCCCAACCCAAGTGGGAACCTAACCATTTTAAACATAGGAGTATAAAGGCATGACTTTCTTCTCTCAAGGCAAGAGAACTCTAAAGGGCCATCCCAACTCCAATGCTACCCATGAAGCTATACAAGCTCATCCTTGTAACTGCACTGAAATTCAGCTTTACTGATTGCCAATTCCTTTCCTTTGCCTTTATTCCTAAAAAAAAAAATTCATATTCAGTGTGCTGTCCCAAACACTTTCCACATCCAAATCTCCATCTCAAAGTCTGCTTTACAGAAATCTTGACATAAGACAATTAGTGTTACTGGCTTAAATAGATAGATTTTAATGTGGGGCATTGAAGCTGGATTCTGTAACAGCCAGCTGGCAATGAGAAAGGAATTAGTTATAATAGTGGCAGAAAGACTTCCAGAGAAGGTTATCAGGCTTTACAACAAAGATTCCTAGTTGGAAAGAATGAGATTTTGAGGCTTGGGTTGGGGAAATTAGGGTTGGTGAACTCATAAACATTAACTCCAGATCCCTTGAATCCTTTGGGCTTGACGCAGAGTCCTGCTCTTTCCTAATAAAGGTGAGTGTGCCTCCATTGCTTGACAATGAGGCAGTGATTTCTGCTCACAAGTTATCATGAGCACCCCTCAGCACCAGGCAATAGTGCCCTATGAACCTACAAGCTAGGGAAGTGCTAACATGCTAAGGAAGAGATGGGACTGTGCCCTGAAGAACACTTGAAGTCAACTCCCAATATACTAATAGTAGACTCTGCAGGATCTAGTCAATATACCCAGGGAGGAACTGGGAGAATATGATTGGGATTACATCCTGGGAGTCCTGTATAAAAAAGGTAAAACATGAAATTGAATAAGGATTCCTTACTTTATTGATAAGGGAGATCTATCCCATGATAAAGGATTTCACACTTTGAAAAAGAGCTCAGAAAACTGCTTACACACTGTTAACATAGTTCTTGTAAGCATGGAGAGAAGGATAGCCCATTATAAGTAAAGTAGATAGGCTGAAAATGCCATGATAGATATAGAAAAAAGGAATTTAAAAAAATTCACAAAAGTGGCCAAACTACTTGATATACTGTGTAAAGTCAGAAAATCCACCAGTTAATCATGTCCTGAGAGATTCTGAAATGTGCCCCATTTACCAAAGTAACGATAATGCACTGGTGAGAGAAACACCATCATCCTTGAGAAGCTCAATGGTAGCTGTCCTCTGTTGGTAGGGTTCAGGGTAATTAATGCGGCACAGAACTGTGTTCTTTGATTATAAGAAGGATGACAAAATCTTCAAAATATAGAAACCAAAGGCAGCATCTAACCATAAGAAGCAAAGTTGGTACAACTGTCAGGATGGGTGGTGAAATTGAAGTGTCTATCATAGGCACTAATTTAGAGAGGTTTGGAAGTGGTTAATAGAACACAGCATCTTAGTATGGGCAGCTGACAAAGGTATTGCTCTACATGCACCATCAAAAGAAATTAAATATAGATGTTCAGTAGGCTGAGGGCTGCCACTCCAATGAAATGTCATGATTCCTGGCCCAGTGTCTGAATTTCAGTCAGTTTTCATGCCTGGATCCCACTGCAAAAAAAGAAAAGTAGGAAGGAGGAAGGAATGAAAGGAGGGAAAGAGATGGGGTTACTGCAGAGAGAAAGAGAGAGGGAGGTCTCACCCTTAGGAATATTGCTGTGAACCCTTTACAAAGTGACCTGCAAGGTTGCCATCTTTGAAGAGGCCCCAGGCCAGGAGAGTGTTTCACAGCAGATAAAAACCAGAGTAGGTAAAAGCTATACCAGTCTGGAAGAGGTTTGGATAATGGGAAATGCTTCCTTCTGTTTTTAATGGCAAAATCTATTAGGAGAATCACAGGTAGATGTCTAGTTTCTGGACCATGACTGTACACTTTTCAGGGGAAAATCATATATTATCCAAAAAAAGTTGCTTCTGGTACGTCACCAGGGCCTGGTAGAGAAGAAGCACCTAACACCATGTAAACTGAAGTAACTGTTCAGTCTGAACTCCTATTCTTGAGCTGAGGTCTGTCAAATCCTCCAAGTCATAAGCAAGGTAAGCCTAGTAGCAATACATTTCAACATGGAAGTAATGCATGTAAAGTCAGAAACATGCAGGGCTACTTGCAACATATAAGCTGCCAAGGTGAAGAGGCCTAGAGCCTCATTATACCCACTACCCTTGTATCAGAGCCTTTCCTTCTGCCTACTTTTATGACGATATATGGTTTTATTTGTCTTGCTGATGGAAGAGAAAATAGGTTGAGCTTAATCTGCTGTTTAACTACAGTCCCTCTCAGGAGTATCCCTGTAAGGTGACAATGATAGGAAATCCTCCGCATGGTATAGCTTCATTTTAAGAACAACTACTTCTGCAGAGGAGATAATTCATCCCATAGCCCTTCCTTTTTGAAGTTTCTCTTGAATAAAAGTCCAACAAGAAGTAAATAAATTATGTTCAAGATTTATTACAGGGTGGAAATGGATTAAAATAGCACAAGGGGTGGACTGCAATGGATGTTGTGGTGCACAGCTCCAAGATCCCACTTCAGAACCCTCAGCAGATATGGCTCCCAGATGAGTCCTACTCCATTCATTGCCTTCAGTCCACGAGAACTGCCTTGCTCTATCCTGGAGCAACCCACATCTAATGACTGATTGTTAAAAAGATATTAAGGACTTACCCCCCTTCCCACCCTGCTACCTCAAGGCTGGATGACACTGATGGGCCTTCCCAGATTCAGAGTTCTTTAATGGACAGGGTGATGCCATTGTTAAGGATGAATCATAGTTCACCTTCTTTCTACTAAACCTACCTCCTTCACTTCCACACAGATGTTAATAACAAGGACACTGACAAATTTTCTACATAAGTCTTCCTTTCAGAATTTTTTTTGTACCAAAAAATGTATACACCTTAAGAAAAATCAAATCTTTATCAGCTAACTATACAAGCTCATCTCAGAGATATTGCAGGTTCAGTTTCAGGCCACTGCAATAAAGCAAGTATCACAATAATGCAAATAGTAATCTTTTTCCTGGTGGAGCATCTTGCCTTCAATTGGGATAAAAAAAAAAGTCTGTAAAGTGCAATAGAACAAGATATGTCTGTACTAACATGTCATATAGCTTTAGTTCAATCAAGCATCTAACTCCTGATTGGACAATGGGTTAATCCAAAACTTACGTACATAAAAATTCAAGAAGGTGTGGGAATTTCTAGCATGGTATTAGAAATGAGAATTAAAGTTGGAGTTTTGATCCAGCATAGCCACTAACCCTAGAGATCTTTCCTGGATACTTGGAGTACTTTATTTATGATGAAGCATGGTGGTCATAATTAAATGATAGAGGAACATTTCTGGCACAATAAAGCATTTAATAGGTACTCATAGTCCTCCAGGATAGTGCCATTTTCCCACCTAATGTCTTATATTGTGGCCTATTTCTTTCCCTTTCCCATCCCCAGTCATACATCCATCCTCTAAGAACATGAAACTAATTTCCAGTTCAAAGAAAGTTTCGCTATCTAGAATTCAGCATGTTTTCTTATTTGTTTTGTCTAGAGAGTATTGTTCATGGTACCTGTCACTTCTCTACTATTGTTTTAACTAATCTTGGTACCATATTCATTATTTCACATTGTTTTAGAGGAAAGTATCAAGGTAGGATTAGATGAACAAGAAATTTATTGGGAGAAGGGTTGTCATAAGAAAAAAATGGGAGAAAGTGGGGTGACCCAACCAATTATGATGTTGGCAGTACCTTTATGAAAAGGGGTAACTTTGAATCCCAGCTTGGGCTCTAGAGGAATTTTCCTGCTAGCTCTTGATAGTTTAAACAATTCAAGAATTATTATTAATTATATTATGTGAAAATGAGTGGTGAGTATACAAGTGCTTATGTTAAAGCATCAGAAGAATTTTTGAAAACTCTAGATAAGCAGATAGTGGAAGAAAATTACTTGCCAGAGCAAATGTTCAGTATGTACAAAAACTTCCTATTCTGGAAATAGATGCCTGAAAGGACTTTCTTCCATAAGGAGGCCAAGTCAATGCCAAGTCTCAAGGGCTTTGGAGGACAGGATAATGGTCATGCTTGGGGGCAATACCGAAGGCTACAAATTGAAACCCTCTGTGCTCTGACACAGTGAGAAATTCAGGAGCTTCAAGCTTATCAATAAACACACACTGCCAATGTACTAAAGAACTTATAGGAAATCATGAATGACCACTTCAAGTTGCCCTCCTGAACTGCTATGCCAGTGAAATGAAGAACTACTATTTGGAGAATAAAATAACTTCCAAGATTTTACTTACTGTTGATAATGCTGTTGACATCCTTCTTTTATTGGTGATCTTCATTGCAATATCAAAGTAATATTTCTCCCCTCAGACACTGCCTCTTTGATCCAACCAATGGATAAGGAGTTATGACAGCTTTTAAGGCCTACTACCTGAGGATGACCATTGCCAAAGTTATTGGTGCAACTGAGGAAGACACTAGTGATTAGTTTAACAAATAAAGTGGATCTTGGGGAGCTCATTGACTTCAGCTGACGCTCCTCTGGGACCAGTGCTGATTAAAGCTGGCCTTGGTGTGCAGGATGGTTCTTTCTGCACACACCCAGACCTAGCAGAGAAAGCCACAACCTGTTGATTACTAATAGCTCCAAACAGATTGACCAGGGCCAGTCACAAGCAGCATATGACAAAGGCCTATACTAGAGTCTTTGCAGATCTATGTAATACACAGAAACAAATACAAAGAAACAGCCAAAATGGGAAAACAAAGAAACAGACCCCCAAGTGAAAGAACAAGAAAATTCTCCAGAAGAAGAACTAGATGAAATGGAAGCAAGCAATTTATCAGTTAGAGTTTAGAGTTAATGATTATAGGGATACTCAACAGCATTAAAAATACATAGAAACCATAAAAAAGGACCAGTCAGAAATAAAGAATGCAATATGTGAAATAATTAATACAATGGAAGGAATCAACCATAGGTTAAATGAAGCAGAGGATCAAATCAATGACTTGGAAGACAAGGTACAAAAAAGAACACCCAAGCACAGCAGTGAAAAAATAATAATTTTAAAGAAATGAGGACAACTTAAGAAATATTTTGCACAACATGAAGCATAACAACATCTGCATCATAGGAGTACCAGAAGAAGAAGAGTGAGCAAGGGATTGAGAACCTATTTGAAGACATAATGACTGGAAACTTCCGTAATCTGGTGAAGGAAAAGGACACACAGGTCCAGAAAGCTGAGAGTGTCCCAAACAAATTGGATCCAAAGAGGCCTAAACCAAGAAACATCGTAATTAAATTGGCAAATCTTAAAGACAAAGAGAGAATCCTAAAAGCTGCAAGACAAAAGCAGGTAGTTATATACAAGGGAGAACAAATTAAGAATCTGATTTCTTAAAAGAAACACTTCAGGACAGAAGGGAGTGATTTGAAATATTCAAGGTGATGAAAAGCAGGACCTGCCACCATGACTATATCACCCAGCAAGGCTATCATTTAAATAAAGAAGAAATAACAAGTTCTCCAGACAAGAAAAAGCCAAAGGAGTTTGTTAATTAATGCCAAACCAGTACTTCAATAAATGTTAAAGGGCTTGCTTTAAGAAGAACTAAAAGAGAAAGAAAACACAGAGGAAAACAATCTAACAATAAAATGACACTAAATCCCTATCTATAAATAATCACCTTAAGTGTGATTATTGATAAGTATGGCTTAAATGCTCCAACCAAAAGATGTAAGGTAGTTGAGTGGATAAGAAAAACAACAACAACAACAACACATATACATGCTGCCTCCCAAGAGACCCATCCAAGATCAAAAGATACATATACACTAAAAGTAAAGGAATAGGAAGATGTTTTATGCATGTGGAAAGGAAAACAGTGGGGGTAGAAGTACTGATATCTGACATTATAGAATTTAAAACAAAAGATATAGTAAGAGATAAAGAAAGATTCTACAAAGTGGAACCTAATCAACAAAACAAACAAGCAAGCAATATATAACCAGAGACATTGAAATTAAGAACAAACTGACAATAACCAGAGGGTAAGTGGGAGGGGATAATGGGTGGAAAATGGGGAAGGGTTGTCAGGAACATGTATAAAGGACACATGGACAAAAGCCAAAGGGGGATAGGACTGAGGGTGGGAGCTAGGGTGGCTGGGTTGGGTGGGAGAGGTGGGGGACAAATAGAGACAACTGTACTTGAAAAACAATTAAAAATAATAAATTTTAAAAAGCAGCAAAACAAGAGAAAAACTCTAGATAATGATAAGGGGGAAATCCAAAAAGAGAATATAACTCCAGTAAACATTTGCACACCCTATATAGTAGCACCTAAATATGTGAGGCAAATCTTGATGGGCATAAAGGGAGAGTTTGACAGAAATAGTCATAATCAGGGATTTTATACTCCTTTGACTTCAATAAGTAGATCTTCCAGACAGAAAAATCAACCAGGAGACAGGTGCCTTAAATGATACACTAGATCAAATGGACATAATTGCTTTCATCAGAACATTTCGTCCCAAAGCAGCAGAATATACAAACTTTTCAAGTGCATATGGAATGTTTTATAGGATAGACTACATGTTAGCACACAAAACAAGTCCCAATAAATTTAAGAAGAGTGAAATAGCAGGCACCTTCTCTGACCACAATGTTGTGAAACTAAAAAGAACACTGAAAAACATGCAAAGACATGGAGCTAAATAACAAGTTATTAAACAATGAATTTGTCAACAATGAGATCAAGGAAGAAATCAAAAGTTGCCTTGAAACAAATGAAATGATGACACAACAATTCAAAATCTGTGGGACACTGGGAAAGCAATCCTAAGAAGGAAATTCATAGTATTACAGGCCTATCTAAAAAAACTAGAAAAAGCTCAAATAAACAATCTAACTTCACCCTTAATGGAACTAGAAAAAGATCAACACACAAAGCCCAAAGTGACTAGAAAGAAGGAAATGATAAAGATCAGACCAGAAATAATTGAAATAGAGCCTTAAAAATGATACAAAAGATCAATGAATCTAAGAGTTTGTTCTTTGAAAATATAAACAAGATTGACAACCATTTAAACAGATTCATCAAGGAAAAAGAGAGAGAGGATGCAAATAAATAAAATCAGAAATGAAAAAAAAGAGAAATAACAACTGACACCAAAGAAAGACAAAGGATTGTAAGAAAATATTGTGAACAACTATATGCCAACAAACAGGACTAACTGGATGAAATGGATAAATTCTAAAACTAAGTCAGGAAAAATCAGAGAACCTGAATTGACAGATTATATCTCGTGAAATTCATGCAGTAATCCAAAACCTCCCAAAAAACAAAAGCCCTGGATTAGATGGCTTCAAGGGTGAATTTTACCAAATTTTCTATGAAGAACTAACACCTCTCTTTCTCAAATTATTTTTAAAAATGCAAGGGGAGGGAAGGCTCCCAAACTCATTTTATGAGGCCAGCATTATCCTAGTTCTAAAACCACATAAAGATATGACAAAGAAAGAAAATTATAGGCTAATATCCCTGATGAAAATTGACACTAGGTCCTCAACAAAATATTAGCAAACTGAATACAATGGTGGGTCGAAATACGGAATAATCTAGTGGCATTTATTCTGGTAAGGCAAGGTTGGTAGTGTGGCAGACCCTTCTGTGTGGTGTGGGCCCAGCTCCCACTCATAGATGCACAGGACCCACGCCCACAGATAGATTCTTTCTTAGGAAATCAGGTTTGCCAATATACTTAGGCTGTTCTGAGAGTGTGCTCTTTGCTGAAATCGCCTCACCATGCAAGTACCTTGCAGGGCCCAGTGTAAGCCTGCCTATTCATTTGCTAATATCCTTCTTCTGTGATGTAATGAGGGTCATTGGCTCCTTTGTTGTAATGGGGATAGTGAGGAGAATCCTCCTTGGAGTATAAGGAGAGAAGATTAGAATAAAGGCCTGTAGAATAAAGGCCTGCCATGGTGGAGGCCATGGCTTTGGCTCCTCTTGAGAGAAAAGCCTTGCGGTCATCTTTATTCCTCCACCAGACTCAACGGTCTGTGTGCATGTTTTTAATTCATCCATAATGATGTGGATACTGCTGGATGGCTTCCGCCATATGGTAGAACTTCCAAAAATCAATAAATGAGATTCAACACATAAACAAATTGAAGTATAAAAACCACATGATCATATCAAATGATGCATTTGATAATCCAGAACCCATTTATCATAAAAACTTTTAGCAAAGTTGGAATAGAAGGAACATACCCAAACATAATAAAGGTCATATATGACAAACCCACTGTCAACATGATACTCAGTGGGCAAATACTGCAAGCCTCCCCCTTAAGATTAGGAACAAAACAAAGATGTTTGCTTTCACCTCTCTTATTCAACTTGGTACTAGAAGTTCTATCCACAGCAATAGACAATAAGAAGAATAAAAGGTATCCACTTTGGAAAGGATGAAGTAAAACTGTCTTTATTTTCAGAAGACCCCCAACGATTCCACCAAGAAACTACCAGAACTAATAAATGAATTCAGCAAAGTAGCAGGATGCAAAATTAATATCCAGAAATTAGTTGCATTTTATATGTAAATAACAAACAGAAAGAGAAATTTAAAAATTGTGAAGCATTCACAATTGCTTCAAAAAAGATTATAATTCTTAGGTATAAACCTGACCAAAGATATTAAAGGCCTATACTTGGATAATTATAAGATATTGAAGAAAGAAATTGAAGATATAAATAAGTGGAAACATATACTGTGTTCATGGATAGGAAGAACTAACAGCAGTAAAATGCCCATACTACCCAAAGCAATCTATAGATTCAATGCAATTGAATCAAGATTTCAAGATTACAATGACATATTTCACAGAACTAGAACCAATATTTCAAAAAATTCATATGGAACCACAAGAGGCCCTCTATAGCAACAACAATCCTGAGAAAGAGGAACACAGTTAATAGAATCATGCTACCTAATATCAAACTATACTACAAGGCCATAATAATCTGAACAGCACTCTGCTGGCATAAAAACTGACACATAAAAGGAACAGAAGAGAGAGCTCTGAAATAAACCCACACCTTTATAGTTAACTAGTATTTAACAGAAGGAACAAGGACATACATGAGCTAAAGATAATTTATTCCATAAATGGTGTTGGGAAAATTGGATAGATACACACAGAAAAATGAAACTAGACCACCTTCTTACACCACATATAAGAATAAACTGAAAATGGTTTAGAGACCTAAATGTTAGGACCAAATCCATAAAAATCATAGAATAAAACATAGGCAGCAAAATCTCAGACATTGCTCACAGCAATAGCTTATCAGACATATTTCCCCAGGCAAGGGAAACAAAAGAAAAAATAAACAAATGGCACTGTATCAAACAAGAAAAGTTTTACACAATAAAGGAAATCATCAATAAAATAAAAAGACAACCCACAGAATGGGAGAACATATTTGTCAATAAATCTGATAAGGAGTTAATATCCAAAATTTATACAGAACTTACAAAACTCAACATCAAAAAAAACCCCAAACAATCCAATTAAAATATAGGCCAAGGACCTGAATAGACACTTCTCTAAAGAAGACGTACAGATGGCAATTGACATATGAAAAAAATGTTCTGTCTCTAACCATCAGAGAAATGCAAATTAAAACCACAATGAGATAACATCTCACACCTGCCAGAATAGCTATCATTAATAAATCAACAAACAACAAGTGCTGGCAGGGATATAGAGAAAGGGAAATATTTTTGCACTGTTGGTGGGAATGCAGATTGGTACAGCCACTGTGGAAAGCAGTATGCAGATACATCAACAAATTTGAAATGGATCTGCCTTTTGACCCAGCGATCCCACTTTTGGGAATGTATCTGAAGGAACCAAAAACACTAATTCAAAAAAATATAAGCACCCCTCTGTTCATTGCAATGTTATTTACAATCACCAAAATATGGAAGCAGCCCGAGTTTCCATCAACAGATGAGTGGAAAAAACAATTTTGGGACATTTACACAATGGAATTCTACTTAGCCATAATAAAAGAAGAAAAGTTTAACCTTTGAGACAATGTGGATGGACCCGGAGAACATTTTGTTAAGTGAAAATAAGCCAGTCAGAGAAAGGCAAATGCCGTACAATTTTCTCATATGTGGAATCTAATGAACAAACTGAACTAACAAGGCAAATGGGGACAGATTCATAGCTGGAGAGCAGGATGACAGCTAATAGGGGAGGGGAGGCGAAGGAATGGGGTGATCGAGCAAAAAGGAAAAAGGACTCATGGACATGGACGACAGTATGGTGATTACGGGCGGAGGGAAGAGGGTATAAGGGGACTAAATGACAATGGGGAAATACAATTAAAAATAGAATGAAGCCCCTTCACCCCCAAAACAAATTAATAAAGAAACTTGCAGCTCTTTAAAAAACAACATCAAACCAGAATAGCCTGAAATCTACTGACAAGCAAATGGAGTATCTTCCAGCATGAAAGCTTTGAGTCCGTCAGAACTTGCAATGACATGAAAGCTGTGTAGTATATTTTTGACACTTCTCTTTCTAGGATATGTGAAAGACTTAGGATTGTTTTATTTATTTTTTTTTATAACAGGAAAAAAATAGAAAGAAACCCACCATGGGTTGTTTCTGAAAAAAGTGACACTTCCAGGAGAGTCTTGGGCAGGCTCTTCCAGAGGTTTTCCGGAAGGCATTCTTATCGCAGCAGCTGACAGCTCCATACATGTCATTTTCCCTGAAGACTTTCACAGTCAGTGCAACAAATTGTGTAGTACTTGAACAACAACAACAACAACAACAACAAAAAATTGAAAAAAGGAGTTAAAAAAAAAAGGATGTGCGGTGAAAGACGGTGATATTGAATTGATAATCCTGACCCTGTGCAGGATTAGGCTAAATATGTGTTTGTGTCTTAGTTTCTAATAAAAGTTCAAAAAGTTAGAAATATTAAGAATAGGAAATAGCTTATAGGATAAGGATATAAATAAAGAAAATATTTGTGTAATGTGTTATTATTACAAAGGTGGATACTTAAAAAAACTAGAAAGTTTATAAAGTAAAAAGGTTACAGTGAGCTAAGGTTAAGTTATAATTATAGAAAAAAGATTTTAAACTTAGAGTTGCCTAAGTGTACAGTGTTTATAAAGTCTAGAGTGGTGTACAATAAAGTTCTAGGCCTTCACCTTCACTTACCACTGATTTACTGACTCACCAAGAGCAATTTCTAGTCCTGCAGGCTCTCTTCATGGCAAGTGCCCTATACAAGTGTATTGTTCTTTTTTGCTTTTTACTTTTCAAACCTTGCAATTTTATTTGATTTTTATATTTCTATAATACACACAGACACACACACTTGTTACTCTTTAATACAAAAATTATATATATTCATTAAAAAGTTAAAACATAAAATATACAAAATAATAAGAGTGACCTTAAACTTCCCTCTTCAAGGAGAGGCATAAAGTCAACCTTGTGAAAGGTAAGGACCTGTGACCCTGGCCCAGGGTCTCAGTAGCTGGGTCCTTTGGAGACTTTTGGTATTTGCTCTGAAGGAAAATTCTCAGCACACACAGGCCTTCTTTTTTATTCACTGTTTCACAAAACACATACTCATTTGCCACCTCTTCATAAACTGTGTCCATGAAGAGCCAACACAGACTATACACACATATACAGTATTATTCTTTTAATCTTTTAAACCATAGATTTACTGTTTCTTTTCTATGGTTAGGTCCATAGATTCTTACCATTGTGTTAAAATTGCCTACAGCATTCAGTACAGTAATATTCTGCATAGGTTTGCAACCTAGAAATAATAGGCTATACGTATAGGTTGGGTGTACAGTAGGCTATACCATCTAGGTTTGTGGAAGTGTCTCCATGATGTTTGCCTGACAAAATTGCCCAGTGATTTTTAAGAACATATCTTCCTATTTAAGGGACACAACTGTATCCATCGCAATGTTGATTTCTCACAACTACTCTATGGCGTATGTTTGATGTAACACAAACATGCATCCAAACACTAGTAGATTCCAATTTCAATCCATAAAGGAATAAAGGTACCAGAAGAAACTTCTCAAACTAACTAACAAAATAAGTCAAAACACATAAAGCAAGTTGCTCCCTATAAATGCCTGGACCCCTACTGTAAGGCAAAGACCCTTGTGAGGCTACATTGGCTCAAGGACTGCTCATCACCCTCATTAAAACTTTGTTAGAACTATGCTTCAGTCCAAGATACTTCTTACCAATCCCTCCATCTTTCCTTTACTCCTTCATAGGAGCCACCACATCTTCCCTGGACCTCTCCCATCTTTTTTTTCTCATGAGAATTTTTTTCAATAAATCTCTTGTTCATCTAATTCTGTCTAGATGTTTTCCTTTCAAGCAATGTGAAGTAATGCAAATGGTACTAGAATTAGTCTTAAAAATGTATGGTAGTTTCAAGATTTGGAATGGGCTCACTCACTACCAAGCAGGGAAAGAGGATGCAATTTGGAGTAGAATGTGAGACAATAATGTAAGGTGTTGCCCAATTCTTAATAACTGCACCAGTAGTTATTGGTAAATGTTCCATTGGGAAAGAAACCTTTTGCAGGTGTGATAATAGACATGTAGGGGGACATAAATGTGGAATTTATGTGACTCATTTTGATACTTTTTTGTTACTACCTTCTGCAAAGAAACACATACAGCAACACTTTTCCAGAAAAATTATAATTACCAAGGGGTCAGAACCCTTATGAATGAAAGTTTGGGTTAATCTATCAGGTGAGCCACCAAGACCTGCAAAGGTGATAACTGAGGGTGAGAAAAGGAGGGACACAGTGACTAACAGTAGAGACAGGGGCTATATTTGTTTAACCAACTACTGCATGACCCTGTCACTAACAGTAGTGATAGGGTCTATATTTGTTAAACTACTGTCTTCTAAGACTGTCCTCAGAAATAGAAGCCTTTGAGAATCATAGCAGAACTGCTCCTTGAACATGCGTGGAGAGGTAAATTTGAGGTGGAGGTAGGGTTAGCAGCGCCAAGTGGCCATAAAAATGTGTCTATCTCATATCCTATTGCAGAAAGCATAAATGACAGAAGACCCCAGTGCTACACTCTGAATCTACTGCCCATTACTGCCAAAGCCACACTTTCTGTGGGCTGTTTCCAACTAATAGATGATTATGGCAGAAATGCTAATGTCCTTTTGGGTCATTTTGTCTTAGGTATTCATTTGCTTTCCTGAAACTCTCAAAGAATTATAATAAAAGATTTTTCATTATAAATTTTTTCGCACTCAGCCTTCCTTCTTTCACTCTTCTTTCATAGGTATAACACTTGCATAACAGTCTGATAATTCTCCCCACCTCCTCTGGCTGCTTCTTCACATTCCTTAGTCTTTTCCTCCAGTACATTATCTGTGTGTCTAAACCTGTCTTACTTCTGCTTCTCTACGGAAATGAACCAATACATATGTGATCCCTAACAGAAAGGAAGTGTTTGAGGCAAACCTCATGTTCACACTAGTTTCTGAATAGATACATGCCACTTTCTGGATTGAATGCAGAAAGTTACAAACCAAACAGAATACAGTCTGTGGAGCTGTAGAGCACATTGGATTTCTGGACCTATAAACAGACTGGAATTCTCAGGATAAGTAACTGGAGAGATGCACATACACAGAGGCGTAGCCCCAGAATTCTTTGTGGGTTTCCCCAGACATTATTACTTGAGGGCAGGGCTGCACATGTACACAGTGAGTCTTAATAAGACCTAACACAGTGACCACTGCAAGGAGAGAGCTGATGACCAAAGGCCATGTGAGGTAGGTAGGTATTAGAGTTACAACATATCCAAGACTTCCTATAATGTATAATCTACCCACAAAAGCCACCATATTTTTTTTAATTAGACAATTAAAAAACATATGACTCAAACAGACATATGACAAAACATATGACTCAAACATATGACAAAAACAGACAATTAAAACATATGACTCAAAATCAAGAAAAAAGTGCAGAGAGAAATATCCCAAGATAACTCAGATGCAAAATTATCAAAAAATACTTTAAATAGCTATAATAAATATAATAAATGTGCTATACATAAAACTGAACATGATGAATAAGCAGATGGGGACTCTCAGAAATGATTTTTAAAATCTATGAAAGTAAACCAAGTGAAAACACAAAAATACAAAGTACAATATCTGAAATGAAAAATGCAATGGACAAGCTGAGTGGGAGATCAACTATCTGATGAAAAAGTGTTGGTAAATTTGAATACAGTCTAATGGAAAGCATTAAACAAAAATAAAGGGAGAAAAAATGTTGGGAAAAACCTGTCTCAGGGACTAGTGTTAAAATATTAAGTGATATAATAGATGTCATTGGCATTTTATGGAAGAAAGAAAAAAAATGTCAGAAAAGAGTTAAAGAATGATGGCCAATTATTTGAGGAATCTCCATACTGTTTCCATAGAGGCTGTACCAATTGACATTCCCATCAGCAGTGAATGAGGGTTCCCTATTCCCCACAACCTCTCCAATACTTGTTATTACTTGTCTTCTTGATAACAGCCATTCAAATCGGTATGAAGTAGTGTCTCATAGTATTTTTTAAGATACAGTAATGAAAATATTTTATTTCATTTTTTGATTTAATCTTTATTATATTTTTCCATTACCATTTATTTAGTCCCTTTACATGCACCTCCCCCCAGCAATCACCACATTGTTGTCCATGTCTAAGAATCTTTTTTCCTTTGTGCTCAATCCCTCCACCCCCTAACCTTCTCTCCCCACTAGCATCATCTGCTTTCCATCTATGAGTCTGTCTCTGTTTTGCTTATTAATTCACTCGGTTCATTAGATTCCACATATGAGTGAAATCATGTGGTATTTGTCTTTCTCTAACTGGCTTATTTCACTTAGCAAAATGTTCTCCAGGTCCATATAGTTGTTTTATCCACTCATCTATTGATGGACACTTGGGCTGCTCTATATCTGGGCAATTATAAATAATGCTTCAATGAACATAGGGGTGCTTATGTTCTTTCAAATTAGTGTTTTGGGTTTCTTGGCATATATTCCCAGAAGTGTGATCTCTGGGTCAAAAGGCAGATCCATTTTTAGTCTGTTGAGGTATCTCCTTACTGTTTTCCACAGTGGCTGCACCAATCTACATTCCCACCAAGAGAAAAAAGGGTTTTCCTTTTTCCACTTACCCACCAGTACTTGTGGTTTGTTGATTTATTGATGATAGCAATTCTGACAGCTGTGAGATGTTATCTCATTGTGATTTTAATTTTCATTTTTCTGATGATTAGTGATGTTGAGGATCTTTTCAGATGTCTATTGCCATCTGCATGTCCTCTTTGTAGAAGTGTCTATTCAGGTCATTGACCCATTTTTTAAGTTGGGTTGTTTATTTTTTGGTGTTGAGTTTCATAATTTCTTTATAAATTTTGGATATTATCCCCTATCAGGTATATCAGCAAATATGCTCTTCCATTCTGTGGATTGTCTTTTTATTTTGTTGGTGATTTCCTTTGCTCTGCAAAGAAAATGTTTAATATAGCCCCGTTAGTTTATTTTTTCTTTTGTTTCTCTTTCAAGGGGAGATACATCTGATAAAAAATTTCTATGAGCACTGTCTGAGATTTTGCTGCCTATGTTTTCTTCAAGGATTTTTATAGTTTAGAATGCAATACTTAAGTCTTTGATTTATTTTGAATTTATTCTTGAGTGTGGTATAATAAGGTGGTATACTTTAATATTTCTGCATGTGTCTGTGCAATTTTCCCAAGATCATTTATTGAATAAACTACCTTTAGCCAAATTTATGTGTTTGCTTCCTCTATCTAATATTGATTGACTATAAAGCTGTGGGTTTATTTTTGGATAGCAGGATACAAAATTAGTATCCAGAAGTCAGTTGCATTCTTATTTGCCAATAACAAACTAACAGAGAGGGAAATTAAGAAAACAATCCTATTCACAAATTGCTTTGAAAGAATAAAATACCTAGGAATAAACCTAACCAAGGAGGTAAAAATTTGTACATGGAAAATTATAAGACACTGAAGAAAGAAACTGATGAAGATACAAATAAGTGGAAGCTCATATCATGTTCATGGATAGGAAGACTCAACATCACTAAAATATCCATACTACCCAAAGCAATCTATAGATCAATGCAATTCTTACCAAGACTCCAATGACATATTTCACAGAACTAGAACAAATATTTCAGAAATTTATATGGAACCATAAAAGATCCCGCATAGCAACAGCAATTCTGAGAAAGAAAGAAGTTGGAATAATCATGCTACCTAATATCAAACTATACTAGAAGACCATAGTAATCAAAACTACCCGGTACTGGCATAAAAAACAGACATATAGATCATTACAGTTTTGATATGCATTTCCCTAATAACTGGTGAAGTTGAGCATCTTTTCATATATCAACTAACCATTTCTGTTCTTGGGAAAAAGTGTCTGTTTAGGTCCTCTGCCCTTTTTTTTGGAGTGTTTATTTCTGGGTGTTGAGTTGTATGAGTTTTTATATATTTAAATATAACTCTTTATTAGAGGTATTGTTTGCAAAGATCTTCTCTCTTTTGTTTTGCTGCCTTTTTGTTTTATTGAGTTTCTTTTGCTATGCAGAATACTTTTAGTTTGATATAATCCCATTAATTAATTTTTGCAATCACTTTCCTTGCCTTTGGGGTCAAATTCATAAAATCCTCTCTAAAACTGAGGTCCAAAAGTTTAGTACCTGTGTTGTCTTCCATGTAATTTGTTGTTTCAGGTCTTACATGTAGGTCTTTGATTCATTTTGGTTAATTTTTGCATATAGTAACAGATAACAGTTCTGGTTGATTCTTTTACATGTGACTTTCCAATACTCCCAGCACCATTTATTGAAGAGGCTTTTTTTTTTCTCCATTGTATGTTTTGGTTTCTTTGTTGAAAATTATTTTCCCCTACACACATAAATTTTTTCTGGACTCTCAATTCCTTTCCATTGGTCAGTGTGTTTATTTTTCTGTCAATACCTGTTTTGATTATTGTCATTTTGTAGTTTAGTTTGAAATAAGGGAGCATAATACTTCTGGAATTGCTATATTTTCTCAGGACTGCTTTGGCTGTAGGGGATCTTTTGTGGTTGGGAGGTAGTAAAAGGTAAAGGAGTCAAACATATGGTGATGGAAATAGATTTGATTTGGGGTGGTAAACACACAATGATTATACAGATTATTTACAATAGAAATTTACATTTGAAACATATAATTTTATTAACTAATAAATTTAACAAAAAAGAAAACAGTTATGGCCAAACTTTTCACATTTTATGAAAAATATCAACCAGATGTGTTTCCAGAAAGCTTTTTAAACAACCCCTATACACATTATACTCTGACTGGTGAACATTAAAGATGTGGAATAGAATGTCGAGAAAAGCCAGAACAAAATTCCAATATATGGAGGAACAAATATATGGGACACAGTTTTCTTCTCATAAAAAATAACAGGGAGAAAAATAAAGTAAATGTAATGAAATGACATCTGTTGAGTGCTGGAACAAGAACAATAAATTTTTATCTATGCAGGGGTCTATGTCAAGACAAAATATCCTTCAAAAAGTTGAGTGAAGTGAAGAATGTGTTGCCAGCAGACCTGCATCACAAGGAATGTTAAAGGAAGTGTTCCAAGTAGGAGGATAATGAGGCCACATGGATGTACAGATCTGTACAAAATAACAAAGAAAAAAGTGGTAAGTATATGGCTAAGTATAACAATTATTTTTATTTTGTATTATTTTGAATTTCTAAAAGTCAATTGAGTGAAGTGAAAATGATGATATTTCACTGTGCACTTTATAATGTATACAAGAAAAATATATGACAGCAGCAGAAAGCAGAGGTGATAAATGGAATTACATACTCATAATTTTCTTACATCTTGCATAAAGTTTAATACTATTTATAATATGTTCTATGAATGAACATTCTAATGCATATAGCAGTCATTCTATAAAGGTAATAAATAGAAATACACTAAATATATAGAGCATATAAAATAAAATAGTCAAAAATTGAAATAATCCCAAAAAGAGGGGGAAAGGCAGGAAAGGAATAAAAGAATAAAAAATAAATCAGGTAGAAAATAACACCAGATTAGTATAGCTAAATCAAAATATATGAGTAATTTGTTTAAATTAGACTAAAAATCTAGAGTAAAAATTTCTATTTAATAATTATAAAGCTTGATTCAAATATATTTGTTGTCAAATTCTTCTTAAATATAAAGGCAAAGATAAGTTAAAAATAAAAGAGTATAATATGCAAATTATAGATAGGCATAACTTTGAAAACTCTCAAAATGAAGTCACAAAAAAATATGTACTACCTAAGTCCATTCTTGTGGAGCCCATGAACAAGAGAAACTAAGCTATGGTGAGACACATAATTCAGAATCATATTGTACAGACGCATATTGTAGCCAGAGACTGAAGAAGAGGACAAAGGGCATTTCTAGGGTGATGGAAATGTTCCATGCTCTGACCTAAGTATTGGTTATTGCTTATAGATTTTACTAAACTCATGAAAGAACAGTTTATTTCACTGAATGTGAGTTATTATATTAATAAAATAAAAATGACTCTTGCTAAAGGCCACAGGGAACAGTGAGAAAAAATGGCCAAACCCATTGTTATTTCTTTGTGAACATCTTTATTCTCATAACCAATTGATTCTTTGTTTAATCAAGTCCTTCTGTCTTGAAATAAGTATTTTGGGTTGTTGGTTTGACATTCCAGAGTTTTGAAGCCTATCTGTCAATATAAACATTAATCCACTGAGGTGATATAATTAAAGAAAAATTTACTGCAAGATTAAGCATCAGGAATATGAGTATATCATGTAAGTTTTCTGGAATGACAATGCGGTAATCACTCTAAATTTTTGTAATGGAGTGGGTTGATGATTGCCTCCTGAGAGAGGGAAATTTTAAAATGAAAAAGAGGAGATACAATATGGGAAGGAAACGTGATAGCTACATAACCATGAATACACAAATGTAACCTGTGGTATGGAAAAAATGCTGAAGAATGAATGTGACAATCAAAAAGGGTCAAGATTACACCTGATACTATAAGAAAGAAATATGAAATAAGTTGTGTCAGCTCCTAGCTAAGCAGAGTCCTATGGAAAGAGAGCTTTGGTCATCAGTCTTCAAATACATTTAGCCCGCTGGGGGGAAAAAAAAAAAAAAAACATTCTTTTGCTGAGATGAGTAAAACAAGCTATTAGCTTCAAGCACATAATAATGTGAATCTGCCCTTTGACACATGGACCACTTGTAGAGAAATGATGAAATCATTTATCTGAGTCAGTATATTTAGTAATCAGACATTAAATTGTGAAATATTTACTGTAGAAGAATTGCCACTTAGTAAGGGTTTGAGGTGTGTGGACTAGCTAACCTTTCTTTTCTGACAGCACTATTCCCATTGTGTCACCTGTTTTTATTTTCCATAATGTTTACAAAAAAAAATGTTCTTATTTATGCTGCCTTTAAATCTTCTATTCCTTTGGACCCTGCAGATTTTGTCAGCATTTGGATATCTATCCATGGCAGATGCATGTCTTTCTGCCCAGCGTGGATTCATCTCCTGAACATTAGTCTCTTAATGATTTATCTGTTATAACCTTGTGTAAGGTATCAGTGCTACTTTCCAGAGGCAGACCTTATTTTTGCTGCTAAATCTTTGCACTCTTCTCTTCCTGGTAAAGACTTTACCCAGCCTCATTCATGGACACATGGCCCTCATGAAGGAGGTGCCATTTGACTGTCTCACTGATTTGGGATTTGGCCACAGTAAAAGATTTAGACAAAGGAATACGAGGAAATGTAATATAGAAAAATACATTATCTGAGGAGCAACTTCAGGAGCATCAAGAGTTTCTGCCAGCTCCCTTTCTGCAGTCCAAATAAGGCCAGCTCCTTGAGGCCAGAATCTGGAGTGAGGAGACATGTGGAGCAGACACACACAAGTTGTCCCACAGCCACTGTCATCCATCATGAGCAAGAAATGAATATGTGTGCTTTGTAAGCCACTGTGATTTGCAGGGTTGTTTTTCATTAATAAAGCTAATAAAATTAACTGACTGGATTAGGAAATAATCAAATTGAAATATTTTTACAGCAAATTTGAATTGCAAATTTGAATCCAATTTAGATGATTTGTTAAATGAGTGAAAAATACACTGTTTAAACAAAAGTAGAAATAAAAGTAAAGTTACTTAAAATTCAGAATAGATCAAAATTAAGAATTTTAAATAAGAAGGCATCTGCAATCCAGATTTCCTAAAAAACATAATTTCTTTGATTTTTGGTTATAGTAATTTAAAATTAAATTAACTAATCTTCTCATTACTTAATGATCACTTCTGAGCATTTGAGGAGAGAGATCTTCATATCTAGCAAAATTTGGTTTTACCTCAGTTTAGTTCTCCATTAGCCCCTAATTCCCATAGTAATTCTGTATCTTGCACCACTATTAACTTATTTTGCTCTAAAATCCAAACTGTGAGTATCTCACTCTCCAGGTACCAGCTATCACCTTTTCAACTTACTTTCTCTAGTAGCCCCTAAAATTTCTCCATTATGTTGAGAACTCATCCTAGTGTGTTGTAGACTTTATGCATTTATCCCCTTCTGTCTTCATGCTTCTTTTTACTTTCACCATCTTAGACTTTGGGGTTCATCATTATTTTTATGAGTTCTTAAACACTTTCAACTCTTGATTTTTCTTTCCCTCCTATAATTGCCTGGCAGAACCTCAACTTTGGTTGAACTCAAGTATATGTACTATGTGTATAAAACCTGTAGAACTCAGCTCCTTTAGAACCTGTAGAACTCAGCTCAACTAAAAATATTCATAAAAAAATATTGACAGATCTCTGTTTTAATTCATGAGCTTAAACCTTAAACAAACAAGTAACACTACCCAAAATAATACTACATGTCCTAAATAATTTCAATTTTCCAGGCTTTGATATAAATATTTCAGAAATTTGCTTTCAACAAATATCCTCTTATATGATCTTATAGTTTGCTTAATTGGTTATGCATGATATAATGGTTTCCATTATGACCTTTTATTTTCTGACATTCCTGTCTAACCCATTTTTTGCTTCCTGGTTTTTGTACTTGCTGTGCTTTTGCCTAGTTCTGTGCGTTGCTAGCTTCCACTTATTCTCCAAGTCTCTGTTCAAATGTAAGCTCCTCAGAGAGCCCTTCTCTGACTATTTTATTCAAAGAACTTATTTATTACCCTCTGTCACACTGGCCTGTTGACTCCTTGACAACACTAATTACAATATGCAATTGTCTCCATTTTTCCTTTTATCATATCTTTCTATATCTTGAAACTAAACTCTTCAAGTGGAGAACATTTGTGTGATTTGTACCTGCTGTATCTTCAGTGCTGAGAGTAATGTCTGACAAAGACTAGGTACTCAAGAAATATTTTTGAGTAATTAATAAATGAATGAATTCCATATGAAAATCACTAGATAATATTTTAATGCATTTTGTAAACCGACAGAGTGAAAAGATGATAGTATATGGCTTCCAAAGTCTCCTGTGGGATTCAAGTCTTATCTTTAACTTCTTTACTATAGCTTGTAAATAACTATACCATGGGATTAATTGTGTACTTGAATCAACTCATACTTTAAGGCATCTTTTTGCACTTGTTTTACCATTTGTCATCAGAGAACATTATGACATAAGTCCAGTTTTGATGCATCCTATAGGTGACTTCATTTTCAAAGAATTCATGGGAAAGAATCATCAATGGCCTAACACCTCACTTCACCTTAATATTTGTGACAGATGTCTGGGACACTGAGAACACACATTCAAATATTTATTGGTTTGAAGTTAATCTCCACAGGAATTCTATACATATGGACATTATAATAATCTAATACAAGTTTGTTCTTCTTTCAAAAAGATTGTAAGTGGATAAATCCAGTTTTCATTCTTTTTCATATTTCCATTTAACACATATGGCCAAAAGGTAACTCATTTTACATTTAGGTTACACAAGAGGAATTAAAATGCCCAGATAATTTGGATCTTCCCAATAGACTTTTAAAGTATATTTATTATTTTTTCTAATAATAGGAGCACAGTTTTAACCAATATAAACTATGATGATTTGCATGAGCTGTGGTTTTGTGAGCATGTACATTACCACGGCACCTATGTTAGCCATGGCTATTTACATAGTAGTGTTTTTTGGTGAAGTGTAGGAAAATATGACTATATTTATGCAGAAGACCGATCGATTATTCATAATATGTGAATTGGACTCATTATTTTTCCTTTATTCCCACAGGCTCCCTCCATTAGGTATTGATTCATTCTCCCACAGCAACTTTCTCTTGCTGACAGATTAGGCATCTCTAGACATAGCATTCAAAAATTTAGTTCATAAGGACTTCATTTAGTCACTTTCCTCAACTATTCATTTACAAAATCCAAGATTATCAAAATTTCAATATTTTTAAAGACAGATAAATCATGATTTGTGTATCCTTTAACAGAAATATTTACTTGCAGTATTGTAATTTCAAATATATGCAGGGGCTAAATAAATAAAATAAATGAATTAAAAATTTTGGAATAAACAAAAATTGTGGAGAGAGATAAAGCAGTTGTTACTAATGCTTCCTAACCATTACTCTCAGAGTAGGTGAGTCTTGTATTAACAAATCTTACCATATTTTTTAAAATAAGTTTGTAGTACTGGTACTACTGGCAGGTGTGTACTTAATTTTGATCCATTTTTCTGGAAAACAAAAGTCCACTGGAGGCTATATCCATCATTATTGTGCTAATTAGTAATGACCTCAATGTTATTTTTCTTTAAAATGTTAAATAATAAGCATTAATAAATCATTTAAAATGTCTGTTTCACAAAGAATACTGGAGGCTATATCCATCATTAGTATGAGAGTTAATAATGTTCAAGAGTATTTTTAAATATTAAATGATATATATTAATAAATCATTAAAAATTTCTGCTTCACATTATATATATATAGTTTATTAAAGCAGTATTTTCCAGAGATACTCTAGAAAAGCAATATAAGAAAAAATACATAGATGTACATATCTAAAAAAGAGACAGACCTACACAAGTAATGTTTTAGCCTTGAAAATTGTATACTATTATTTTTCTTTGCTTCTATTATGATGACATGAAAATAGTATAAAAATAAGGTAGATTGCATTAAGGAAAAAAATTAAATCTATGAGAGCAGAAAGAAATTGGCCAAATCAGATAACAAGAGACTTAGAAAGCACACTGAGGTTAAAAAATTACAACCCTAAATGATAAACACCCTAGATAATGACACAGAAAATGCCTTATAGATGATGACTATTCAATAGGAGAGAAGTTTGGGTTAATATTCAGCTTGATAGTCTATTTCTACCAGACACTTCTTCCGATCACTATTGAGTGTGGAAACACAGCAAAACAAAACACAGAAAATATATTGATAGATAATAAGGTGGGACTTTGAGGACTTGCCAAAGCATGTGAGGAATAGTGCACCTGTTTATTTCAGGAGTCTTTGCAGTAGAAAATAAAACAGCAAGACCTAGGGCTGTAGAACCAAAGGAGATAAGGGTTTATAAACAATTAAAATGGGGACTATAAGCAACTGAAATCCCATTCCAAATTGAAGTATATTTGACTAGCAGTAGTTAAAAGATGTCTCAGAAATTCCAAAATGGATATTATAAACTGAAGGATATTTGATAGCAATGTGTAAGAATTGTCTTTTCTAAAGACATTCATATTTAAATACAGATTCAATAATAAATGCAAATAATTCTGTAAGTGGTGTGGGTTAGATAGTGGGGAAGAACTGAGAATGACAATGATGAGTTTTTTTCCTGTTGTTTGAGAAATTATATTAGGTTTGTGATTGTATATCATACCTAAAGTCAAGATCACCCTTTTGTTGTGATCTGGCTTGTTATAAATGAAAAAAAAAAAAAAAGTAACAGGAGGACAATGAATATACATATTAAACAAAAGTCAGTGAAGGTTTTACACACATTTACATGGGCAAAAGTAATTATTTTAGAATAATTTTAAAAACTAGATATTTTGTCCAGAAAAAAATAAAAGATATTGAGTTGCCTAGTGGTGAACAGCTGAATTTTCTCACTGATATGCTTCTTGTTTTAACTGATCATGGATTCATAGGTAAAAGGCTTTGCATGAAGAATTTTCACTATATTGTAAGGTCATTAACAAAAATTTTAATCAGCCTATCTATGATGATTTTATGTGCCAATTTGATTAGTCTATGATGCCTAGATATTTGGTTAAACACCAGTCTAGATGTTGCTGTGAAGGTGCTTTTTTTTAAGATCAGAGTAATATTTAAATTAAAAAAAAATCTTTGCATAAAGCAGATCCTCTGTAACGTAGATGGGCCTCATCCAGTAAACTGAAAGCTTTAAGAAAAAAACAGATTAAGATTTCCTGAGGAAGAGAGCTGTCTGCCTCCAGATGCCTGGGGACTTGAGCTGCAACTTTAAGGCTTCCCTCTTCCAGCCTACCAACTTACCCTGTAAAATTGGAAAGTGTCAGCCTCCCCATTAACATGATCAGTTCATTAACATAAATCTTTTTTTCTGTATGTACACACAACTTTTTGGTTTTGTTTCTCTGGATATTCTTGACTAATACACCAACATTTCCAGTATTAAAATGACATGGGTACTAGCAAGGAAAAATTGGAACTTGAAATTAAAAAAAAATTGTTAGCATTTAACAAAATAAGTATAACTCTAACTAAATATGTACAAGATTTTTATGATGAAAACTAACAAGTTCTAATAAAATGAATAGAAAAAATAATTAAATAAATGAAGAAATGAACCATGTTAATGATAGGGAGACAATTTTGTCAAGATGTCATTTTTTTCCCAACTTGATCTACAGATTTAACATAATTCCAATCAGAACCCCAGCCAGTTATTATTGAAGATAGTGACAAACTGATTCTAAAGCTTATATTGAGAGACTAAAGATCCAAAATAGTCAATAATATTGAAAAAGAACAAAGTTGGAGGACTGAAACTACCAGACTTCAAGACTTACTATGAAGTTACAATAATAAAGACAATGTGATTATTTTTGAAAGAATAGACAAATAGATCAGTGGAACAGATGAAATGTCAGAAATAGACCCATTAAAGAACATTCCATTGATTTTTGACAAAGGCACAAAGGCAGCACAATGCAGAAATGATAGGCTTTTCAACAAATGGTCCATAAACAACTAGATATCCACATGCAAGAAAGTAAAAATCAAAAAGAAGAATGTAGGCATGTATTTATGCTCTTCATAAAAATGAACTCAAAATAGATAGTAGACCTAATATGAAATGGAAAACTATAACACTCCCAGAAGATAACAGATGAAAAAATCTTGATGACCTTGGGTTTGACAATGACTTTTTAGATTCACCACAAGCATGTTAAAGTAAGAGTAATTGATAAGCTTGGTATACTCAAATTTAAAATGTCTGCTCTGTAAAAGATACTGTCAAAAGAGTGAGAAGACAAGCCATGGGCTAGAAGAAAATATTTGAAAAACATATGTCAAATGACTGTTATCTAAACCATACCAAAGAACTCTTAGATGCAGCAATAAATAAAAGAAAAATCCAATTTAAATTGGGCAAAAGATTTCATAAGTCATCTCATCAAAGAAGATGTACAGATGGCAGATAAGCATATGAAAAGATCTTCCACACCATATGTCATCAGGGAAGTGCAAATTAAAACAGCCATGACACACCACTAAACAACTATTTAGTGGTCAGCATTCAAAACAACAAAATACCAAATGCTGGTGACAACGTGAAGAAACACAAACTTTTATCCGTTGCCGACAGGATGGAAAATAGTACAGCCCTTGGAAGACAGTTAAGATTTCTTACAAAACTAACCATAGTATTACCGGCAACTACCAGATTATCAATTTTACCAGCAACTGCACGCCTAGTTATTTACCCAAATGAGTTGATAATTTATGTCTACACAAAAAGTTCACATAGATGTTTATAGCAGCTTTACAGTTGCCACAACTTGGAAGTAACTAAGTGGTCCTTTAGTAGGTATTTGGATAAATACTGCAGTATATACAAACAATGGAGTATTATACAATCCTGAAAAGAAGTGAGCATTTAAGCTCACTTCTTTTTAAAGTATATTACTTTAATTATATTACTTTAAAGTATATTACTTTAATGGAAATAATGGAATAATTTTTAAAGTATATTACTAAGTAAAAGAATCCAGTATAAAATGGCTACATACTGCATAACTACAATCATATGACTTCTGGAAAACCAAAACTATGGAGCCAGTGAGAATATCAATGCCTGTTATGGGTTTGTGGGGGAGGGAGGGGTGGATAGGCTGAGCACAGGAGATTCTTAAAGGCAGTGAACCTACTCAGTATGATACTTATATGTCATTACACATTTAGCAAAGTCCATGGAATGTTCAATACCAAGAGTAAACTTTGAAATAATCTATGGACTGTTGGAGACAATGATATGTCAATGTAGCTTCATCGATTTTAACAAACATACAGTACTGGTGTGGGGTGTTAATAGTGGGGAAGGCTGTGCATGTCTGGAGGTGAAGGTAATGAGAAGTCTCTGTACTTTCTGCTCAATATTTCTGTGAATCTAAAACTGCCCTAAAAAATAGTCTATTAAAATAAACTGTCATGGGCCATGAAAACCCCCACTATGAAATTCCAATTGTCTATCCACTTATTTGTAAAGTTGAGAGAACAGCTAGCAATTAAAACATGATTTACATTAAGTGAAAGGATAAAGTAGCATTTTAAAAGCAGCTGCCATTACTTGTATTATTTATTCATAGGGTACGGCATAATTGCAGAATTGTGCTGAATAAAGACAAATGTGTTCTCTTTATTGAAGAACTTATAGTCCAAAGATAGAATGGAAATTTAGGAACAACTTTAGCTTCTCAGGATCATCAAAACAGGCGTTCTAATGGAAAGGAATGAGTCCAAAAGACTGCTGTGTGGATAAGACTTTTTACACAATATTTATTTTTATGGTACTTATACTTAATTGCATTTTGAGAAGAACCAGACTGTCCTGAATTTGGCCCAAGTGTTGGTCTGCATGTTTTTGATTAACTTGCCAAATATGGATGCATATTTCATGAATTCGATAATATTAAACAAATGACACTAAAATGCACTCTAAACATTAAATTGTTCAAATATGGGAAGAGAAATCACTTCAGTCTTGCTGAATCATTATCAATCATTCAGAATTGTTTACTTCATTATAAAAGGTGCAATACTTAACAAATTTAGAAACAGGGGCATTATGCAATTGAAACATTTATTTGTTTTCTCTTCTAGATGTCTAAATGTATTTTCTGTGTTCCTATAACAAGTGCTTGGCGTACTTTTGTTCTGCTCTTGGTGTTTGTTGTTGTTGTTGTTGTTGTTCTGTTGGGGCCAGATGAACCACTCCCCCTAATTTAATTTAAAGCTTAAAATATTTTCCTCTTGAAGACTTTCTTGTTGCAGTTTTCCCTTTGAGGAGACAGCTTGACATTGTGAGGCTGTAGAATATTATGATCATCCTGAAAACTTTGTCCCACTACTCTTCCTTCCCACTTTCTGTTCCCACAATACTGAACTACTTCAAACTTCCCCAAAGCACCAGCATTGTATTCTTCTCAGAAGTCACACACATATTCTTCCCTCCGTTTGCGATGTTCTGTCCTCCCTCTCTAACTGGCTCACTCTTAGCTTTTCATGACCTCGTCCAAGAAGCTCACCTTCCTTGCTGCCCACAACGTAAACACTCCATCTGTTTCTACCCTGTAGCTTACCCAAGATACCAACTATATGCTTCAAATGCTGTTGTTAGTCATGGTGCCATATTGCAATTTATTTCTTTTGCAATCTGCCCTATCTTAGTGAGTGAACTTTGAGTTTGGTTAGATGCTATATTTTAATCATCTGTGTGTTCACATGTCTTTCACATTGCCCGTAGTACTTGCTCAAGATATAATGGACAAATTTAAGTGATGCATACTACATCATCCTCATCAATGAGTGATGTTTTATTTAAAGTCCAAAATATATTTGTTAATTGTTTAAAATACATTCTCTGTTCTTACAACTAGAATTTAGCATCTTAACCACACATTGCCTAGGTCCTCCCTTCCAAGTTCCCTTTCAACTTAAAATATGCTCTTTGTTCTTGCAGTTTCTTCAAGTTGAGAAGTCAGTGTGATAGAGATGCATTAGTGCAAGTAGGATTTGCCTAGACGTCAATAAACTTGAAAGGCTCCCAGCGGGCCACTTGTAGTGTCAATAAAGGCTCATAATTACTTGCTCCTTTGAGCATTTTAGACCCAACCCCCCTAATTCACACTGCTGTGAATATAAGGCTCCACAACAGAGAAGTTCTTAACTTCCTAAACCTTAGGCAAAGAGTGTTAAACTTTGCCAGGGACCTGGTTTCTTTTAATTCGGAAGAGCTGGATGTTATCATTATTTTAAGCTCTCACGGGACTGTTAACTCATAACTTCTTTTCCTGCTCTGCTCCAGCATAAGATTGGCTGTGGGCCTCACCACTTCCTGGAGGTGTAAACCCCAAAAGGCACAGAATGGATGAGCTAAAGCTGTTGCTTGGTCTGAAGGAACAAGAAATTCAATTGAGAAGTTAGTGGTGGGGGTGGGGGAGAAAAAAAAGTGGGACCCTTGTTTATTAACTGGGGAAAATCCTGGCCTTCAGGCACTGTCTCACATTAGGGGTTCTTCCTGATCCAACCCACCTGCCTCTTGGTGAAAAGCCAAACCATGTTGTGGGAAAACCAGAACAGCAAGTTCTCTCCGGGTGAGGGTGAGGACCAAAGGACAGCGGAGAAATACTCAGAATGAAAACTGGAGCCCAGAACTGGAAAAGTGCCCCTGCTACATAATGCAGCAGCAGTGAGGAGAGTGTAGGAGAGAGTAGAGAGTGAAGATCAGAGGATGAATACATATCAGTGAGACTTTTGGAGAAGAGTTTTTCTGTCCCTCCTTTCCTTTTCCCTCTTTGTCCTTCCTTCCTTTGTTCTTTCTTCCTTCCAACTTCTTTCCTGTTTTCCTTTACCAGTGTGGCTGTGTTTGTGTTTAAAAAGAAGGTCTTTCATGAATGCTTTTTCTCAGAATCCTGTTTCTTCTCAGTTGAGTTTAAGTGGGATTGAAGTTTCCTTGACTGCTGTGAAAGGAGTTTCCAAATGACAATGAGAGTAACGGAAATATCCATCAAGTGTCTAATGACACCTTTGACATCACTTGTTTCCTACAGGATCCTGAGTAGGGATCATTTTCTACCACCCACCCTGAGCAGGTGATAGGCTAATGGGTGCATGTGTGTTTTTATACTTTCCAGGTTGAGCTGAGTACAGATTATAAAACGTCCTATTCTCCTTCGCCCTTCCTTGGAATTCCCTCTACTTGGAAGGTGTGTGGATGCATATGTGTGTGCGCCTGTGTGTATGTTCAGCAAAAGTGCTTGGAAGAAGCGACCTTTCTTTCAACACGCTCCCAGCTCTATCCGTAGAATTTCTCCACCACCACGCGTCTCTAATCTGTCCTCAGCTGAAGTGCTCTTTCCTTGCTGATGCGGATAGGCTATCTCTGGGCTACCCTGTCCAGGGAGCTGATGCTTCGGGTGTTCTCAGAAAGCCAGCCGCCTGACTCCCTCCTGTAGTAATGAGCTCTCGCCGGAGAGTAGGAGTGGTGGTTCCTGCGAGCTTGTGTGTGTGCGTATGTGTACGAACGACTATGAGCTTGTAGGTTTCCTCTCCCAGCACAGTGCAGGCAGAACCGGCAACGTTACTCTCCGAGCAGCCTCCAGCAACGCAAGGCAACAGCAGCCTCCGCCTCCTCAGTGCGTTGATTGGCTGTTTTTGCTCATCGTTTCCCTGCTAGGAAAAGGGAAGGGCCAGTGACGACCCCGAACCCAGCTGCAGAAGCGGCCGTCACCTTCAAAGCACACGGTGTCTCGTCTTTAAAATCTGAGCCCTAGGGGAGGCAGCGCTGACCGACCCGGCAAGGCTGGCACCAACCGCGAGGGAGAGCGCTGGGCAGTGCCCGAGCACCAGTGTGAGCGTGGCCACAGAGGACCCTGGTGACCTGCTCCTGAGATCCCGGCTCCACACTCTCCTCACGTTTTACAGATTCCGCCCCCCACCTCCCGCGACTGTATCCCCGAAAGAGGAGCTTTTATATCCAGAGAAGGTGCGGGAACTGGGGCAACCGCTACTTTCCTGGACACCCAAGATGCGCTCCATTAGGAAGAGGTGGACGATCTGCACCATAAGTCTGCTCCTGATCTTTTATAAGACAAAAGAAATAGCAAGAACTGAGGAGCACCAGGAGACACAACTCATCGGGTAAATGCAAAGCTTCATTTCAGGATATGACAAAAAGTCAAGCCATAAGTGAAATGTGAATATAGACAATAGAGTGAGGGCTGGGATGGCATGTATGTTCCTGTGAGCTCGTGTGTGTTTAGTCTCGTGGATTAAATAACAAAGGCAGTTGTTGAGGTGTGCGTGTGTGCTTCTGTAGGCATGTTCCCAGTGAGAGTTCAACTTGCTGCTGTTTGGTGGCAGTGACAGTTGTGTTGACGCCGGGCTCACACTTCAAAGGGGAAGTCACCGCAGAAGTGTCAACAAAGAACGTTTGCCCTTGTCTTTTTAATCCGTGGGCAGAACTCAAGCAAAATGTCTTTATCCACCAGCTGGTTGCCCTCCTTTCTCTACCTTATCACTCTAGAGATGCTAGAGAAAGCTGGCTTTTTGGTAGGGCTGAAGTTAAAGCCCAGAAGGCAGGAAATGTGTCTCCACCCTGTCTTTACTCTTCTTTGGCATGGGGTAGATCTGTGTATCTCAGTTTGAATTAGAAACTCCGGTACTACCAAGGATACTTTCTTGTTTGCTCTTCCGTGGATTAAACGCATGGGTGTCATGGGTACAATTCTGGAAACTGGGTACTTTATCTTCTTCACAGTCTGTATTTCTCTTTTTTCTTTCTTTCTTTCTCTTCTCTTCTTTTTTTCTTCTTCTCTTTTTTTGTCTAGATGAGTTCAAAATTTCCCCCCACCCCAGTAAGTTCTCTAAATATCACACTTCCTTCCTCCTTGCCCGTGGCCTCGGTGTCTTTGAAGTTTACCCAGTGGGGTGGCTGCAACTTTGTGTTGCTTACATGGCTTGGAAGCGTTTTCTGAGGATGTGAACCTGGTTGTCAACTGTGTTCAAAGTCCTCTTTTGGAAATCCTCCCTCATCCGGAGGCGTCCGCTACCGGAAACTCCACAGTGGCAGAGATGCCTGCTTGGTTTTTGTTTTCCTTGGCATTTATAAAAACGAAGTTAGAATCCTTGCGTGTGTGTGTGTGTGTGTGTGTGTGTGTGTGTGTGACATAGGGGTGCTAAAACGTGCACAAGCACACGAACTTCATGCACTCCATTTGTTAATATTCCTGTTCCTCCCTAAGTAATGAGCATTCAAGTGAGCAAGTCACAGGCTTATCCTTACAGAAGGAATTGCTGTTTTATAGAAAACTGAGATAGCAGTAAGTACAGTGGAAAGGAGCTGGAACAGAATGAAAAAGCTAGTAAGGAATGGTCTGGATGGTCGTTATGCATCAACAAATCTATGTACGGTCTATTCTAGGGGGGAAACGCCGAACTCTATGAGGTCGTTTACACTGGGAGTGGGTGGGTTGCCAATGGGACCTAGCTCAACAGTCAGAAAAGAAGGGTTTGGGGCGGGGCGTGAGGGCATCCCCGTCAGACCTGCGCTTCCCAGGCAGACAAAGGGGTCTTTGGGGAGGTGATGAACCGGCACGTGGAGGAGAGGCGGAGGCTGGGGAGCTGGGGTCGAGGCTCTTTGTTCGCTTCCGGGCTGGTGGGCTCCAAAGACAAGCCCGAGCCAAGACAAAGCGGCCAAGCCTCGCCAGGACTCCGAGGGTTCGGGCCCACTGCTCGCTAGCTGTAGAGCAGCAGTGGGCGGGACGAGTAAAGCGAGAGAAGGCACTACATGCTGCCAAAATGCCCCCTCCGGGCCTTCCAAAACAGGCCGGCAGGAAGGAAGCGCGCACCCTGGGTCGAGTCACCCTGGGGAAACAACAGACCCGGGACGCTCCACATTTCGGGGGTGATATTGCTCCTGTGGCCCTTCGCGGGACACCACGGGCGGGTGGGCTGCCCAGAGCGCTGGGGAAGAGGGGGCGGGAAGGCACCGGCGCTGCGGTTAGGCTGGCACGGCTGGGTTTCGCTCGCGCCCTTTTCGGGTTGAGCTGCAGTTTATTCCCTGCCCCCCTGAGAAAGCCTGGGACGAGCGCTGTAGTTAATCACCAGGAAGCGAGGTGTGCTCCAGGTCTGTCCTTTCCTCTCCAGAGCTGGCAGTGAGAGTGGAAGAATGAGTGAGGTTGGGGATGGGCAGATGCCTTCGTTGCAGGGTCAGGCACCCTTAAAACAACATTACTTTTCCTGCTCAGCGGGCCACTGAGCTCCTCCTCCTTAATTAAAACCCGCAATTACAGGTGTGTGGGACAAGGCAGCGAGCAGGCTGCCGGCGTTGTGTGTCTGTTAGTGCAGCGCAGTGTCCTAGGTGGGCCACCACGGGCTCTTCCCTGAGATGGGGAGTTGGTGCTGCGGGGAGCAATGTGAGGACAGCCAGTCTTCACTCAGCATCAAACGTTCAACGGAAAAGCTTGTGATGCTAGTTCACGATTTCAATTCCCGAATAGTGTTTCTGGTGGAGGAGCTGACTCATCAAACGATCATCTTGTTGACTCTACCCAAGCCACGTGGAGGGGCTAGTTTTGAGATGAGTAAACTAGAACGGAGTTTTGGCCCCCTAACCCAGGCCAGTACTCACGAGTGAGGTAAGAGAGGCAGTCTCTGACCTTTCAGGGGCACTGCATGCCTTCTGAATAGGCAGTAGATTCAATTAAGGGCCTTCCATATTCCTCATGTTTTGAGAACATCCCCCTAGATTCACATTTAGATTCCCTACTACCAGGTTTTAATAGGCAGGCAATTTCTTTGTCTATTGGACTTCTGCTTCTCTTAACTGAAGGTCCCATCTACAATCACTTATACGCAGTGTTGATCTTGTACACAATGTCAAGCAGTCATTCCACTCAGAAGGAAAGAGAACACCAACACAACTTCCCTACCAACCATCCACATTCTCCTATGTCCACAGGAATACTAGCAGCATGGTTTTTATAAGGGACTATTTGAGAATAGATCTAGTAATTACTAGACATTTAGAACTGATATTTCTTTCCATGCAAACCTATGAATTGCCTGGCATGATACCAGTTAATTAAGTTGAACTTAAAGGGCATTGGGGGTATGAAGTGGTTTACTCTTGACTGACATTTTTCTTAATGGGAAAAAAATGGTACTGCCTCACAATTAGCCCATGATTTCACTGGCTCTTTGTGTGCTCTTTGGGTATAATTTGGAAATTTGTTAACTTAAGTGTCCTACAGGTAAAAATATGTGGGTATGCATGTTTAATGAGATAAAGTATTTGAGAGTTTAACAGAAACTTTAATATCATACAAGCTTTTGTTTTGATTGCTATTCCTTGAAATTTGCCAAGTACCGTTTCCCTGGTTGACTACAAATGAAACATTAAATTACATTATTTTATCATCTAGACATCTTTTTCATTTGGCTGTATACCTTATGTTGTCCTACCAGTATTAGTTCTGAAACTTATGACAGAATTGACTGTGAAGATAAGCGTTCATTCTTAGAGTATTAGCATTGTCAGGAAAGTTATTTCCAGATCGTTCTATGATAGAATTCAGTCTCATAAATCAGAAAATTGAGAACCTGTGCTTTATTTCACATGTTACATTTGGAACTCTGCAAAATCATAAAGCAGTAAGTTAAGGTAGTACATCTCTCATCTTATTTTCAGTTGTTTGACGCAGGTAATTAAAACAGAAACGTGCCTACTGTTTGGGTTCAGGCTGAGTTGGATGCAAGTTCTTTTCTTTTAAATGACTTTAAAAGTATTTCATTATGGAGGAGATTTAACCTAGTCCAAAGGAGATACATTCATTCCAAAACAAGTCATAAAGAGTTTTTCAGAGAGGGTAAAAGCAATGTTTAGGATCTAATTTCATAAAAATTAATCATATTTTATATACTGTAAAATTGATAGAATAAATTAAAGTGATGCCTGACAACTCATATTTCAAATAGAAAAATATTTGTAAATATTAATAACATAACTATTTATTATTTTATGACACTAGTATTGCATAGATGAACATGTAAGAGGGGTTCTCTTAGTTCCATATAAGCAGGAATACTTTATAATATATATTGCTTTATGCTGCAAGATTCCCTTGACATATCTTATAATTTTCCTATAAAAGTACATGTTCAATCTTCCTATATATAGCAAGAATGCAAGACATGTTTTCAGTGTAGCTGTTAAGTAATTATGTCTTTTATGGAATCTGAAACTAGTAGAGGGAGTGGTAACATCCTTCATGCCTTGTATTCACAGGAAGGAAAAGCCTTTTCTAAACCAGAATGCTACCAAGGTCACAAGTGAGAAATCTCTTGGGATCCATTTAACTTTATGCAAAGAAATTTGCTTCAGAGCCTCACATTGCATTAAGCCCACACAGATATTTCATTGACTCCAAGAAATTAACTAGTAGTAGCTGTTTTCATTCAAAGTCCTTTCCAGTGATAAAAAACTGAAATTTGACTAATCATCAGTTCAGTGAAAATAATGCAAACAGCATAGTAACATAGTAGCATTTCATTACTATAAAACTGATTTAAACTTAAATCACTTTAAAAAATCTGGATTTTTTTTTTACTGTGAAAGCAGCTCTATAAAGCTCTATAAAGCTCTGTGAAAGCTCTATATAGCTAGGTACCTCATAACAATCATTCTGCCATGTAAAAATTGTGCCATGTAAAAATCTATACCTGTAAAACAATCTTCCATGGGTATTTAAACAATGTCAGCCTGTGTATATTTTAACTTCTCCTATAAACAATTACTGGTGATGAAAATAATTGCCATAATCATGGTAAGCTGTGGTTAGAAAAAATGATATTAACAGGTCAGTTATTAACAAGATGAAGACTAGAAAGATTCCTACCCCTAGAAATAGTGAGAGCTTGTGTCATACACTTAAAGGCATACCTCCAAGAGTAAAGATTAAATTCTGTGTATATCCACATTTTTGTTCACATGTAGTTATTATCATTAGAAATGTAATATAAAAATAGACTTCCGGGCCACTAAGTGGTAAATTGCTTCAAATGTTTTCTTGCATCCTACATGACCTCTAAAAATGATTATTATTAGTTATGCACAAGCACACCAATATATCATTTTCATCAGTAGGATTGTTTAAATATTAATTTGTACAGAGTTCTAAATTTACAGAGAGTAGTTGCATGTGATGCTTTGAGTTCCTTCAGACTGGAAGTACATGTTAAAAAAGAATGCAGACCAAAATACCAAACTATAAGCCTCCAATTATAGAATTCATCTAACAGCTGTTACACAAGCAGTGTTTCCATTGATGAGGGAGAGGATTGCCTACATAATAAACACATTTAAACTTTCTGATTGAGCAAATAGTCATGCTACTTTTTAATTATATTTTTGAAATTCTAAAAAAAGATAATATGTAAGGAAATAAATGCAGATGTTGGAAGGGCTATGCCATTAGCAAGTGACTTTTAGATTCTCTAAGTCTGGGTTTACACCTATAAAATACCAAGAAAGTACTAGCTTAACTTGTTCAGCTATTAATGATATTCTAATGGCATAAATGTGGTCATAGGTATCTAACACTATCATCATTATTTCTAATATCCCTCCTACATGGCATACTTGACTGACATTATTGATTGAAGGCAATAGCATAGTCGATTCCTTTGATGGAATAGAAAATACCAGTAATAATATCTACTCAGTGAATTTTCTCCCCACTACAATCTCTGTTGCCTCACCACCACCAACAGGAAAGTGTCTTTTGTTGGGGTGATGCAACAGTAATTTTAGAAATTAACACATCAATACTGCTTTATAAATTACCTTCACATTCAGAGTCCCACTTAATCCTCACAAAGTCATTGGAAATTAAATAATGTTATTGCAATTTTCAAGGTAAAATAAGGGCTTAGTGGCCTAGAAAGAAAATATTGTGCAAGGTCATATAGGTTAGCAAGTGATAGAATCACCAACATGTACAGATCATTTGATATTCCAAGGTCTTCTTACTCCACAACAAAAGCTCGTTCCATTATGTATATGTGCCTGCTGTAAAAATAAAATCACAATTTCAGGAGTCTCAAGTATGCAGATGCAGGATTGGCCAAACATCCGGTCTCTGTTGTCTGAATACAGTGGGTAAGGATGGGCTAAAGGGGAACAGAGCTTTGATGAGAACTTCTTTTTTCTTTAAATGCCACAAAGGACTTCTTTTCAGGATTCTCCGTATTTTTTTTTTTAATCTAGGTAACATTGGTTTCTGTGGGTTAATATTGGTTTATAACATTATGTAAGTTTCAGGTGTATTTTATTATAATTTAACATCTGAATACACTACAACATGCTCACTACCAAAGATCTACTTTCCTTCTGTCACCATACAATTGACCTCTTTTACTCATTTCACTCCACCCCCTTTCCATCTGGTAACTACCAATCTGTTGTGTGTTTCTATGAGGTTATTTTTATTTTTTGTTTGTTTTGGTTTTCTTCTTTACACATATAAATGAAATTGTAAGGCATTTATCTTTCTGCACCTGATTTATTTCACTCAGCAAAATATCTTCAGGATCTATCCATGTTGTCACAAATGATGAGATCTTATCCTTGTTTTATGGATGAGTAGTATTTAATTTTGTGTTTGTTTGTATGTGTGTATCACATCTTCTTTACCCATTCATCTGTGGATAGACACTTAGCATTTAGGATATTGTTAGGTATTGTTTATTTTAAATGCTGCTATGAACATAGGGGTGCATAGGAAGTCTGTCCAGAAAAAAAATCCAACCATTGTTAACCTAAGGAGAATGGTTTGCAGAACATCAGTGTACCCATCACTGTACTGGAATGCACAGACATGAAAAATGATGACTTCATTGTATTAGTCAGTAGGGGCGGCAGATGCTGTTGAGTGCGCATGTGTACTGTGTGGCTGTGGCATTCAGAATGACTGAGTAGAGCAACAAATTTGCATCAAATTTTGCATTAAGTTGAAAATTCCTCTGCAAAAACTATTTGGGTGAATCAGAAGGCCTCAGCTATGGGCACCTGTTGATTAACACCTTCATCACAATAACACACCCACTTAGGCATCACATCTTGTGCAGAATATTTTAGTGAAATATCAAATCACCCAGGTGACTTAGCCCCCGTCCAACCCACATTTGGCACCCTGCAACTTCTGGCTTTTCCCAAAACTAAAATCACCTTTGAAAGGGAAGAGATTTCAGATTGTCACAGATTTCTGGAATGAGATTCAGGAAAATGTGACAGGGCAACTGATGGTGATTGGGAGAACTGTGTGAGGTCCCAAGGTGCCTACTTTTAAGGCGACTGAGGTATCATTGTCCTATATACAATGTTTCTTGCATCTTGTATCTTTATCAATAAATGTCCTTATTTTCCATATTATATGGATAGATACTTTCTGGACATAACTTGTATATCTTTTCTAGACAGTGTTTTCATATTCTTTGGGTAATAAGCCAAAAGTGGAATAGTTAGATTATTTGGTAGTTCTATTTTGAACTTTTGAGGAATCTTCATACTATTTTCCACAGTGACTATACCAATTCACAATCCAACCAACAGTGTACAAGGGGTCCCTTTTCATAACACCATCTCCAACACTTGTTGTTTATTGCCTTTTTGATAATAGGTATTCTGACATATGTGAGCTGATATCTCATTGAGGTTCTGATTTTCATTGCTCTAAAAATTAGTACCGTTCAACATCTTTTCATATATCTGTTGGCCATCTATATGTCTTCTTTGGAAAATATCTATTCAGATCCTCTGCCTATTTTTAAATTGGGTTATTTTTGCTTGTTAAGTTGTAAGAATTCTTCATATACTTGGATATTAACACTTTATCAGATGTATGATTTGCAAATACCTTTTCCCACTTGGTAAGTTGCCTTTTTTGTATTGTTAATGGTTTCCTTTGCTTTCAAAGCCTTTTTCTTTTTAATGAAATTGGCTATATTTTATCAGGACAAAATAATTGTCCTGATAAAATCATATTCACTCAACCTTTATAATACTTTTTATCATGGTCATATCTCTTCTTGTAATGAGTAGAAAAAGTTGTATTACAATTTTTCACTGGTAATCTAAATCAAATTATGTATTATGCTACTTAGAATGCTTCTTACTTTCACAAAGTTGGCATTTTATTTTGTTTCAGAGATGGTGAACTGTGTTTGAGTCGATCCCTTGTCAATAGTTCTGATAAAATTATTCGAAAGGCTGGCTCTTCAATCTTCCAGCACTCTGTAGAAGGTTGGAAAATCAATTCCTCATTGGTCCTGGAGATAAGGTGAGTTTCTTTAATAAGGCAGAATACATGGGGCTTGGCAAATTTTTATTGAATACTTAATTTATAGTTTCAGTATGAATACTTTAATATGAGTTAAACAGCTCTACCAAATGTTACTCACTTAAGAATATGAAGCCATAAAACTGAAATCATTATATAGTTAGAAATTTGAGGATGAATGTGTGAGTTTGAATATATTGTCTTTATACTAATGGAATAAGATATTTAAGTGAGTACTAACATTTAACATACTTTTCTTTTCATCACTCAATTACTCTGAATAGCCATATATTTTGAGAATTACCTTTAACTTCTCTATTAAGTCTTCACACTGATCTTGAGTTTTTAACATTAGATAGAAAGAGGACCCATCGACTCCTATTTTGCTGACAATTATATGTAAATTTGACTTATTCTATCAATGGGCATTTCTATATGTGCTCCTGTAATTAAAGTCTCAGTATTTATATCCCAAACAAAAGAATCAGAAAATAAACTTTATAGAGTACTGGTTTATTCTTTGTAACATTTTAGCTGAAACAACCTCTTGAAATCAAACTTGGTGCCTATGTATGTCCATTATACCTTATTTTCTTTGATTATGATCATATTACTGAAAGAAAGGTAGGGCTAGACCTTCCTAATTATGAGGAAAGCAAGCAGATAATTTTTCTCTAAGTTACTTTTTGTGTTGGTTGGTAGATTTTAATAAGAGCATTTTATTAAATCAGAACTTTTTTCTTTTCCATATATATTTTATTGATTATGCTATTACAGTTGTCCCATTTTCCCTCTTCATTCCCCTCCACCCTGCACACACCCTCTCACCCACATACCCCATTTAGTTCATGTCCATGTGTCATAAGTTCTTTAGCTTCTACATTTCCCACACTATTCTTGCCCTCCCCCTGTCTATTTTCTACCCACCATCTATGCTACTTGTTCTCTGTACCTTGTCCCCCTCTCTCCTCCTCCCACGCCCCTGTTGCTATCCCTCCATGTGATCTCCATTTCTGTGTTTCTGCTCCTGTTGTAGTGGTTTGCTTAGCTGGCTTTTGTTTTAGGTGTGGTTGTTAATAAAAGTTCAAGAGAATGACCGTCCTTTATGCAATAAAATCATTAAATGTGCCTAGTATTGAAAAAATGCTAATTTTTCTATTACTGGATATTAATACAGAATATTTAAGTGTAGTTAGTGGTTAAGAAGATAAGCTGCTGATCTGTTTGGGTTTCTATCTACTCACTTCTTGGATTAGACCCATATGTAATATAGATTATAAGTAAATTAAAGGATAAATATATACACTCATATTTAGAGTAGGCATAGCAATGCATAGGATTAATGGCAGCAACAGCACTCATTATATTTTGAAATATACTTGAAACAATATCTGGAAATTAAAGATATGGGTCAGGCAAATATAGGAATGGTTAGAATATTTTCTGTTAAAGTTTTGGCAGTGACTAGAATGAGAAAAATGGTATCAAATCACAGTTATATCAAGTGGTATTATGTTTGGTGCTTTTAATTAGGGAGAACATTGTGTATGGGTAGGTGGAGTGCAAGTAGTGAACATAAGTAGAATTTGATGACAAAGTTTATAAATTGGTGTCTTCTTTGATAGAATGTGATACACAAAGCAAGATTTATTTCAACTGACAGGAAAAAAAAGCCAATTTTAAAAATTAGGAGATTCTTTATTGAAATAAAGATTTTCATTACTTTTGAAAAATGGAAAACTTTGACAACTATGGATTCCCCTTCAGAACTCTTTGGCTGAAGCAAACACTAGGCATAGTCTCTCTCTACATTGACATTTTTACTCCTGGGTCTCCCTTCTCTCATGACACCTATCTAATATCTTCCACATTCTCTCACACCTTTATATCCACATTTGATTTTAGAAACTCTATACAAGATGGATAATTATGAGAAAAAAGCTACAGGGCGTTGGACTAGATGGTCTCAAAAATACGCATGTGATTTAGTTTAAAATAGAGCAAGGATTCATATTTCTTGGAGGTAAATTGTAAAGAGAGAAATATGGGTTATTATAAAAGGATATATTTGCAGCATTATTCACAGTGGCCAAGACTTGGAAACAACTGAAGTGCCCCTTGATAAGTGAGTGGATAAAGAAGATGGAGTACATATATACAATGGAGTACTACTCAGCAATAAGGAAAGATGAAATGCTGCCACTTGCAACATACACGGATTTTGAGGATATCATGCTAAGCGAAATAAGTCAGACAAAAAATTCAAGAGCTATATGAGTTCAATCACATATGGAATATAAAACTGAAAGCAACAGATGAACAAATAAGACACATAAAGAAACAAAATCTTATAGACACAGACAAGAGTATGGTGGTTCCCAGAGGGAAAGAGGAGTGAAAGAGCGCATAAAGGGTAGAGGGGTCAAATATATTTTGCCTGATGGAAGAGGTATGACTTTGGGTAGTAAACACACAATGCCGTATCATAGAACTATGCAACTGGACCTATATAATTCTATTAACTGATGTCACTCCAATGATATTAACAATAAATGAATAAATAAAAAGGAAATATTTATTCTATAAGGATATCTCAAAGAGACCTTTAAAACTGAATGATTGGCAAAAGAGAAACAATTAGATAAGGCTATGCAGATCAGGTAATAGAAAGTAATGGAAGAAAGCAAAGTAAAATAAGAAATTATAACAGCTTACTTAATATATTAGACATGGTAAATGATATATATCAGATAAAATAAAATCTAATGAGTAAATTAAATAAGTAATTTTGAATTGTTAAATTAAGATATTTGGTCGTGCTTTCCTAGTATCTATACAAAAGTGAATACTCTAGCTTTGGCCAGCTAGCTTAGCTGGTTGAAGCATCATCCTGTGAACCGAAAGGTTGCAGGTTCCATCCCTGGTCCAGGCCCACACCTAGGTTGTTGTTCAATCCCTGGTAGGGGTGAGTAGGGAAGGCAACTGATCCCTGCTTTTTTCACATCCATCTCTCTCTCTCTCTCTCTCTCGCTCTCTCTCTCAAAAATCAATAAACATATCCTTGGGTGAGAGGATTAAAATGAATACTGTAGATATGCATGAGATTACAGGGGTGTGTTTTGCTATTTTTAATATATTCAAGCTAAAGGTATTAAAGATAAATTAATCCAAGCAGTTCATTATTGCAATTTTACAAATTAATGAGAGTTGCATTCATATCTTTGAGGATGATCTATTTTCAATTATAACAGCTGATTAATATGTATGAAATATTAGTATTCTTTTCATATGTTCTCCTTAACAGATAAAGAAATAAACAATAAAACAGTGAACAAATATTGAACAATGCACACAAAGTTGTCATTTCCTTACAGCAAAATAATTATTTGGAAAACCATTATTGTGCAACATGCAAACAGTCCATTAAAATTATAATTGCTTATAGCAGTGGTGACTAGTGATTATTAATCAGCTTGACACTTGTAATAAAAAATTTAGAATACAAAAATGTCTTACTATTAGCTTATCCTTTTTTTTAAAGTCATACTGGAAACTAATTGTAAAGTATTTTGGATTATTTTTTCTTCACATCTATAGCATTTATGAAGAACATATTACTTTGTGTCAGTGACTGGGTGTGGACACATTTTACAGGTGTTTTCAAAATTCTTTGATGTCTCACTCTCATCCTTCCTCTCTCAAAAAAAAAAATCAATGAACATAACCTTGGGTGAGGATTTTAAAAAAATGAATACTGTAGTTTTTTGATTAACACAGTAAAATTAATCATTTTTGATCTTACATGATTGAATCGCACTTGCAAACCTTTTTTATTTTAAAAATCTCATTAAACTTATAACACTCTTGTGACATTCCTAATAAATTATTTACCTATTTATATTAAAATGTAAAACAGTCACTAAAGGTAAATTGCTTTTCCTTATATTTGTAGACATAATTTTCCTTTTTTATCACTCATTCTTTCAGCCCTATTTGTACTCTGCTACTTTCACAAGCATATCAAGAATTGATTCATATATATTCATCAAAAAACTGTACCTCTGGGGAGTTGTCCAAAAGAGATGGTTTTGTGTATTAGGTCATTGCACTTTGAAGGTTCATCATGATTTAGGGGACTTTATTCATTCTATAGCTAACTTCATAATTAAAACAATTACCTCAGTTAAAGGCTTGATTTTATTGTTACTAATTTATTCTTTGTTTATTATTGTAAGCTAAGAAATAACAAATTTAAGATGTTGTAAGTAAATCTGTGAATATTATACTAAGATATCATTTGGTTGTGTCCAACATTTGTGACTTGATTTTGTTTTTTCCATCTTTAAGTTGTTTCTTATTTTTCTTTTTTTCTTATTTTTTCATATGTTGAACAGAAATGTAAAGAATGGAAATACCAAATGTAGATATATAGACATGTATGAGCTCAGCTACTCATCAGGACAGATTAAGCATGTAATAATTAGTCAGAAAAAATATTTTCAACTCTTAGTATTACCATATATCAAAGTTTCTAAACAGAAAAAGCTAGCATGTCAACTAAACATAACTGCAAATTTAAATACTCTTACCTGTAAACATGAATTTGTTGTTGCATCATTGATTTTCTTTATTCTTTTTTATATTTTATTGTTCATGTTATTACAGTTGTCCCAATTTTTCTCCCTTTGCCCCCCTCCACCCAGCACCTCCCACTCCCACAGTCAGTCCCCACACCATTGTCCATGCCCATGGGTCATGCATACATGTTATTTGACTAGTCCCTTTCCTTTTTTCCACCACCCCACCTCTCACCTCCCTTCTTTCATTTTCATTGGAAAAAGTTCCACAAACACTTCTACTTACTTTGTTTGGAAAGTGACCAGTAGAACACATTGTCAGTCACACAGCTTCATAATGGCATAGTCAAGTTTCTAAGTCAGACCTAATTGGAAAACTGCTCTTTAGTACTAAAATGTATACCATTAAATGCATGTTTATGAAGTAAATAATAGTTTTATACATTAAAATAATAAAATATATTATGCATCCAGCATTACCAAATGCTGGGTCAAATATTAAATGGCCACCAGAGGTATAAATTAAACTTAAAAATATGTTTGTGTAAGCATTTTGGGACACTTTTGTCCTTTCATTTGTTACCACAGAGGACCCTAAGCTCAGAAGCCTGAACAAGAGATAGGTTATGTTCATTCAGAACTATGAGGAATGTTGCTCACTGAAATAATCTTTTGATACAAAAAACAAAAAAAAAAATGTGTGTTCTTTATTTCTGCTCTTTGTAGGCATAATGAAACACTTGGCACTTCTTAAACTTCTTGTTTTCTTTTTAATAAACCATGTAACAATTGATTCAGTGCTCTTTGGACTCAAAAATTTGCAAAGCCTGACTGATAATACATGTGTCATAACCTAATTTGCTTCTCAACTTGTGATGCCTTCCAACTGTAAGATTCATCTCAAAATACTTGCTGACAGAGTCTGCAATGTCACTTACACTAAATTTTTGTTGACACAACATATATGATTGTTGTTGACAAGAAACCTACAGAGAAGAAAGAGTGGCGCCTGGTGATATGTTAGCTATCTTTAATATTTCATAAGTGAAAACAATGTTTAGTAAATTAATTCTCTGAGAATTTGTAGCTGCTATTTCAAGTGATGGGGGTTGCTGAAAGGGAAGGGAAATTCTAGTTGAAAATTCAGTTGAAAAGTTTCTGTTATGGAATCTATTTCTGTCAGTTTAACTGTCTAAACCAAGCTTTCAGTTTAAGCCACCATTGCCTGACCAAAAATGATCTTCATGACTGAGTTTTCAGTCTCACTGAAAGTGAAACACATATTTTCAAGTTCTTTCAATTACTTTATTAACTTAGTAAAACAGTTGCTGAATTTAGGTGTGTGCTTATATAATGGGGTTCCAGAAGTTACATTATGTTCACAAAATGACAGACATATAAGAGATCTTTTTTTTGTCACACACAGAAAATACAACCCCATGTTTTAAATATCTGGCAATAGCTGGACTACATATAGGAAAACTTGTTTAGCGGATCCTTGAATAATGTGGTTTCACTCAACATCATTCCATTGTAACACTGATGAGAGGGAAAAAAAAAAGCCTCTGACCAGGGCCACTGTCTTTGTGGAGTTTGCATGTTCTCCTCATGTCTGTGTGGCTTTTCTCTGAGTCATTTGCTTTCCTCCCACATCAGGGACATGCATGTTAGGTGAACTGGGGTGTCTACATTGTTGCAATCTGAGTATGGGCGTGGGTTTAGATGTGAGTGGTCCTGAGATGTAAAGGTGCCCTGTCCAGGGAGCCAGGAAAGGCTCACATCACCTGTGACCCTGAACTGGAATAAGAATTGGAAAATAATTCTCTTCCTTGTTTTTATTCATCCTTCTTAAATTTATGTGTAGCTCACATTCATTTCAGTGTCTAATATTTGAAATGTTTTGGGTTTTAACTTAGAAGTTTGATGGTTTTTTGTGACCAGAATATATTGTAGGAACCTAACTCATTTTTATCAATTAGCCTTTGGCAAAATTAGTTTTGTTGTACGTCTTCTTTCCCTTGAAGTCACAGTTTCTAAGAACCTCTCCACAACATTAAATGAGGTTGTACAGTACTGGCTCAGCCAGTATGTTAAACAGTAGCTTTTGTTGATTCACGTTTCTTTAGAGCCTAGAAGTTAAACTGAGTTTTCTTTCTCTCTCTCTCATTCTGAAGTAATTTGGTTTAACATGCTCTTTTCATTCATATCAATTATCTTCTGAGCAAAAGCATGTCTTTTCTTTTTGGTGATAAATTGTTTCAGTTCCAACTAAGTTCAAGAGTTTTTCGTGTTTCCAATGACATTTAGGTAATTATACTGAAGCACTGGTTTTCTCCTTTTTTTTTTTTTTTTTTTTTTTTTTTTTTTTTTTTTTTTTTTTTTTTTTTTTTTTTTTTTTTTTTTTTTTTTTTTTTTTTTTTTTTTTTTTTTGGTACAGTCTGAACAACTAGACTTAGTAAATTCACAGAACTTTTTAATGCCTATAGCCTTCTGGGAAGGAAAAAAAAAAAACCCTCACCTTTTCTTACTGTTTACAAACAAATTAAACACTGAAGTAAAAATATTATTCATTCAGTAATCATTTTCAGTCTTTCTTACATCCTGTATCAGGAATCTTAGCTCAGATAATTTCCCATCCATAGATTTAAGCCCTAAAAGAGTAGCTAAAAGTTTGGTTTGATATAAGAAAAGGAATATACTGGAGACATTCAAGGTTTTTTCCCCTTCCCTCTCAGTTTCAAAAAACAAATACTACCCTAACAATCATTCTGAGTTTTCCCTAAAAACTTACATTTTTAATATTTTGATTAATCTGCATGAATTGGTATTTTTATTCTGTCTTGGGAAGTACTTTCACTGATTTTATCACTGGTATTAAATAAACAAACAAAAAACTATTGTTGAGCCTATAACAGCATTGGAAGAAAACACAATAATGTCATCTACATTAAATAATTATTTATCTCATTAAGCATTATTTTCTTCCAAGAACAATATAATGTCTTTCAAAACATTTCTGAACTCTAAGAGTCCAATTTTATATCAGTTTTCCCTGAGTAAATAATTAAAGATGTCCATTGATACTCAGGAATTTAGAAGACTTAATGCCTGAAAATATTTTTGCTGCTTTCTATCCATTATTGGAAAGTCTCTCTTGCAATCATCTGACAAGCACTTAAGTGTTAACTTTTTTGATGAGGAAAGGGATTTCCAAGCTCTAGAGTCTTCTTTCAAATCTGGACCTGCAATCTATTCACGTCATGCTTGCAAATGTGCCACTGCTTGTGAGTTACATCTTCACAGATCTACTGCAACCCCTCTAAATTATGTTCAAAGGAAAATGATAATACCTCCTCGTTTGGTGATTTGACCACATCCGTGCAGTCTTTATTTTAGAGCCAGCTTTGTCGTTTTCACAGGAAATGAAAAAAAATTTGTTGAAATACAAATGTCACACATTCTTTTTTCCTCAAACCAATAAATTATAGTTCATAAGTATGTATAGAAGTTTCTATGCATTGCTGCTCTTGGCACTTGTTATTAATTTTTGTTAAGAATCATGTTTGCTTAACATCATGAAAGAATTCTGAATCTTCTGCACTACACATGCCCTGTAGTTGCTGAGTTCACCAGAAATTCTCTTCTCATATGATGCATATAACTCATATGTTGTTAAAATGAACTGTTATGATGTCTGATAGAATTTTTATTAATTTTAAAATTTCATTTGTAGGGAAGTTATACAGGTTTTCCTGTACAGATTTAACTTGTGATTAACCTAATATTCCAACTGTTTGAGGAAAATTTTTCTTTTTTCTCTATTAAAATTTTTTTATTGTTGACATTTTGCAGATGATCCTATTTTCCCACCTTTTCCCTCCCTCCACTCACCTGCCTTTCCCCTTCCCAGCCTTCACCACATTGTTGTTTGTGTCCATGGACTTTGTATATATATATGCACACATGTTCTTTGGCTAATCTCTTCCATTCCCTCCCCCTTCTTCCCCTCTGAGATCTATCTGTCTGTTCCATGTGTCCATGCCTCTGATTTTATTTTATTCATCACTTTATTTTGTCCATTAGATTTCACCCATGAGTGAAATCATATGGTTTTTGTCTTTCTCTGACTAGCTTATTTCACTTGACATAATATTCTCAGCGTCCATTCATGCCGTTGCAAAGGGTAAGAGTTTTTTATTTTTTAAAGCCACGTAGAAAACCACAGCTTTTTCATCCATTCATCTACTGATGGGCACTTAGGCAGTTTCCAGACCTTGGCTATTATAAATCGCACTGCTATGAACATAGGAGTGATTATATTCTTCCTGATTAGCGTTTCGGGGTTCTTAGGATACGTTGCCAGGAGTGGGACTGCTGAATCAAAGACAGTTCCATTCTGATTTTTTGAGGAAGCTCCATGCTGTTTTCTACCATAGCTACACCAGTCTGCATTGCCACACTAGGATCCCCTTTTTTCACATCCTAACCAGTACTTGCTTGCTTTATTGATGATGGCCATTCTGGCAGGTGTGAGGTGATACCTCACTGTGGTTAAAATTTGCATTTCTCTGATGATTAGTGGCACTGAGCATTTTTTCAAATGTTTATTGGCCAAGTATATGTCCTCTTTGGAGAAGTGTCTATTGAGTCCCTTGCCCATTTTAACTGGATTGTTTGTCTTTCTATTGTTAAGTTGTGTAAATTAATTTTGGTAATTAAACCATTGTCAGATGTGTCATTGGCAAATGTGTTCTCCCATGCAGTGGGCTCTCTTTTCACTTTGTTGATGGTTTCTTTAGCTTTGCAAAAGCTTTTTAGTTCAATGCAGTTCCATTTGTTTATTTTTCTTTTATATCCCTTGCCCTAGGAGATGTATCTGCAAAGAAATTGCTATGAGAGCTATGAGAGATTTTACTGCCTATATTTTCTTCTAGTATTTTTATGGTTTCATGACTTACATTTAAGTCTTTATCCATTTAGAATTTATCCTTATGCATGGTATAAGTTAGTGGTCTAGTTTCATTTTTGCACATGTACTTGCCCAATTTTCCCAACACCATTTATTTAAGAGACTATCTTTACTTCATTGTATGCTCTTGCCTCCCTTGTCAAATATTAATCAACCATAAAAATGTGGGTTTATTTCTGGACTCTCTGTTGTGTTCCATTGATCCAAATGCCTGCTCTTATGCCGAACTATTTTGATTACAATGGCCTTGTAATACAGTTTGATATCAGATACTGTGATACCTCAAACTTTGTTCTTTTTCTCAATATAGCTGAGGATATTAGGGTCTTTTTTGAATCATGTAAATTTTTGGAATATTTGTTCTACATCTATGAAATACATCATTGATATTTTAATAGGAATTGTGTAGAGTCTATAAATTGCTTTGGGTAATATGGATGCTGTAATGATGTTAATTCTTCCAATCCACAAACACAGTATATCCTTCCACTGTATCTTCCTGAATTTCTTTTTCCAATATATAAGGAGGTAAAAGACCTGTACTTAGAAAACTTGAGGAAAAGTTTTCAAAACTATTTTTCAGAGTTGATGAACATATTCCATATAAAATCTGGGAAAATAAAGTTTTTAATCACCTGGTTTTCTAATTATACCCCACATTAAATTGGACCTATTTAAAGCAAGCCTAAATAAAGAAATCAAAGGAAAGATATGAGTGAGTTATTTTCCATGTCTCTTTGCTAGTCATGATTCTGGCTTACAAGTGTGATTTGGGGAATTGCCTTTTTGGTGAAGTGATAAAAAGAGGGCATATTTTATGCTCAATAAGAAAGTGCATGAATTGTGGTGGAGCTTAAACAGTAATAACACTACAGGAAAAATACATCTTTCATATCTTGTTATAATAATGACATTGTTTTTAGCTCCAAAAATACAAGCTTCAATAAGTGCACACTAGTAAATAATATCCAACTTTCAAACTACTAGAAAAGAGCTTTCTCAGATTGCTTGTAGCTGCTATGTGTTTGGTAGATTAAGGATCAAGCAATCTCAGACTTTGTAAAACAGATTTATAATTTCTTTGGCAATACAATAATCAAAAATGTATTAGGCTCTTGGGCTACTTCTTTGTAATTAGTTCCTGGTCTAATACCTTACCCCAAAACTTCTGAACACAGCTTCTTCAGTCTTCTGGCTCCCTCCACTTAATGGCAGCTATTCTTAAGTCATTAGAATAAATATACTTAGATGGGAAGATGATATCCATCCTGCTGTTGGGATGGCTGTGATTTATAGTTGCATCTCTTGCTCACTGGGGCATCAGAAACATTTGGGAGGTCCCAATTACTTGACTCTCACACAGTTCAGATTACAGGTTATTATTAGAAATTTTCCATTTCATTTCAGCTTTCAATTTGGCCATTTTATGCCTAACTTCACCAATCTTCTAGGGTCTTGCTGAATGGAACAAACAATATATAAACACTTTTTAAACAATTCTTTAAGAATAACAGGCTTGTTAGATATATACTGTGACTCCAAATTATTACGGACAACACTTTTATCAGGACCTTTGCTCTGTCATGCCAAAAGTGACCAGCTCTCTGGCCCACAGTATCTATTTTTTTCATTTGTCATCATCAAACTTAACACATGCATGTATGTTTATGTAGCATCTTACATCTTTTATCAATTTCTTTATTAGTCATGGGGTAGGCTAAGCCTCCAGGAAAAAAGACACCTTAAAATTCAGTAGTTCAAATAAGTTGAAAATTTATTTTTCTCTCATATAGTCATGGCCATGATTCACTCATACACTATTTAAGAAAACAGACTCACAGGACTAAACCTAGATGCACTTGGGTTTGAAAACTTGGAAATGTTCCAGGTGAGCATCAATGTAATCAATTAAAACTTAGAAGACCCAGTACTAAAAGGAAGAAGGGAAGAAAGAACACTAAGGAGCAATTACCTATCTCTGCCATGAGTCCAGTGTTCTATATATCTTTTCCTCTAATGTAGATATCTTACTTCCTGGATGCTTGAGCTTGGAAACAAGCTTTTTAATACCTGTAGTATTATAGTTTTTATTCCTCTTCAAGTAATTATAATGTACACATAATTTGGGTAAATGTGTATAAGTTAATTGAAAAGCTCGATTATTTTAATAGAGTTTATTAAAGTGTAATTCCAAACAATATCACGTTGTTTCTATTCACCTTAATTAGACAATATTAAACAAAATAGATGACTATAGAAAATTAATTAAAGCCAACAGGATATCTAATTATTCAAAGTCAAGTCATGACAATTGCATTTTATTTACTGAACTAATTTTCCTGTATGTTCTGAAAGACAAAGGGTCTTTTTTCATTCTACAAATGGGTGAATACAAAGGGTGTATAAACTGTATTTATTTAGAAAATCATTGAAAAACTGTGTGCAAATTATTTTTAAATATATATTCTATTTCCTATAGAATCTATTTAATTGGTTGCTTTAATTACCAATTCACAATTTAAGATTAGTAATTTACCAGTTTACATGTCATCATGTGGTACTTTGTAAATGATGTCACCAGTTCTTTGATAAGTTGTCATTAATGGGATACTTTGTATTTCAAATATAGGAAGAACATTCTTCGTTTCCTAGATGCAGAACGAGATGTTTCAGTGGTCAAGAGCAGTTTCAAGCCTGGAGATGTCATCCACTACGTGCTTGACAGGCGCCGGACACTAAATATTTCTCAAGATCTGCATAGCCTCCTACCTGAAGTTTCACCAATGAAAAATCGCAGATTTAAGACCTGTGCAGTTGTTGGAAATTCCGGCATTCTGCTAGATAGTGAATGTGGAAAGGAGATCGACAGTCATAATTTTGTGATAAGGTGAGCTTTCTTCTTTTCCTAAAGACAGTAATTTCTTCAAAGACTTTTAATTTAGAAATATAAAACTGACAGAAATATTTTAACTTAACATTAATATTAAGGATTATTGAAAGCTCAAACAAATATTTAGTATGGTATGTTTTGATATGTAGCATCCAAATTTACATTTACTCTAAAGCATAAAATCAAAACTTACTTAACAAGAACACAATGGTGACCAATACTATGATATATAACTGTGGTATGATCTTACTGAGAAGTACAAAAAATGAGGATAAGCATCTTTATGAAGGCATGAAAATTATCATAACAATTATTTTTTTCTTTTCTTCCCATTATTACTAGTTTCCAAAAATAAAATTTAGAGTTATAGATTAAAGTGTGTATTAGGAAATGTAGCTCAGGATTGGGTTTTTAGTTTTCCAGGAAAAATTTTATCAAGTCCACTTATCATTGGAAACAAATAATCTTGGCAGGAAGACCATCTTTGTTGTACATTTGCTACGTGGGAAATTCAGTTTTTTTGAGTCTCCCGGACATAAGCGTCTTCGATGACACAACACTGAAGACCACACTTCCACCCTTTCCAAAGCTCTTGTCTTTCTCATAACATTCTGAGTCACTGTCTGTGAGACGGACCATTTCCTTCCCAAGTATTTGTCACCTTTGTAATTGTACACGTGTCTCTTCTACCCTACCATATCAAGAAGAATTTTCTGATTTAAAATTCAGCCAAAGCCTCATTCCTTGAAACATTTTCCCATCAATATCAAATTGGTCAAAATTGTTAAAATTTTAGTAACAATCCATATAATCTTTCAAATTTTTCACCTTCCCAGAGATGTATTGTACATGTATCTGCATAGCTATAGATAGTTTTTGTTGGTTGATTGCATGTAGAGCCTGGGTTCCCAGTTTGTTTTCCACTTTTCCCTTTAGATAGTAAGCTTGTTAGGAGAAAGATAAATTATGCCTGGTCGGCTTTCAGAGGGAAATAGTTCACTGACCCTTCTCAAGGATCAGATTCACACAGGTATTATATTCAAGTTGACTTCTAACTTTATAAACCAAAGCATTATTTTTAGATAAAATCATTATTCAATATAAGATTTTAAGCTTCACTTTTGTTTTTGTGAGAAAAGCTTTAAAGAATAAAATACTGTTTTTTTTTTTAATGATATACTGGAATGTATTATTAAATGCAAAAGGAATTTCTTGCTCCAAATAGTTTTTCTATTGGGGGACAAAGGCAAGGGGCATGTAAATGGCATTATTGTCCTATAAATAGGAGTTTTGGAAAACATTATTTTTAATATTCCCCACAAGTATTTTCCAACTAGCCTCTGCAAAATGCCCATTTGGCATGTAATAGTAGTTCCACATAGCTGCAGACACATACACATATGGTGTCATGCATTTTCTCTCCTGGACGGGATACTCTCTCAGTGGCTGTTTGTATCATCAATTAAGTACTGATTTCAGTGAGATGTTACACTGAGTAGGAGCCTTGATCAATAACGTTACATGCTGCTTAAAGTTAAATGAATGAGTGAAAATCGAAGCCTGGTTTTGGTTCTCTAGTGACTGACTAAATAGTGAAGTGATTTGTAAAATCTAGGACTCATACACATAAATACCTAAACAAAAGAAAAATGAGAGAAATGATTTGCTTTCTTAATAAAAGTGTTTAAAATTAAATTCAAATATTAGTGTTATGTCCACTTGGTTGGTATTTTTTTATATGTGCATCCCTCAAGACACTTAGCACATGGTCCCCCAGTTAGTGAAATGCCTTGTTTCTGCAAGGAAAGAGGCCAAGGCAAAGAATCATGGGTGGTTAATCACTCCCTCAAATTGAAAATATCTTACTTCTCTTGACCTATAACTCTCCCTGATAGAAGAGATTAATAAAAAATGATAAAGCTCTTGTAATGTTTATTTTTATGTAATTTACTCTGACATTCACATATCAGTTATATACCTTGTTCCACCTTCTTTAGAAGAAAAGGAAATAGGGAAATAAAAGGAAAATTCTATTTTATTTTTCTAGCTTTATTGAGATATAATTGACATGTAATATTGTGTAAGTTTAAGATGTACAGTGTATTAATTTTATACACACATATATTTCCATTTAAACACCTCCTTCAGGTCACAAACCTACCTATTTTTTTGGTGATGAGAACATTAAAAGTCTCTCATAGCAACTTTAAAGCATATAATACAGTTTTGTTAACTAAAGTCACAATGCTATGCATTAGTAACAGAACTTACTCTCCTTTTATCTTCACGTCTATGACCTCACCAATATCTATCTACTCATTTGTCCCACCCTCCAGCCCCTGTTAACCATCATTCTACCCTCATTTCTGTAAGTTTGGCTTTTTAAAATTCAAGGTATAAATCATATTGTACAGTATTTGTAGTTCTCAGATTGTGTGTGTGTGTGTTTTTTCGTTTAGCATGATATCCTCAAGTTTCATTCATGTTGTAAATGTTGAGAAGGAAAATATTACTTAAAGATTATTCATTACACCTATTTCTACATTGACAGGCATTTTGAATTCTTAGAATGTACTGCCTCAAAATGGGAGGAAAGTGTGACTTTCCTTCATGTACTTCGGCATCCACAAAGCAGGCGCAGGCCAAGATTTGTTCAAAAAGAATGTTCTGTGGGATGCATATTCTTATTTCCAATGTTCTCACTTTCCTCTTTAGGATAAGCTCTTCTTTTCTTCAAATAACATCAATGTCTATGGTGTTTTTAAGTAAAGACAAGTGCAATTTTAGGCCTAAAAATAGCTTTGTTTTGTTAACTAATAAAAAAAACCCAAATATTCAGTTGACTGAAGTTACATTTATAACATAAATTGTAATGATGTGTGTAGACAAAAGGATAAAAAAATGTGATTTTTAAAATTATGGAACATGCCTTTATACCAGTACTTATAGAACCAGTAAATTTAGAGGCCTCCACAAATAAGTCCCTAAAATTCTTCCCCTATACAGGCGCCACATTAACTATAATTCAACTTATTGAAACACATTTCTCTGCCATTATTCTTACAGTCACTTAAGATGAAAATAATCTGTTAAAAGGTAAACATTAAATTATTATCTCAAAGGTACTAATAACTTGTTACAGTAGTTTATTCATACAACAGACCTTAGTGGGTGCCAACAATGGGCCGGTCATGAGTGGAGTACAATTTATAGAAATGATTATTCATGAATTCCTTCCTGAGTGAGGCCTGGAGATAGGAGGGGGTCAGGAAAAATCTTTGAAATAAGAAGTTTTTGAAAACACATAGTAAATGTAAAATATTTTCTATGGGGAAGCTCTATTATTTCAATGCAGAATGACTTGGAAAATAGGTATGCTTCCAATACTGAATAAGACTGTTTAAACTCAGAATTTTACCTTATGTCTGTGAAATATTCCACAATAACTCTAAATAGATAACCAATCTTTAGAGTCACACACGACACATTTTAAGAAGATGAGGGGGAGGGAAGAAGGGAGGGAGGGAGGGAGAGAGAGAATCTCAATGCTGCAGGAAAACCGTTACCTAAGATAGGGTCCAAGATTGCAAGCAGAGCTCATTGTAAGCGATGCTGGCTGAAGTGGCATGCTATACTTCACTTTCTTTACTTCAGTTTTCCAATGTAGAAACTGAGATTGTTGTGTAAACTAGTTCTCTCTACCTAGGTTGCTATGATTTATCTACTCACTGAGACCACAGAGTGATAGAATTGCTTCTACAAAAATATCTGTCCTATATAAAGAATGCTGTACAATTTCAAGAACTCAGAGTTCAGAAGACAACATATTTATATATCACTCTAGGCAAAAAAAAGAACAAAGGGCAGGTGTAGAAATCTACCTCTGTGCAATCAGTTTTAAAGTACCTTTTGAATATTTTCGTGTGTTTTTTTACTATGTGCCGTTGTAAAATTATTGGATATACCTTACATAAAAGATGCATTTATTTAGTCATGAAAATTTTGGGGCTTCTGAAAAACAATGTTTAATATGCTTTTGTTTTCTTACAGTTACTTTTCAGGTTTTTTAGATAATTTACACCTGTGTATATTTATAAACCATGCATTCTAATATTTGTGCTTTCTATATTCAAGAATTTTATAAAATTAACAATGGTGGTTTTCTAATGAGATTTAAAAAATTGAAATATTTTCTTATATTGATGCTGGGAGATGCTGGAGAACAAACCCTCATTCCATTTTCCATATTCTTCTCCCCTGCCACCTTGGTGTGCAATAGTGATGGTGGTTTTTCTCCATTCTCTGGGCTACCTGGGTATTGTATGAAATGTCAGGCAGCCCATCAGTACTGGTTTTTCCATAGAAGAGAGACAGTGTCCAGCTGATGATGAGTAACTCTGGTCCCACACTGTACTGCCTTTGATGTTATACGGAGGCCTCTGGGGAATGGGTAAATTAAGTTGCAACTGGCAACTGATATTTTTTAACCATCAAATGCCACTCCTCAATTAAACAGATATTAGAAATAGTGAGCAAGACTTAAGTTATTCAAAAACTGGTAACTAAAAGATACAAAAACACTTTTTTTCTGTTAAAGCTAGTTGAAATTTTAAATTTGATTTTGTTTATTTATTCTTTTGTGGTACCTCCCATTTCTCCACTCTCTACTGTGCTCATCTTCCCTTTAGCCTAGAACACTTTCTTTTTTTAAAATTTAATTTTATTTTAATTGTTCCAGTGACAAAAATAGACCACTTTCTTCTAATTGTCCCCTTTTATTCTTTGATCTTCAGTGCTTGACCAGTTAGTTCCCTTTTAGTTTTCTCCTGGTTCATATTTTTCCTAAAAATATAAGAACAGCAATGAATGGCAGGTAAAATATCCATTTAAATATATCCATGCTTATATAAGTAAATCTTTGCTACTCAAATCAGAGTTCTAAACTAGCAGTGTTGACATCACTTGGGAGCTTGTTAGAAATAGAATCTCAGAACTTTCACCAGAGCTGCTGAGTCAGAATGGGCATTTGTTTGGATTGCTCAGGTATTCTGTGTGCATTAAAATTTGAGATATACCAAACAGAGAACAAGAGAGAACAAGTTCTAGAGAACAAGTTCTAGGCATCTTGAACTCAATATGCCTAGAGAACAAGTTCTAGGCATCTTGAACTCTCCAGCAAATCTGATTTACTTTCTCTGTATCTTCATAATCTAGCACCAAAATTGGTACATTGAGTAATATGTTATTTATTAAATTTAAAAAAATGTAGGATTTGAGAAAATTCTAGTTTCCGCTCATGTATTGTTGGCTTAGAATTTACACAGCACTGGAGTCGAAAATTAATATATAAGGGTAATCAATATAAGTAAAGGTCATTTAAATCCTTACAGTTGAAAAGAAAATGTAGGTACATGAAGAGTGGTTAAATGTAATGTCCTAGATATTGGGGACCAGAAAGTTGGGATCCTGACAATTACTAGAAACATAATTTTGGATTTAAGATTTTGAACATCATTATTTCATTGTCTTGTGATATTAATAATAATGTCTTTTATTTCAAGGTGTTTTTCTAAGTATCAGATGGAAAATTCATAAAGAAATGCAGAAACTGTAAAACTAAATTAATAATAAAACTGAAGCACAGCTTATTTGAATTAAATGCAATTGAAAATTAAATTTCTCACTGAATTTCCTAATAGCAATGTTCACTGACTACAAATATAAATTTTCATTGTATGATATAAACAAAAGTAGAAACATTCCCCAGATCTATCTATGTGTATAGTTGACACTAAATATCAGATAATATCAGATAATATAAAATTCAGACACATGAACACTGCTCAAATAGGTTGGAGTATCTACAAAATCTGAGTACATAAAATTAGAAATAATTGTAGTGAATGTATATATTTCTTCAGGAAACTAAGGTAATAAGACAAAAATCTTATAGTTTATGATGACCTAACTTCCTAAAAGAAGGAATGATATGTTTCACAAAAGAAAAAGATGGAGGAATTGACTTGCCTTGACTGATAAAACATACTTGTATGACAATCAATTTTTCATTCTCTACTGCTGGATAATTTACAGCAAACTTTAAATTATCCTCTTGACCTTTGCCAAATGCCTACACTTTTATAGCAAAATAGACTCTTTTCTGGAAGAGAAAAAAATGCCTGCTTTTCTATGTATTTGCAAGATACCTTTAATTCTCTCCCTGCCACTCTCACAGAGAATATGTTTATCCTTAACACATATGCTTTAACTGCAAACAATTAAGTTTCTAGTAGGGATCCAGGTCTTGGAATAATGAAGATTTTAAAAAATTCTTATTGGTTAAAGTAGCTACTTTATATGTTAGGGTTAGCAACATTGGGTATGTGATATTTGCTGCATATATTTTCAACCTTATTGTTACTTAATATTTTCATGATTTTGATGAATAAAATTTTGTAGTTTCTTAAACTAATTATCTTTGTGATATTGGTTGCTTTAAATTATAAAATATATGTTCTGGGTAGAAATAATACTTTTTATCCTAATTATGTATGATTTTTAAAATTTAATTTAAAACTAAGATTTATTATTTTTTATGATGTGAGGGAAGGCTCTAACTTTTTCTTTTCAATCATGTTGCTCTTGGAATAAAAAAAGTTTATTTACAACAGATACTTTTTAAATAGAAATGACAATGATTGATAAACTATTTTAAATTTTAAAATGTTTTCTTAAATACTTCTTCCATTTTCTGAAAGTACAATATTATAAAAGATACAATTACCCATGGATCAATCTAGCAAGAATTTGAAAAATTCTTAGTACTCAGTGCAAAATTGCAGTGATATTGGGACTCCTGTAAAGTGCTTCCAAAAATGTAAATTGATAAAACTTTCCCCAAAACCAGATGATAATGTCTACTAAGGCTAAAAAATAATATATTTATTTGTTCATTATTTTCAGTTTCAAGTATCTATACAAATGTGAATAATTGTTTAAGTAGAAAAGCATTTTATAATGCCTGACAAGAAAGGATAAATATAGTAAAATACATCATTGGAATCTTGATAGGAATTGTGTTGAATCTATAGATTGCTTTGGGTGGCATGGACACTTTAATGGTGTCAATTCTTTCTATCCATTTACATAGTATGTGCTTCCACTTATTTTTGCCTTCCTCTATCTCTTTTTTCAGTGTCTTATAATTTTCCAAGTACACATCTTTTATATCCTTGGTTAGGTTTATTCCCAGGTACCTTATTCTTTTTGTGAATGGGATCATTTCCTTAATTTTCCTTTCTGTTAGTTCATTATTGGCATATAAAAATGCAACTGACTTCCAGGGATTAATTTTGTATCATGCTACTTTGCTGAATTCCTTGATCAGTTCTGGTAGCTTCTTTGTGGAATCTTTGTGGTTCCCTATGTATAGTATCATGTCATCTCTAAATAAAGACAGTTTTACTTCTCCTTTTCCAATTTGGATGCCTTTTATTTCTTTTTCTTGCCTGATTGCTATGGCTAGGATTCCAGTACTATGTGAATAAGAGGTGAAAGTGAACATCCCTGTCTTGTTCCCAATCCTAAGGAGAATACTTGTTTGCCAGAGAGGGGGAAGGGTATAAGGGGATTAAGTGATAATGTAAAAAAATATAATAAAGACTCAATTAAAGAAAAGAAAGGGCACGTAAATCATCATACATCTGGATGATTAGTTATACAACAAATAGAAAAGAGGACTCTAAGGCAAAGGGATCAGCAAGCCCAAAGACAAATGCTTTCTGTGGTCTTTGCGTAATGCAGAGTTTGTGACCATTCTATTACCACATTCATAGTAAGCAACTGTATGAAGGGAAGATAGCAAGGCATTTGAGGCTTAAATGATGAAAGATCTTTACACCATTTTAAGGATTTACATGGTTTCTGTAGTGCAAGAAAAAAACCTTAGAGTTTATTGGTTTGTTTTTGTTGTTGTTGTTATTGAGGTTTTATTGCTGTTGCTGTTGCTATAAGCAGAAAAGGACCATACTTAGTGATGCAGAAGCTAGAGCATATTTTTAGATGGAAGAACCATGATAATAAATAAATCAAAGATAAGAAAGAGCGCTCAATTAGAAAGATACTGGAGGAAGCAAAATGTGATAAAATCCAAGTCATAAGGTGATTAAGATGTTAAAGCTTAGATGGTATGATTAATATTAATGCCAAGTATTATAGAAATCATCCTTCCCTGATATGGGCATTAGTAAATGGCCAACTGAACAGTCCCTCCATAGATTTCAAAATATGACTTCAGTTTTGTGTTTAAAATATTTGATATCTTTTATCAAACTCATCTGTAAGTGGACATAGGCCCAAAATAAATACTCCAAAATCAATCACAAATGCTTCAACAATTGTTGTTCCAAGTGGTTGATAAGCTAGCTTTGATCTTTCTTATAATTTGTTCATTAACTCCTTCACTCTTTTATTCACCTATTTATCAGGAAATGGAGATACAGAAATGGAGAGCTGTCTCTAAATTGAGATGATCACAGTCTAGTGAAGGAGATAAAGTAATGAACTAATAATGGGCAGACTGCTTTATCAGAGGTACTCAGAAAAGTAGGCACGGGTAATGATGCAGAGATGAGATATAAGTGGATGGTGAAGGATAATTTCCTGAGAGTGGCAGCACTTGAGTGAAAGCTGAGGAGGCAAGTGTAGAAAGGGCAGAAAACAGAGTGAGACCTAGTCCACTGGGTCTGTGATGCACAGAGGGGTCTGAGTACGGGAACTAGTGGCTTTTCCAGGTCCATGAGTTGTTTCAGCATACCGGAATGGGAGGTTGTGGGGGTCAGTGGAAGTGGGCTAGTCTGGAGAGGGAGGCTGAGAGGCAGGTGATGCAGGGTCAGGTCCATTATTTCTTGCTAAGGAGGAACTCTGTTCTGGCAATCATCTCACAATATATAAACATCTATCAAATCATCATGTTGTGCACCTTAAACAATGTTATCTTGTCAATAATATTTCACTAAAGCTGGGAAAAAACAATTTATTTGATTTTAAATATCAAAGAAATACAAACAAAGCTAACTTTATAGCAATGAGCAGTTTTTTCTGTTGTGATCTGTGGATCACCTGTGAGAATTTCTTCCTTTTATCATGCACTTATTGTGTGTTAAATCTATGTCAAAATATTCCAGTGATAGCTAAGTGTGCAGGAGACTAATGTCCTTTTCTCTCAAGGGAACTAATGGCTTAATCAAATGAGATAAACCTTTAGATCTGATTTCAACTTTTATTCAACTTTTAGCTTTTCATACACACACACACATATATATTAATACATTATATATACATATATATGGTTTTAAGTGATTTGTTTGCTTCTCTAAACCCCAATTTCTTCACATTTAATATGAAGAAAATAATTGCTACATTCTAATTTTGTTGGTGTAGAAATAAAATAACATAATACATGTGAAAGGGTCTAGTAGAAACCCAAGTATAAATTAGTAATTGAAGAAATGTAAATTTCTCTTCCTCTGATGGCATAGGATTAATATTCATGGTGAGAAAAAGTTGTATCTGTGACCCAAGTACACAGAAAATGTAAATATTTTCAGTTAAATGTATTTATTGTCCCATGAAATGATACTTAAGAGTCAGCAACCTGGATCCCCTGCTGGAATTGCTACTGAATATAGCTGTAAAATTTTGAACAGCAATGTAAACCACTTTGTGTTTCGGTTTCCTGATATGCCGAGTGTGCAGTTGACCTGGATGGACTCCTGAATTCCTTTCTGTATCCAGAATTCCATGACTATTTTCACATGATTCAGTAGGTACCTTTGGAATAGGTCCTGTCAACTTGCATTGTTGTCTGAATTTTTTCCATCTGGTTGATGTTTTATAAATAAATTTCCTCCTCATCAGTCAATTTGTAAAAATAACATTTTCCTCTTAAATCTTCTGATCTGGCTCTTCCCCTTGGCCCTTTGGCCTTTTCTGCTGATGTTTGCAAGCAAATGGCAGGACTTAAAATCAGGAGAAGAGTATGACTTCTTAGCCAAAGGGGGGGATTTGTACAGATTATGGAAAATGTGATGAGGTCAGAGGTTTGGAAAGTCATGGTCTGTATGAAATACATAAAGAAGAACCACTAAAATCAAGAATTGTCAAAGGACAGAGAAGTTGTTTTACACCAACATCATTCAGTACAGTTTTGGAAAAGAGACTCTGACATTCTACTAGGAGATAAAACCTCCCACTTCCCTTATATACTTAACTGGCAACCACTGACATACTTGGCACTATGGAAAGCAATCTTTCCAGTATATTGTTTGACTTATACCATTACTGGAAACTTTTGTTTAGAACAATAGCAGTCAGTATGGTATCAAATGTTAACTGTGATTGTCTTTGAGAGGGAAATTTGCAAGTGCTTTATGTCTGAAAATTAGCTAAAACTCTGTTTATGGTGCTGATGTTAGTGTGTGTATTTGTGAATGTGTGTGTATTTTTCTTCATGCAGTGAGCAGAAATAATGTTTTTAAATTGGGAATAAAAATAACTTTAATTTTAAAAATTATGTTAAAATCTGGAGTATAAATGAGTAAGGAGATATACTGGAAGTTAGGAGAGTTGGGATCATATTTCAACTCTAACGCTACCTCGGTGATATTGGGCATTAAACATGTTTTCTAATGAACATAAAATTTCAACCTATAGATTTTGCTGCCTGTAGTTTAGACTATTCTCTCATTACTGTCAAATGTTGTTTGTGTGGTGTGTATGAGTTTGTGTGTGTGTAGGAGAGAGAGAGAGAATATATATTTTAGATAACCAAAATCCTTTGAATCTACATTATTGTGCAATAAATTTTGGATTCATAGGATTTCAGATTCAAAATTGGGTTCAACTCCCAGTTCTGAAGATTTGTAAACTGAAGCTTTTTCCCCTTCATTTGTAAAATATGATTACTGATACTCAATTATATGGCCGTTCTTTAGGTCTGAATAACTAAGGTATGTGTAGTATCTGGCATAAGGAAGGTAGTGACTGTTAGCTTTTATATGGTTAGTGAGTTATACAAATGATTGAACTGAACAACAGTCTTGAGTCAAAAGCATGTTGATCCTATAAAAAATTGGGAGTGATTTTTCTGCTATGATTCATACATTCAAAATTAGAATTCCAAAATTATTTTTTAAGTTCTAGTTTGACTTTTGGCATTAAATGCATGACTCACAAATATGATTATTAAAAAAACTAAAAATATTTATTTGAAAAATAAAAATGACAGTGGTAGTTTCATGAATCTGTTGTCACATTATTCAACAGGCACTTCTTTCTTCAGCAAACAATTCTCAAGCAGTCAGTAGATGCCAAGTTCTGAAGGACCTTAGGAGACATTAGGGATAACTGTGGTCTAATAGATAGAGTATGTGTTCTAGAGTTCTTGAAGTTTTCAGTCTGGTGGAGGAGACAGGCAGGTAAAGAGAGTAAGAGAAATAACAAAATAGTACAACAGCAGCAATAATATAGCTAGCAACAAAGTGTTGATGCCAGAGAGACAGAAGAAATTAATTATAAAATGAATGATTCTAAATTTCAAGGCAGTTCCTTTTGGGACAGGATAAATAATTTTCATTTGAGGGATGTCATATTTTTATGGATATTCTTGCCCTTATTCTTTGTGTACATCATCTTATCGAAGTATTGTGTGGATGTGCTTTTCATGCTTGTTAGCCTCAATGATTGAGATCACTCATAACAATCCTACCCAGTTTCTTGACAGGCTTTGTCCTTCACTTTAATTTTTCAAATTCTCCAAGTATGATCTTCTATGTAATTCAAGAAAACTATTAATATTTGGGAAGCTGAATTTTGTGGCTTTTATATTCAAGATACTTGTGATCTATTCTTAGTTATCTACATATTCTTTAATTTCTGTCTTGGGCAATTATAATGTACAACAGACTTTTAAGCATATCTCAGTATTTTATGTGATCTTCAGCAAAAAGCAGAGCACTATCTGGGTTCGACTAGAACTGGGATTTTCATTTTTTCAAATCACAAACTGAGACTGTTATACTTTAAGTGCATAAGAGGGGAGGGGCCCTAACAATTGGAAGAATGCTGAGCACTGTAGCATTTTTCCCATCCTTATCTACCAACTTTTATTATGAGTAAATTTTGATTCTTGAGTGCTTTAAAAATCAGGATGTTTTTAAAATATCAGCCTTTAGAACTTCTCCAGTTTCCTGATTTGTTTTGAGTGATGATGGTTCTACTTACAGCAGATACTACTAGTCACTTAAAATAGACACATCAGTGAAATAGATTATATTTCTTGTTTCAGTTTAAAAATGTCCAACCTGAAAGGGTGATTTTAAAAATAGTCTATTTTAGTTAGCACAGCTTCTGAGAGTTGAACATTATAACAACTGTGCTTAAAATGCAGTTTTCAGCCTAAGACACATTTGTTTTTGTTAGCTCACTTCCCCAAACACACACTACATCAACTTTCTAATGCAACATCCTTAATATGTTTAACAGAACTAACAGTTAAAAATAAATGTTGAAGTGAGTGTACAGGGAATCAGAAGATTTAGTGCAGAGCCCCAAACTGACAGCCTGGGTGCTCAGTCATTGTGGTAGGTGGTGGTTGTTGTTGTTGTTGTTTGGCATTTATCACCACTGACCCAGGAGAAGCTGCTCGCTTTAAATGTAGGGAAGTACATAAACAAAATTACCCTCAAAATTACACTCATCAGAGTTATGTTAACCTCTGGTATGAGGGTCCGCATGTTTTCAGGACCTGGTTTGGAGCATCAGCGGAGCTCCAAGAAGCCTGAGAGATCAAACACCATTCTCAACAGTTCTCACTGTACACACACAGCGTGCACAGAGTAACTCTCATTGTTCTATGGTTAGCGCTTCTAGTTTCATGACAGACATTAACTCTCTGCAAGCAACTAAATATGACAGAATTTCATGAAGAGTAGAATAAAGATATAAGCAAATATTTTAGAATGAAATGGAAACAATTCACTCTACCAAAGATAGCATTGCAGTAGAGGTTAACCTCTGAGTTTTAAAAAGTTATGACTTTTTTTAGATTAAAAGCTAGAATGTCTGAGAGGAAGGTCATGCCAGGCAAAAGCATCATCATAAGTAAAGGGACACAGAAAAGTATATGTAGAGGTCTGATTCCAGAAAGTAAGGGCAGGCACGAGTTATGAGTCCCTAGATTGGTACCACTGAAGATCTTTTGTTAGGTTAGCAACATGATCAAATGTGCATTTTAATATGATGATACCAGTATTGAAAAAGAGAATTATAATGTTGGAGTCCTTGTGTTAAAGAAATGGTTAGACCAGTGATTTTCAACCTTTTTTCATCTCAAGATGTATATAAAGTAATTACTAAAATTGTAGAGCATGCCAAAAAATACATATTTTGCCAATCTGACAAGAAATAAGTATAATTTGGATTCATTCATACCAGATAGTTAGTTGAGTTAGCTGTTATAATTTTTTTATTTGGCAATCTAAGGGAAAAGAGGTCAGTGCCCCTGACTAAATAGGCAGATATTGCACATTTTAAAAATTCTGTGGTACACCAGTAGAAAAATCACTGAGTTAGAGAATAGTATTGTTTATAAAGATGCATAGTAATTATGTGGAAGAACATCATGGGCAAGAAAATCTGTATTTTTCTATTATAATCCATTTTATTCTTTATAATTTGTTAAAAATTTCTGATCAATGACCCCATATTTAATTAATGACCCACCAAGAGTCTAGCTAATAGTTTGAAAAATAATTAAGTAGGAAATTATCATAATGATAGTTCAAAGAAACATGGAGGTGCCTAGGCTGAGAAAATATTAATAGAAATAGAGAATATATTCTGGATAAATTTTCTGAGAGGAATTTTCAAGGCTTTGTAGTATATCTGATATGGAAGATGAAAGAATTACAGAAATGAAGACCTTTCAGCAAGTAAAAATGTGATACTTTACTAAAAGAGAGCATAATCTAATATGTTTCTCAGTATTTTGATCTGTCTTCTAGAATGAGTTTGATTTTTTTCATTCTGAAATTTCCCTAGAATAATATGACACTTTTCTTCCTAACCTTGCCAGTAATGTAAACAAATCGGGATTTGTGAAAAATTTCCCCTTCTGTTTAGTCAGTTATTTTCATGATATGTGTCATTAGTATTTATTTCTATGAAGTGTAGGATTTTCTTGTTATTTTACCAGCAAGCATAAAATGTAATGTATGTATATTTGTATTCATTCACCATACAGAAAATTCAAATCTTCAACATGATATTTCATCTCTATTTCTAACACTTTGCTTACTACATAATGGTATGTACCATATTAGATCAACTGTTAATCTTATGCTTCATATTTCAAAAAGTCACAACAATTAGATAATCTTCTTGCCAGCATTTTGAAAGATTTTTCCCTCATGAGACCTGAGGTATGAATATTATTTTCATATTTACTATTTATAAATGTGTTTGTTTAATAACTTCTCAGGATTTGGGGAGAGACGTGGCTGAGTTGCTTTATATAATATGCTTAAATCCTGGGAGTCTGAAACCATAATCTAAGATTAAGTGTGAACTATTATTTTTCCTACAGGAAGTCAGGATGGATGAACATATAGACTTTTCCTCTAACTCTGAAAGAAATTGCAGATGTCCATGATTTCCTTTAGAACTTCTGTGCTGGAATCATTCTAAAGTAGCTGTGCTTTTCTTCTATATTAACAGTGTCCTTGGACATGTTTATTAACCGCTGTGATCTTAGTTCTTTATCTTTAAAGTGAAGATAATACTACTCTTTACCTCAAAGTATTTCAAGAAAGCATTGGTTTCAGGGCTGTTTGGGGCCTACTATCCTCACCTCAGGAAAGTCAGAGAGGCTGATAAATTGAATGGGTCAGCTTCCCCTAGCAATTTTGAGAGGATGACCCCTAACCTAAAACACTTAGGTATCAGAGAGTATTTGTCCTCTTGGCTCTTCAAACTCAAAAGCAAGACGAATGTAAATAGAAATCATAAGCTTCCTCTGGGGGCAGAAAAGAGAAGAGGCAACCTCCCTTTTCATGGTGGTTGACAAATGTGGTACCACTGGTAACAGTGGTTTCAGCTAAGGTATTTCAGTGATCATACAGGGAAACACACAGTGGGTTTGGCCAAAGGAGAAAAAGGATGCAAATCATGCATTTGGAACTTATCTGAACATTAACTAACAGTGAGAAGTCATAGAGTTTAGTCTGCAATACACTTAATATAGTTTTCTTCACACTTAATTTATGTTTTATGTATAAAGAAACAATTGATAACTCCCTATATCACAGTAGAAACTATTTAACTTCAGTATCGTGGATGATTACTCCTGTCGCTAGCACAAATGTGTAAGATATACCCTGGGATGAAGAAAGACTTGGCTAAATGAATGAGAATTATTTTATTGGTATTACTAATAATTGTCAAGATTACACTTTGGTCAGATTATATAACAGTAAAAGATGCTATCAAATATGATATATTTTCAAATATATATCAAATATGATATATATTCTCCAGCAGATTCTGGAGAAGGAATCTAAGCATTTGATGTTGTGTTTTCACGAGGAACTCCCAAGAACTGTTGAGCTATTGAAAGAGGAACCGTGTAGTTGCTTAGACTATTGAACTATAACTCAAGAGAAATGGCAGAGAATATTGACACATCTAAAAGTTATGTCTTCCTACGAATTCTGTGATCTTGAGATGTTATACATGAAATAAATTACATTAATTAATATTCAAATGAATTTTTAAAAAATTATGTGGCCTTGAAATAAATAGATGTATCTTGGATTCTGCATCAAAGGACTGTTGAAAGTCAATCACATGTAGTGTGAGATCACAGAGGAAATTTCAGAGGCCTAAAGAACAGGAGGACGCAGCTGCATTTCTTTAAGTTTTTCAGCAATGATGGGAAATAAACACAAATAAATTGAAAATTAGGCAGCTTAGGATAAACAGGGAGCTCATTCAACATACCTAATTCTGTATATATGTCTTCAGGTTTTAGTATGTCAAAACTAATTGGACAGTGAAAAAATTCATTTGGTTAGAGGAATAGAGCTTTAAAATATTCTTGTGCACTCAGTAGTTTTGACTCACAAAGTTCATAATTTAAAAATTGTCTACTCTTCAATTTGATGAGATTAATAATAAAGTCCAAAATGATATGTTACTTCATAAATGCTTGCTACACATTCTGGCTACTTTTAAATATTATAATCCCTAAGAAGATTTAAAGAAAGGAAGATTAAGAACATTTGATTGGAAATCTATTCATGATCTTGCTCAATCAGCAGCATTGCTACTAGTATCGCTATGAGATTCGCAACAAGTCGACTGAATTGCTGGAGTACAGCACAGCTGGTTCGTTATTCTGGTTTGTTATTTTGACTTAATGTGTGCCCTGATTTTGTGGCATGCAGCTAATTATATGACTAAATATCTGACTCAACCACAGAGTAGTTAATTTACTGGCCACATATGGGCATGATGTTAATCTTTCCTGCCAATGAAAACTTAGATATGGTTGCTCCAAGGAAAATCAACCAGCTGGACTCCTGGAGCCAGAACAGGTTATATTTTGCTATGTGTCCTTTTGACATGCTATTTTCAGTATCACTATTTCTGTCCCTCACAAAGCCTGGTTAGGCTATGCATAGGTCATAAAAATTTTACAATAAAGCTCATGTGGATTAATTACTCTTTGATGTCCCAGTTCCCTTCACCACAGTCACTTAGAATTCTTTGATTGCATCAGATATGTTGGTTTGTCTCCTAGATCAACCCTATTGTGCAGAAGTGTTCTATTAGTTTCCTTTTGCTTCCATGGTATGAAGTCCTGCTTTTCAGTACCCAGCTTTATTGATGAAAGTCTTTTTAGCTCTGAAATGACATGTGGCCAGACAATCCTGTCTCAGAAACATGCTCAGTCAATTGTAAAGGAGTGGTGTTAGTGAACTTGGGGGTGGAATAGCTTTTAAGTATGTGATAAGAAAAAGTAATGGAAAACATAAAGTATTTACACGATATTTTTCCTGAACAGATAATTTAGTATAATGTTATTTTTGTTCTCTTACACTAGGTTGGCTCATTATTTTTATAAGTATAGAGAAAATGAAGTATAGATATTGTTCTTTCCATAGTGGAATTTGTCTGAAAAGAATTGCTGAGGATTTATTATAGCAGAGAGGTGTATCTAAAGCCACCTTTCCTGACAGGAACATGTTAAATGCAATATTAACGAGTGTTGTCTATTTTTTACCTAAGGAAATACAATGTCTGTGATAAAGATGTTGCAAATGCATTTTCCCCACAGTATTCACAGTCATCTTATAATCTGCTTGCTTAGAATTTTAGACTATGTTTAAAGCTGGTGTGGAGTGTATTTTCAGACTTCAAAAATCGTTATATCCTCAGTCTTCTGTGAGTTCACTATTAGATGTTCACTTTGGCTTCTGTTCACATGTAGCTATTCTTTTCCGGGGAAATTCCATTCATAATATTCTGACTGCAGTGGGAATGGATAATATCTAATATAATATAGTGCATGCATCATGAATGAAGACAAAAATACAATCTCATAGTATAGTGGGCATAATTAAGTATGTATAACTTGAAAATATTATTTCTAAATGATATGATGTGTTAAATTTTATTTGTTTTCTCTCAGTAGCTCATCCTGGATAATATAGGCTTTGCTTAATTGTGTAAGATGAAAGATATTTGTTGTGGTAGCTAAATGTTTTCAGAGATCTAAGAAGTAATAACATGTACTCATTATAAGAGATAAGGAAGGGTGTGCAAGCCAGTGTTTTTAACAACAGAACACACAGTTTACTTTTTAATTAAATTTATCTTGTTTGAGAATTTGACTAATATAGCAAAAAAAAGAAATGTGAGAAACTTTCATAATACAGTCAAACCTGTAAAATGCAGAGAGGAAATCAGTTTATTTTTCCTTCCCCTAAAAAGCTGATATAAGGATAGAAAAAGCAAAGAAGAAGAAATTCTGGATGACATGTGTGTATGTGTGTGTTTCATGAAGGTGTAGATTGAATAGACTAAATTGATTTTTTCCAGTTTAGCAAAATCTTGTTTGCTAAAAATCTAATTCTTCACTACTCAACTAATTAAAATTTACCTTTTTTAGCAAATTAAAATATTTTAAACTAAAAGAGTATTTTTTAAGTATCCAAAGATTCATGTGACAGAATCAATAAAAAGCATTACAAACTGGATGAAGAAAAATCCAAGGTGTTTTCTGAAGCTTTCTTTTAATACAAGAATGAAATCAGCTTACAAGAATAGAATAAGGCCCGGGTGGTCTGTGACGTCCTAGAGCTTCAGTTGTAAAAACAGGACAACCAATTCTGCCCCTCCTCCACAGAGGGTGTGTGCCTATTAGCAGGAAAAGTGATCATTTTGAGGATGTTTGAAAAGGAACAGAAAAATATTTGACCCAGTAGTAATGACTTTTGTGCATTATCTCAATATTATCAACATCTCAAAATGGCATATTGAACATGAGAATTCCTTTTTCTTACTTTTACTTCCCATTTAGGCCTCTAGAGGCAATTATAAATATGTGTGTGCAAAATGCTATACGGAATTATGGTTTCCCTCTAACCTCAGGGTACAGAAAAGCCATCATCACTTACTTACATTTATGAACTTGTGAAATAAGTTTGACACATGATGCAGAGTGGAATATCAGGTCTAATGTGTTTTACTTATAGAACAGCATGTGGTTTGGATTCCCTACTGCGTGGCAACAGATGAAGTTACCATCACAAATCCACCTATTAGGAATTCATATTGTGTAGCTTTATGAAGATATAAGCAAAGAGAATTCTTAAACAGGTTGAATTAGTATAAATGACAATTCAAGCCCTACATCAGGAGCACGCATTTGTATTGAAGACAATGTTCCTTATGCATAGTGATTTGTTGGAAATGTAATTTTACTGTATTATCTTCCCCCACCCCAACCTGGTTTAAGAAAGGAAAAAAAAAAAACTATGCTCATTTCTCATCCTTCTTTCCATACACACCATTTCAGGAGTGGATGTTTCATATTTATTTTTCATTTGTCCATTACTATTTTTTTCTCTTCAGGTGTAATCTAGCCCCTGTGGTGGAGTTTGCTGCAGATGTGGGAACTAAATCAGATTTTATTACCATGAATCCATCAGTTGTACAAAGAGCATTTGGAGGCTTTCGGAATGAGAGTGACAGAGAAAAATTTGTGCATAGACTTTCCATGCTGAATGACAGTGTCCTTTGGATCCCTGCTTTCATGGTCAAAGGAGGAGAGAAGCACGTGGAGTGGGTTAATGCATTAATCCTTAAGAATAAACTGAAAGTGCGAACTGCCTATCCATCACTGAGACTTATTCATGCTGTCAGAGGGTAAGTGTCTGGAAAGGACCAGTCTGTCCTTGGCACAATGGAACACATAACTACACATTTTCTCTAGATAGGGAGAAGCCTCATAAAATCTCCTGGCGGATATATGTTTCTATTAGCTTAGAGTGGCTACTCTATTCAACAACTTGAATTTTGTTTATGTGGTATAATACTTTAGCTCATTCTTTTTCTTATAAAGGCAAATATGTAAACTTGGTGCTTACTTATATTTGCTCATGAAGAAACTACTGACTTACATATTTTTCTGTGTTAAGGAATAATAACAATTCATAGTAAATTTGGTGAATTTTGGGTAAGAAAACAACAGAAGTGCTAGATGGCTAGTGGGCAAAATTGTGCAAACATAAACGTTAAATATATTTAAGGGGCAATTAAATCCCATCTGTAGTCAAGAACCCTACTGGAGATACAGAAAGCTGGCTAAGGTAATATTTCTTAATGCTTCCCCCCAAAAGTTACAGATGCTATTTTTATGAATTAAGTCAACATTTCCCTTTTTTAACTTACACACAGAAGAAAAACCTAAGAAATGGACTCTTGTTTAAAAGTGACAAATGACTAAAAGGCCAAATTTAGTTGTGTGTGTGTGTGTGTGTGTGTCTGTGTGTGTGTATGAAATACATAACACAATGATAAGCAATAATGTGCATTTATTGAATATCTACCGGGTGTCATATGCTGTAGATACAGAGAACAAAAAAGAACCGATCACTGCTTTAAATGAATGCATAGGCTTTATGGTGGAAACAGAGGCATGCACAACCAGCCAAGGCATAACCAAATGATAAGGGGGTATGTTGGCAAGAGTGTAGAATTTATCCCTCAGGTTAACAAGGAAATCTTAAAAGTCTAACATTTGAATCAGACTTTAAAAATAGAATAACAATTGTCGGGGGAAAGAGAAAACTGAGCAAAGAAAACCTATTGCATCATTAGAGCAAACCAAGGTAGGAAATGATTAAGTACACAGTAAATGTGTGGAATATTGTGGAGCATTGTAATACAAAGTTGGAAAAATTACTTGTGATCTGGTTGGGAAGAGAATCAATTTTATCCTGCATTAAGCACAGTTAGCTGTGTGAATTTAGGAGGTAAATCTTCTAACTTCAGACTCTGCATTGGCAAGGAGAGGTGCTAAAGACAAGTTAGGCTTTTTAAACTAATTTACTCATAAGATGATAAAAAATAGGGTACGATCAGTAGATGTGGAAAAGGAAGGGCAAGTTCAGGGAAGCCACGGAATACGGTGACAAGAAAATGATTTCCAAGCCCAGAGTTAAAAATACTTTGCTTTATACACTATAATTGTAACTGAGCTAGTGTTTTCATTATTTTGTTATTGAGATGCTATCCTCAAAGAGTGACCCTTTCTTTGTTATGCCTCCAGATAGTTTCTTGGATTGTGTTACTCTGTGCACAATTAAATTGCATTCTTATAATTAGATCATTTTATTCAACATCCATTCCCTTGATGTTTGACACAAAGTTTCAACAAAGTTAGATAAAATAAGTGCATTGGGAGGATAAGTATTTATTTTTGTTACAAAGATTCCTGTTAATTACATTTGAAAAAAAAGTGTTCTTTAAAAAAAAAATGTGTTCTTAACTATAATGCCCTGTGCTAAGAATACATCCTATTTTATGAGATGTTAATGTTGAATATCATTTAACTCAGAGAAATACTTAAAGATATCACTCTGTCCTGTCTTCCTCTTGCACACACTTTGCCAGATACATACACTCCATTGATAGCTTATTAAAATTGAAAAACAAATGTTTTGAAGTTAGTACTTCCTAAGTATAGGAAACTAATTGGAAAATTCATCACTCTGAATTAGCACTTTTTAATAGATTATTTTTAGAGCAGTCTTAGGTTCACAGCAAAATGGCAAGGAAGGTACAAAGATTTTCTGTACAGCCTGTGCCTCCAACACACACATAGCTACCCCCATTATCACCTTCTTCCACAAAGTTATACATTTATTACAACTGGTGAGTTCACATTGATACATTATTATCACTCAAAGTCCATAGGCTACACTACCATTCCCTCCTAGTTTGCACATTCTGTGGGCTTTGACAGATGTATAATGCATGTAGTCATCGTTACACTATCCTACACAGTAGTTTAAGCACCCTAAAAATCCTCTCTACTCAGCCTGCTCCATCCTCCCTCCCCATCAACACATGGCAAGCACTGATATTTTTACTGTTTCCATAGTTTAGCCTTTTAAAAAAAATGCCTTACAGTTGGAATCATGCAGGATATAGCCTTTTTATATTGGCTTCTTTTACTTAAAAAATACGCTTTAAAGATTCCTCCATGTCTTAGTGATGAACAATATTCCATTGTCTGAATGTACCAATTTATTTATTCATTCATCTGTTGATTACAAATTTGGCAATTATGAATAAAGCTTCTGTAAACATCTGAGTGCAGTTTTTGGGTAGACATGGTTTTCAACTCATTAAGGCAAATGCCAAGGAATATGATTGCTGGATTTTATAATGAGAGAGTATGTTTAGTTTTGTAAGAAATTTCCAAGCTGTCTTCCAAAGTGGCTGTACCATATTATGTTCCCACCAGCAATGAATTAAATTCCTGTAACTTCACATCCTCACCAGTATTTTGTATTTCCAGTGTTCTGGATTTTGGTATATTTTAATTTACGTTTCTCTGATGACCTATGGTGTAACATCTTTTTATGTGCTTTTTGTCATCTGTATCTTTTCTTTAGTGAGATGTTAAGGTCTTTCGCCAATTTTTTAGTCAGATTGTTAGTTTTCTTGTTGAGTTTTAAGAGTTTTGTATTTTTTGGGATAATCGTTCTTTATCAGATATATCTTTTACAAATATTTTTCCCAGTCTATGGCTTGTCTTCTCATTCTCTTAACATTGTCTTTTGCAAAACATAAGTTTATTATTTTTAAGGAAACACCAATCACCAATTATTTCTTTCATAGATCATGCCTTTGGTGTTATAATGGAAAAGTCATTGCCAAACCCAAAACTATCTAGATTTTCTTCTATGCTATCTTCTAAGAGTTTTATAATTTTGCATTTTGCATCTGTGGTCTATTTTGAGTAAGTTTTTATGAAGGGTATGAGAACTGTGTGTAGAATCATTTTTTTAATGTGGATGTCTGATAATTCTAGCACCATTTGTTGAAAAAACTCTTTACTCCACTGTATTTATTACCTCTGCTTCTTTATCAAACATTAGTGGACTATATTTATATGGGTTTGTTTCTGTGCTCTTTATCTGTTCTGCTGATGTATTTGTCTATTTTTCTGCCAACACCTGATAATCCTGATTATGTAACTTTATAGCAATCCTTGATGTTAGGTAGTGTCCACTGACTTTTTCTTATCCATCGGTATTATGTTGATTATTAAGGGTCACTGGCCTTTCCATATAATCTTCAAAATTATAAATTTTGTTCCTTAGATTCTGGTTTATATTTTCAGTTTACTACCAATAACAAAACATAAAATAAGAGACATTATTCAAATACGGCATTTTCAATTAATTAGAATTCAGACAGAATTATGTATTGTTAACAACAATGAATTTATATGGGCTTTTAACAGATGTATTAAATATAGAAAGTATACAACTTTTAATAATCAGTTCATCAGTACTCTCCTTTTATATTTTGTGTACTTTTCTTCCATAATCATTATAAATATGATCTACTTCATAAACTCCTAAGCATGCTACTTCAAAGAGCAACACGACCAAACTTATGACCCCTGGTGATGTTAATGATATGCTTTCTTTTTATTCCTGTGCTTTAGGTGTTTTTGGCAAGACTTATCTTAAATTCTCCAGAAAGACTTTATCTTGCTACTTTACTGGTCATGTATCTATCCGCATATTTCCCCTGAAATATCAAGTGATTGAGTTCTAAACTTAGCCCAGAATATGAAAAGTAGCTGTGTAAATGCCTTTCACCTTTCAAATATTTTGGAAATTTGTACACATGTGTATGTAAAAGATAATTTCACTTACAGAATTAATAGAATTAATATACTGATACATGTAGCATAGAATTTTGATATAATGTTTGTACTTTACACAGCTACTAAAATGCTGAAAGAAAATAAGGAAGTGATGAGATAAAATTCATATGACAACAAAACAAGAGCAAAGTTCCCAAATATCTGTTCTTTACATATCTGTTTTACATCTCTCTGAAACCCTGTGATTAACACAACTAAGCAAAATAGTTTAGAGTTTCATATCCTCTGTTAATCACTAGTGCTTGTTGTTTTGCATGAAAGCTTTAGAGCACTTAATACATGCATTTTAGGGTGTACAAAATCACAATGTTAAAATGTAAAGGTCTTGCCAAGTACCGCAGTTACAAGGGAAGTTTGAGCAATTTGGAAAGCAGAACACTTTTGAACAGAACGAGAATCATTTAGGTGGTTTTCATTTTGTCAAGCTTCACTAATTAAACATTTTAATCTGAAAATTATGATGGTTTATTAATTTTAAACATTTATTTGTATGTTTTTTAAAAGTTATAAAAATATAATTAACAATCTCAAGACTCAAAGAGATTCTTATGTATTAATATATGGTCATTCTTCCCAAGCCATATTAAGTAAAACAGGAGTAAAAACTATAGCTAGATTCTAATTTTAAAACATCTTACAAATAAAGAAAGGGTAATTTCATAAGAAAAATAATAATTACAAATTTAAATGTATTCAACTGCTTTGAGATTGCAAGTTTTTCATTGGTTTTCTTCAGAAGCCCCACATGTCTACTTTTTATTTTTATTATTTTATTACATCTCTTGTGAAGAATGGAACTATTTCATATGAATTAGAGTCAAAAGGGGATTTTGAAAATACAAAATGACTTGTAGGAACTTAAACTGTTACTACAATATATAAAAATCAAAGGTTTTTTTCTTTATTCATTTATAATATTATCAACATACAAGCTAAGACTTCCTAAAAACACCCAATTACATAATTTAATATAATATTTTAAATTATTATATAGGATATTTAAAAATATTTTTATAAAACAGCAAGTGTTGGGCAAAAAAATCTTATTTTATGTTTAATATAATTTGATTCATATCAAATTGTGTACTGTTTTTTGAGTGGGATAGCTATACTTAATTGTCTATCTTTAACATGGTAGCAAAAAGAAAAACAACAGCTAAAGTTTAAAAAGTAGACCCTCTATTCCACTACTATAATTGATGATTTCTTAAGAATTCTCTTAGGAGATAGGTAGGTAAATGAGCATATTTTAAAATTCTGTTTTATATAACTAAGCATATATAAATTTCTAGTTTTAGATTAGAATCATGTGTATGCCTGTACATTTTTTTTGATGTTTGTACTTTAGGGAATTTCCTCTTATAATTCTCATCTCCATTCCTCTGTTTCTTATTATAGTGCTCTCATCTCTAATCAAATATTTATTTTTAAGAAGTTAATTAATTTAACTTAAACTTTTGATGTTTGTTTACAATCAGTTCTGGAAATATATTCAAATTTATATGTGAATCCTTTGCTCCCTGACAATTATTATGAGCTATTATTAAAATATTTATTCCAAAAATAAAATAAGTCAAGTATTTTATGATATATGCAATCCATTATTTTTATTATTTTAATTCTACTGTAACAAAAATAATCTATTTGTTTTATTTGGTCACAACATTCTAATTATTAATTTGCTTTAATATAAATATTTATATAACTCACTCTAGCCTCATTAAATTAAGAGGCTTATACTTTGTATTAATCAGGATAAACACTGGCTTGAAAATTCACTGATGACTTTTGAGATTGATAATAGTAAATATATTTTGTGATGTCAATTTTATAGTAATACTAAAGTTATCTAACAATTTTATAAACTAACATCTTTAATAAAATGATTTTTAAGGAAAAGATAAATTCAGTTTATATACATTTTTAAAATTTTGATACAAGTTCTACTTGTGACATTTATTCTTTATCTTTCGGTGGAGAATACATATGCTATCCTTTTTTAGACTTTATTTTTATTTTGACACTATTACAGATGTTCCCCTTTCCCCCCCACCTCCTTTCAGCCCCTGCCCTAGTCCCCCTTCCTTCTGGCCATCACCACACTGTTGTCTGTCTCTATGAGTTGTGCATCTATGATCTTTGGCTAATTCATTCATCTTCTTCCATCCATTACATTCCTGCCCCTCCCCTCTGACAACTGTTAGTCTGTTCCATGTGCCCATGCCTCTGTTTCTATTTTGTTCATCAGTTTCCACGTATGAATGAAATCATATGGCATTTGTATTTCTCTGACTGGCTATTTCATTTAGTATAACAATCTACAGGTATATTCATGCTGTCACAAACAGTAAGATTTTCTTTTTTTCTGGCCTCATGGTACTGCATGGTGTAAATGTACCACAGCTTTTTTAGCCACTCATCTACTGACGGGCACTTGGGCTTTTTCCAGACCTTGGCTATTGCAAAAAATGGTGAATGCAGGGTAGTGCAGCTGTTGTGGAAAATGGTATGGAGTTTCCTCAAAAAGTTAAAAATGGAACTTCCTTTTGGCACAGCATTTCCACTTCTAGAAATATATCCTAAGAATGCCAAAACACCAATTTGAAAGAATATATGCATCCCTCTCTTCATAGCAACATTATTTATAAGCTAGCCTTATATGTGAGCAATATTCCCAATGTTTTTTTTATTGGAAGGATAATTTAACAACTACAAAAGAAATGTTCAAGTGTGAGATAAATTGACCACATAACTGCTTTAATTTTGCACAGAATTAAGAATTTTCCTTTGAAATATTTTATATTCCGCTCATGACCTATATCAGTGTCTTTAAATTAAAGTCTATAGGTACATATTTCAGAGTGTGAGAAAATGTTCTTACTCTTTTTAAAATATGTTTTTATGTTGATCCAAACAGAGAACATTTGCTTAGAGAATTTTCAATAATTATTTTGGAGTTTGATTTCCAAGTTTGATCTTATTCAGACTGTAGACAAGACTGTTTTCAATCTTAATTCTCACATTTGTATCCATTAAAGTGTGGATATTGACATAAATAAGCATTTAGATTAATTTGGGCTTCAAGTTCTACTGGTTCTGTACTTTGTTCTTACTAAAGTGAATATTCAAACCATCACAATAAACATTTATATTTGATTTTCACAAACATTTTCAGGAATGTATTCTCTATAACCTAAAGGAGGTACATTTAACTTTTGATCATCATAGTAGTGGAGGTAATTTCTTAAACATTCCTGCTTTAAAGTCATTTCACTTGTAATTTAAATATTCTTCATATTCTAGCACAATTTAACAAACTCACCTGAATCTAGATGTTTAGTGTTAATAGCAAAAGGTGCACATGCACAAAAACACCCAAATAAGTAGATAGACAGACAGACAGACAGACTTAGAGATAGGGATAGAAAAGATATGGGTATAAGTGTTTGGTATGGTGCCATTTAGTCTATTGAATTTATTCTTTCTTTGGTTTTCTGAAATTGTTCAACTTTTTTAAAATCATAGCCCTGTTTATAAATGTAAATTATGGAAAATTATTTTTGGAGTGATACATGCTGCATATATGAAAAATAAAAGTAGTATGTATACACATATGCTATATATTCACACTATATATAATATTTACTATAATATTAATATTGTATATATACTTAAAAAGTATATAATATAATGTGGTGTTACATATAATTAGAGAATATATAATATCAGTATATTCACATATACTAATATGTGTATATATGTGTATATGTGTATATGTATATATAAAACACCTTATTCCACCGAAGTTCCTTTGATAGACTTTTTACATGTCAGACATAGTATCAATAATACATTGACTTTCCTTATGATTATGATACATTGTTGATTCATATTCAACTTGTTATAACTTGGGATTTTCAAAGGCTGATTTTGTTGTGTTTAATATATAACAAAATTCTCATACTTTATAGTTATGTTGTTATTTGTTGTGCTATCTTGAATTTATTACAAGTAATTTCATCTTGTGTCAGGAGAATAAGTATTTTTTACACTGCTACTGTGACTAAGCTTTTAAATTATTTTTATTCAGAATATAAGACAAAATTCTAATTAATCTAAATATTTCACAAGTAGCATACTTGCTTCTTCATTTTTGTTATTAAATAAAATTATAATGGATAATAGGGTATCACTTAGTATACTCACTTATATTTCCCAGCATTTTGCTGGATGTTTTCTTGCAGCATGCAGCCGATATACTGCCAATTCACAATTTAATGATCACAGTCACAATTCCTGCTTGTTGATTTAAATGTAGGCAGAAATAACAAGCATGACAGAAAACAAATCAAATGACATTTCTAGCTAACCTCTTCTCTATGGAGCTTGTCACTGTGTTGTAAAATATTTTGTTGGTCCAGTATAACTATTAAAATAAGCATACATTAGTTGATAATGTATGCTTTTATGTGGCTTTTAACAAATAAAAAAATTGTATTTTTACACATCTTCCAGCATCAACTTTTTTCAGTTTTAAGATTGACACAAAAGTATCATTTCTTAGACTTTAGTTACTGCAATCATCTTTCAAATGTGAAAAATTGTCAATTTTAAATGAAAATGTAACAAAAAGGCATATAAATTCAGATTGATCCTTTGCAGGCTAAATCATGTGAATGGCATGTGCTTGCACAAGAAGCTGAATCAGGTGAGGCTCCAAATAGAACCTCCAGTAGAAATGTAGGATGAAATGGACCATTAGCAGGCTTCAGAAAATTTAAGTTCACCATTGTTGTTCAAATGAATTGTTTTGGAATCCTGAATCTACTCCAAGTCACGTAAGTAAAAGCATTTTAAAAAAAAAAACTTTAAAAATAGACATATTCACTCCAAATGCTTTCTGAAAATGGCTTATTTGTTCTAAATTTGGTCTTATGCCCAAAACACTTTCCTATGGTTTCTGCTTTGACCAACCAGCAGCATAGCTATAGTATTTCTTTATGAAACATGTATCCTCCTTTAATGTTTTTGAATAGTTAGATACGTCATTGTAGATATTTTAAGCCTCATATCGTGATGGAGTATTTCTTCCCTCACTGGGGACTTTGATATCCGGCCTTCAGGCATTGCTCCATTTCCTGATATCTTAATCTTTTTACTCTTGAACTTGCATTATTATTTTCTAGCAGCTCCCATCACTCACATATCATCCTGGAATATGAAAGTATAAACAGCTTATACCTGAGCAGTCATTCACAGGTGTGTGGCTCAAACAGGAACCTGTGAGGAACAGAGTTGCCAGGCTGCCCTTTAGCCAACATACTCTCCAATCTCAGCTCTCTCATCGAAACTAAAAAGCTTTGTAAAATATCTAGAATATCTTTTGAGAAGTGGGGAAGCCTTCATGGCACTCAGTGACACCGACATATCCTGGTTTTTCTCATCCATATGTGTTGTTCTCTCTTCTCCACTTGGATAATTTCTACTCCTCCTGCAAGTTTTAGTTGAAAGGTAAATTCCAATTTGGGCACAATTTCTATTTTTTTATGCTATTCACTCAGCTTTTATTAATGCAGATTCAACCCAAATCTATAAAAACCTAGTAACACTAATAACCACTCACAAACAATCAGCAATAGTATCGCACAAGAGAATTAGGGGCTAATGAACCCAAGTCCCAAGAGCCCAGATCAGAGTCCAGGTCTGGGAGGCAGCCAGTCAGCATCTTCCAAGGCAGAGCCTGCGATGCTTTTCAGTCAGCTAGAGCAGGGTCGATTGGTGCAGCCGCGTGCCATTCTCCCCCTCTCAGCTGTCTCAGCTGTCTGTTAGAAGGCCTTTGCTTTCATATTCTTGTATGATGTAATGCTGCATCAGTCTTTGCTTAACACGTGTTGTTTTGTGCCACCTTGATAAGCACATGATGATTAATACGCGCTACTGCACAAGCTCTGAGAAGTTGGCGTTAGCCCTTTAGATAAGCACCATGCCTACCACATTGTACTGTGCCTGTGGAAGGGTTACACTGTCCCTCTGAGTCATTGCTCCACTGCATATACTCTAAACATGACTTTCTACTTGATGGGACTGACTAATGTCAACATCCTTCCAGTACATATGTGTTTTTGCCTAAGCCAGTTACAGCTCTATCACTAGCACCCCAAAGAGGCTCAAAAGAGAGAATGGCATTCATTATTCTGGCTCCCAGCTCCAGGTTGAGCTTAGATCTTACATTCTGATCAGCCTCACAGTCCATAGGCCTCCTTCTCCAAGGCCATTTCATTTGCTGTCCTTTCTTTATTCCATAAACATAAGCCTTCCCCCTGGGCCAGGCACACCCCCGTACCTGTGGGCTGTGGATATAACCTAAAGAAGACATCTGGACATTACCCTGACGAAACTCACACAGGCACTGCCCCTTTGAGGCACACAGTCAACAGGTCAGTCCAAGCACTTTATCCTGATGTTTAGATTATTTATTTTACTTTCTGTAGCATGTATTTATGTATTCTTCTTCTTCTTCTCCTTTTAATCAATTGGGCACAATTTCTTACTCTTGTCCCCTTCTCTGAGATAGACCTGGGTGTCTTTTCTTTGTATTGTCTTCACAAGGGATAGATGTCTTTAATATACATTCATTGGAATGTATGGTTATTATTGATTTTGTTTATATTGTAATTTTTTTGAGAGCAAAGATTGATTTGTTTATCTCTTTTCCTTAGGAGCATGAAATCCCCATACTTGTTGTGATGAGGGCTGAAACACATGTATAGAGGGATGGAGAATGGAGTCCTGAAAAAGGGCCAAGTGGTGTTGACTTTGGTTTAGAATTACTTCTTCTTTTAATCCGCGCCCAAGGATGTGTTTACTGATTTTAGATAGAGAAGAAGGGGAGGGGAAAGAGAGAGGAACATCAATGTGACAGAGAATCATCTACACATTGCCTCTCATACATATCCTGAATAGGGATTGAACCCCCAACCTACGTACATACCCTGACTGGGATGAAACCTGCAACCTTTTGGTGCATGGGAAGATGCTCACCCAGCCAGGGCTAGAATTACTTCTTTAGAGAAATCAAAGAAGCAGGATAGCAAGTCAAATGGAAGAAAAAAAAATAGTTAATCTGGCTACCACCAGAGATTATATTCACACTGTGAAACACAGGGACACAATGCCAATAAGGAAGGCTTGAATCTTAAATAGTGAGATTTGAACCTGGGTATCTTGTCTTACCAGAAATTTATTAATTAATCAGTTGATACATATTAAGAACCAACTTGTGCCCAGTAACCAATGCTTAGTAAGTTTTACCTGCCTAAAGTGTTGTTAGAATTAAAATATAAGATTAACTTCTGATTTAGAAGTAAGCAGATCATAATAATGAAGTGTGATAGCATCCATATTGCACATTTGAAATTCATGCTGGCCACCTGAGAAAGTCCCCTAGTTTTAAAATCTAATAACTTAATGTTATTTCTTGAATATTAACTTGAGTATTATCTTTCAAAATCTGATATATACACATACATGTACATATATGAAATCTGTCCAGAAAGTATCCAGCCATGTAATATAAAATATAGAGATATTTATTGAAGAAGATACAAGATACAAGAAACATAATACATAGGACAATGACACCTCAGCCTCCTTCAAAGTAGAATCCTTATGACCTCACATAAGTTCTCTCGATCGCCATTAGCTGCCCTGGCATATTTTCCTGAATCTCGTCGATGGTCTGAAATCTCTTCTCTTTCAAAGGTGATTTCAGTTTTGGAAAAGGCCAGAAGTCAGAGCACCAAATCTGGGATGTAGCGGGGCTGAGTCACCTGAGTGATTTGCTGTGAGTGGGTACATTGTCATGATGAAGCTGCCAATCACCAGTTGCTTCTGAATCATTCGAATAGTTTCTGCAGAGGAATGTTCAAGCATAACACAAAATTTGATGCCAATTTGTTGCTCTATTCAGTTAGTCAATTTGAATACAATAGCCACACAGTACACATGCTCACTCAACAGCATCTACTACCCCCACTGACTAGTACAAAGAAGTCATCATTAATCACTCATGCACATTCCAGTCCATTCTCCTTGGCTGACAGGTTACATCAATTTCACAAAAACCATTCTTATGATATTAACAATGGTTGGACTATTTCTGGACAGACCTTGTATAGATGTATATATATAGAGAGAGAGATAGGGGCAGAGAGAGGAGGGGAGAGAAATCTATTACTGTTTTTTAAATAATTTATCATGATGATTTTGAGAGGAAAAATTGTTATTTTAAACACTTTAGCCAGAAAAATAAATTTATTTTTAGTATTTTTAAGTTCCAAGACTGAAATTTAGTATTCAGAAAAAGGTTTATACTGCTACATGTAAGAGCTGCAGGGAAAATCCATGCATTTATTTCATATGTTTTATTTATTCAATAGTTTTGGTTGTTTGGTTGCCTTTCTACTTTCAAGACTCAATCTTGTAATGAGTGGTGGTAGACAGAACATAAATAACCTTAGAAATTCCCTTATTTCTTTGACCTTTCAGGAAAAAAAGAGGAACACTGATCAATATGCAAAATATGTATTGAATTAATCTGCATAGAGCTATTCTAATGTAAGGCCAAGTTACTGGGCAATTGCTACATCCAGAGATTTCCAATAAACACTAAAAAATTAGTTGTGAATTTAAAATAAAAAGCAAATCAACAATAATAAATATTTAAGAAGTGAGTATGACTAGATACTGAGTTTGATGAAGAAGGTTATTGAATCAAGTGTCTTATAAATCTTTATGTATTTACAGTTTCTTTTCTCCTTAGGTTAATTTAGCTCTGGTATAGCTTGAAAGCAACAGTTTAGATTAGGTGTTTTCATATGATTAATTATAGTCAATCAGCATTTCTAGCTTCTAATATGATTGATCAAATGATCACAGCCCCAGGCTACAATTTCAAAATTATGGCTATAAATATTTGAAATGTCAAGTCAAGATAACATACTCTCAAAAATAAGACAAAAGACTTGGGGCTTGCCCACTACACTTTGTTTTTTGTTACTGGAAAAAAGTCACTGATAGAGACTTTTGCATATTCAAGAGCCTGGATACCAACACACCATGGTTCCTATTGCCAAGAGATCAAAGACAGAAACATCTCTGTTCCTTTTTCTCTCTTTTGACAGCCTTACTCCCAAATCATTTGAATATATGGGTAAATAAGCATATTGTACCTGAATAAAGACTTTGACAACTAAATATTTTTAAAGTCCCTTTAATGATGTCTTTTGGTTCTCTGTTTACTTAAAAAAAGGGGGTGGGGAAGTACATTGGTCAAGGGAAGGCTGGAAGCTCTACAGGTTCTACTTGGAGTCATATGCATGGGTTTGACTTCTAAAAATAAGACATTTACATTTTCACATCCCGTGGGTAGAATAAGTGAAGAAGAATATTCACAGAGACAGGAGAAGAATCAGAGTTATAGAATCCTAGTAAAAACCACCATTTAGTGGAAAGGAGGAAACCATTGTAGCTGTCTGAGTTTGCTATCTCTGCCAGCTTGCCCTCATCAATGAGCATCCCAAACAGCCAGGACTATCCTCTGTTCACCACCGGAATACTGAATGATGTTCCTTCATATGTACTTATATGAAGATTGTCCTCCCTTCAGGTGAGGGCATCTGTGGTGCAACATGGTTTTCTGAAGACTATATTTAAACATAATATGTTTTTCTGATGTATGTGTAAAAGATGGTATAATAGTTTATTTTGAGATCCAGTAAAATACATTATACAAATTGCAAATTCTTATTTTTTTAGGTCAGTGTTCATTGTCACAATCAGTTTCTCCAAATGGCATTATGGTAGGGCTGTTACTTCAGGGACCTGAATGAAAGTATAATTGAAAGTGTTTTTTTTAGTTGTTAAGAATAATAGTTTTTATTGTGTTTTAAGAACTTTATAGTCTTCTTATATACTATTGTTATTGTTACTACTTGTTGATAAGTTAGACATATTTATCTTAAATGTGCTTCCTTGTTTCAGATGCCTACAACACTTATGCCAGACACAATCTTAGATGAAATGAAGTAGCTAAAACAATCATGTGATATGTGGATATTCATACATAATCTGAATTGCAAAGATTTCTATATTACGCTATAAATAATTTTTATTTTATTTTACTTTTTTTACCCTCACCTGAGGACATTTTTTTTTTCATTGCTTCTAGAGAGAGAGGAAGGGAGAGAGAAAAAAGCATCAATGAAAGACAAAAACTTCTATTGGTTATACAAACTTGGACAGAGGATTGAACCCATAACCTTTTGGTTGTGGGATGACACTTGAACCCACTGAGCCACACCAGCCAGGCCATATTTTTAATATTTTTGATATTGAGCTTAATAGGAACAACTTCTTTTCCTTTCCTTTGCTTCAATGGATCTTACTTAAAGTAAAATTATTACTTGCAGCTAAAGTTATGATTTTGCATTTTATTCAATGAATCATTTTATTCCTCACAGAATTCTGTAAACTTTCTGCAGAAATTATTTTATAACCATATATAAAATATTTTACAATATGACAGACTGGTCTTACACTCAAATACCTGTTTCCCAGTATTGTTTGAGAAAATTTTACACTCATTATAAATGACAATACCTATTTTAAAATAATCAAAATTAAAGAAGCAGCATTTGAGTGGAATCTGAGCACTTTCCCAAAACTCTTATCTTCGTTTTGCTTCCTAATAGGCATCATTAGAAAGAAAGAGAGAAAGAGACAGATACAGAGAAGGAAGGAAGGAAGGAAGGAAGGAAGGAAGGAAGGAAGGAAGGAAGGAAGGAAAAAGAGAAACTTGAAACTTTGTAAAATCCGTATGTTTTAGAGTTAAATAATCCATCAGCAGGTTTTCATTAATAAAAGTCACTATCAGGAAGAATCAGTGCTGCTAAGCACATTTTGTGGTTTATTCAGCTGGCAAATATTTTTCTTTCCTTTTTTCCCTAGAACAGATGCCTGCAACAGAATTGCTATAGTTTCAAAATCAGTAAGCTGATTATTTTATGGAAAATAATTAACACACAATATGTTCATACAAATATTTTAGTAATGCACAAAGCACAGCATCCCTCTAAGACTGGGTAAAAAATAAAATACAGAATTTTTCATTTAAAAAGTTTATATTGAATCATCAAAATACTTTAAATCACATACTTCCACAGTTGAAAAATTTGAATAGATGTATTTCTTCACATACATTCTTTTTTCTTTTTTTTAATTATATGTTATTGATTATGCTATTACATTTGTCCCATTTCTCCCCCATCATTCCCCTCCACCCTTCACACCCCCCTCCCACCCACATTCCCCCCTTTAGTTCATGTCTATGTTTCATAAGTTCTTTAGCTTCTACTTTTCCCACACTATTCTTGCCCTCCCCCTGTCTATTTTCTACCCACCATCCATGCTACTTATTCTCTGTACCTTTTCTCCCTCTTTCCTCCTCCCACTCCCCTGTTGCTAACCCTCCATGTGATCTCCATTTCTGTGTTCCTGCTCCTGGTCTAGATGTTGGCTTAGTTTGCTTTTGTTTTAGGTATGGTTGTTAATATCTGTGAGTTTGCTATCTTTTTACTGTCCTATTTTTTATCTTCTTTTTCTTAGATAAGTCCCTTTAACATTTCATACAATAAGGGCTTGGTGATGATGAACTCCTTTAACTTGACCTTATCTGAGAAGCACTTTAACTTCCCTTCCATTCTAAATGACAGCTTTGCTGGATAGAGCAATCTTGGATGGGGGTCCTTGACTTTCATGACTTGGAATACTTCTTTCCAGCCCCTTCTTGCCTGGAAGGTCTCTTTTGAGAAATCCGCTGACAGTCTGATGGGAACTCCTTTGTAGGTGACTCTGCCTTTATCCCTTGCTGCTTCTAGAATTCTGTCCTTCATTTTAATCTTCACATGCATTCTTTCAACAGCATTTATAGAGTACATTCTGTGCCAGGATTTGGGCAAGGTCTGAAGCTGCAAAGAAGATAACAAAAGCATGGGAACCCTCAAGTGATGGAATCCCCACCTTCATAGCCCAGATATTTAGATAAAGAAGGGACAAGGTAATTTGAGAATGTTAGTCCAGGGGATTTGGCAAATGCCTGGAATCCCCTATGGAGTGACTAAATGCAGACGAACAGAAGAGTTTTGAAGCAGGAATAAAGGTCAGCTGAGAGTATGGATAGACCAAGAATTTACTGTAGTACCTATTCTCAAGTCATATTATAGCTTATAGTGCATAATAATCTCTTTTCACAGAACTAATTGTAATATCTCCTAAACTTTGCTTGATTAAAAAATGAAAGAATGAAAAGAATATTAATCAGAGCCTCAACTGACAAAAACTTCAGGACCCACGGTAAAATTTATTCTAGAAAGGTAGGGAAGGTGATAAAAAAGTATTTATGTAACTACTGAAATGAGTTACCTGTTTAGAACAATATAAGGTAACAGAAAAAATATCTAAATAGGTTTATGAATCTCTTTTCTTTCTGCACCATGATATATGGTAGGTTTGACATTTCCCTTATTCTGGTTTTCTCATTTAACTCAGTGTGTGCAGGAACTAAGTCCTTGGGTTTCTCACTCCCTGTGAGTCACTGAATATGACTGTAAGGGGGAATGCACTGATTGCCAGTAGGTTAGCAGGAGGGCAGGGGCTTACTGGAGAACACAAGAAACAACTACAAAATAAAAAAAATGTAGCATACTAGGCAAACTATCTGTATTTTTAAAAATTCTGTTGCATCTACGTAAAAGGGTTTTTTTTGAGATTGGTTTTCTTATATCTGTTAGTAACCTGGGACAGGCATGTGATGAGAACAAATGTAGGCTAACTGGGAAAAAGACTCAAAGGCAAATAAACTATTCAAATGGGGTGCTGCCCCTACTGGCCAGGCAATGATGGAGCCTGCGGTTTCCTCTCAGGAAGTTAGTGCGTTAGGAAATGACTGCATGATGCAAGGATGGTGACGCAGGCTGAAGTGAACTGTTTGGGGAACTGGCCACCCCCCTCAGTCTCCTGGCCCTTTTGACACCTACATTTGATTGGGGACTTTCTAACTAAGCTGATGGTTGACAGTATTAGGGAATATTTTCATAGCTTGTTCTTTTGCATTATAATACACTGTAAACAGGTTTTATAGTTCCTCTGAAAGTCCCCAATAATTTACCTTAAAGGAAACTCTAATGTATTATATATGTTCATCAAACAACTGTATCTTCAGCTTTAAATTTCTTTTAATATAGCACTGTAATTCTTCCTAAAATGAGTAAAAAAATATTTGAAAATGCTTTAAAAGGACTGAGGAAATTCATAAACGATTAGAAAAAATCTAAGCCCACTTGCAAAATAATATTCTCATTTCATGCTTCAAATAATTTTGATGTGTCTCACTGATAAAACCATATATGTAGAGCACAAAAAAATAGGACCAAGAACAGTTAAAAAGCTCTGGCCGAGAGGTTCATTGGTTACACAAAACAAAATTTATTCTTGTATTATTATTTATTAACTATTGTATTATTTTGTATTATAACTGTAAGCATACTTTTATACACCCCTGTGTAATATGCATAGCTAACTAATTAATAATATATATGAAAGATATTTTAGTGATCATTTGACACATGTGATTAAACCCTCATTTCACTGAGCAGGATGTTGAGGCCCAGAATTTCACCCAAGACTATACATTCAGTGGCAGTCAAACTTACTTATTCCAGGTGAAGCTCACTTTTCACCAATATCTCTATAGAATAATGTAGTTTTATATTAGTATTACAATATTTGCATCATATTATCATTCATTTTTGATGTTTATTTTTCAATATAATAAAATGTATCAATTTATATAGCTTTGCACTCTTTGCTACAATGATGTTTAGAAAGTGAAAGCATTCCTATTCATGTTACCACAGATTTTGAACACTTTCTAGCTTGTGTTTCCTAGCCAGAGATGAAGAGATTATTTTCTATAAAAAAAGAAGAGGAAATAACTAAATAAACTGTCTATATAGTTAAGGATTTATCCCCAAACTTCAGACACTAGTTGTTAAGTAATTCTAAAATAGAATTCCATTTTTCTCAACTCTAAAAGAGATAACACCAGTCCTTACAGCTGAGTTCTAAAGCATTTCTTTAAATTTAATTTCATTTATCTACTCAGGCTTTCAGCTGACATTTGCAGAGCAAAATCAGGATCTCTTCTAGAGAATTGATTGATGGTGTACCATATTATTTATAAAGCTCAAACCATGTCAGTTTGAAATATTTTATTTTGAGTGAAATTTGAAACACAATGTAGAACTTTAAGATATGCATTTACCCAGAGAAATACAAAATATCAGTTCTTATACATTATAAGTTGATGAAAGTTTATAGAAGTAAGAAAATCTGTTTTTAGATCAAGCTTTGTCAACATGACTTAAATAATTTTGTTGAAAAGTTTAATGTGGATCACACAGTAATAGAATCAAAACATCACTGTTTCACAATTTGCTGAAATTACCTAGTAGCAATTTTGTTTTCTATTATACACATTTATTATTCTATACAAAACAAATATTGATGAGGATATACCTGGGAAAAGTGTCAGAGAATGTATTCTAAGTAACTATAATATTGATGACTTGTACTTGAGTCTCTGGACTCAGGTCTTTATTTTAAATTCAGATTAAAATAGTAACTGCATTCCTATAATAAGCAAATGACTTGTAGGGCTGTGAGTGTTAATATTGAACTTAAGTTTTTTCATCTAGTACTCTTTGTAGTGTGTCAAAAATAATCATTTACTAGTGTTAGGACTGGATTGAGAAAAAGGTAATTTAGATATTAATCCTGGTCAAGACAGACTTTTAAAATATTTTGTATTCAGTGTCTATTTGGCACTTATCTGATAGCAGTATAAGTAATATCATGTTGTTCTTTATTGAAATCCCTGGTTTCTTTCATTTCTCCTGTAGAAACACCCTTTTGCTTTCTGTTCCTCTTCCTGATTGTAGAATAGGCGTAGCAAACTCATGAGTAACAAATTGATGACAGTCTACTGACTTGTTTAACCACACAGATATTTAAAAATAAAATTTATGGTCAACATTTATAAATCATAAGATCTGGCAGTGCTGGAACTTTATCTTTTCCTTTTCCCCATTATTTTAAACTGTTGTTCAAGTGCAGTTGTCTCCATTTTCCCCCCACCACTTCCCCCTACCCCAGCCATCCTCACTTCCCACCCTAGATCCTGCCCTCCTTTGGTTTTGTCCATGTGTCCTTTATACATGTTCCTTAAAACTCCCCCCCCTTTCTCCCCATTATCCTCTCCCACCTCCCCTCTAGTTACTGTCAGTTTATTCCCAATTTCAATGTCTCTGGTTATATTTTGCTTGCTTGTTTGTTTTGTTGACTAGGTTCCACTTATAGGTGAGATCATATGGTATTTGTCTTTCACGGCCTGGCTTATTTCACTTAACATAATGCTCTCCAGATCCATCCATGCTGTAGCAAAGGGTAGGCTCTCCTTTCTTTCTGCTGTGTAGTATTCTATTGTGTAAATGTAGCACAGCTTTTTGATCCACTCATTTACTGATGAATAACTATGAGCTAGAACTGAATTTCTCTTTCTATAGTGTAACAATTGTTATCCAGTTTGTCACAATCCACATACCCCTTTGTCTCCTTATCCTGACAATGGGCCCGATTCCCTTACCCTGGTCTCCTGCCTATTAGCTTTTAAACATTAGTTTTATTATTCTTATTTTTGGAAGAAGAATGAAGTATAAACATATATGTCAACTGATTCAGACAGTTTTAGAACTAGAGAAGATTACATATCATCTAATTAAAGGATTAGTTAAAAATTATGACATGAAGGCCTATTTGGGCGGGTAAAGTGACTCAGACTTTATATGCAGTAGTTTGATCTCAAACATACATCTTTTGACACCAAATGTCACACTTTTTTCACTAGTTTAAAAAACTGTGAAACAGTTGCAGAAATTATGTAGCATTTCATCAATAGAGATTCTTTTCAGGCAGTGTGCACTAATAAATGTTTAACAATCAGCAATCTGGGAAAACAAGCAAATCTGGACTAGAGCATTTGCTGGTTCCACAGTCTGTGTTCATTTCCCACCATGTCCAATTTTAAGCTATTAGTGAGATGTCAATTACCTTATATAAAATCCAAGAAAATTTAACAATGGCTCTTGTGAATCAGTAAGAAGCCAGTGTCAACCCATCAGAATAGACATAAATTCAGGGAGATTCTTGTGTATATTATGGAGAAATTCAAACCATTAACTCATAGGCCTATTAAACAAAATTCTTTCTATCACACTGTCAACTCTAAAAAATGTCTTACTAATTTATTAGAATACTTTATTTTTATTGTACCTGTTGTCATTGTTTAAATTGACTAATGCAGATGCACTGGCTACAGTGATGTATATAAAAGCAAAATCAATAATGTTTATATAATGCATCTGTTTAGTTTGTTATACTAATTAAATATAAATGCACGTGGTAGATATTTTATATAATAATACTTAAAGTGGAGTATTTAATGTTATTGACTAAAGAAAAAGTGTTCAAATTTTTCACACTGCTTTTGAGCCTGGTCTGGCTAAATGCTTGTGAATGGCATTCACATTTTATGATGTTTGTCAGAAATGAATATTACTCTAGACATGCATATTCATTTTTTCCTAAAATATAAGAACTGATAATCTTATTAATAATAGTTGTCATATGAAAAATTCTTATATTCTAATTTCTCTATTATAAATGCTTGAAAGAATTTGACATGAATTAAAAATTTTCCAGTTTAATCTAGAACTTGGCAGTTTTAACATTGATTCTTACCATATAAAATATGTTTATTTGCATAATTGGAAAAATATGATTTTTTAACTACTTAAGCTAAAAATCAAGATGATATTAGTAAAAATGATAACATCTGAGAAAGTACAATATATTGTCATTTCCTTTAGTTACAACTAAATATATAGAAAAATATTTTTTTGGTAAATTTTTATACAGAAAACAGAAGTAAATTTTAATCTTTGATAATACATGATTAACACTTTATAGCAAATATGTATCTTTCCCCTGTAGAAGCACAACATATGTATGTATTATATGTGTGCAGATGTGTGCAATCCAGTGAATGTGCACCCAAATCTACATCTAACTCCAGAACTCTAAAGCATTATGTGAGTGAACTAATTGAACTAATTGTCAATACATATTAAGATTTATTTCTAAATAGAAAATAAGATGATGTATGTGTGCAAAGTAGCAGTTCAAATTTTCAGGAAATAAAATTTATTTCATCAGCCATGTTTTACATAAACTCATTTGTTTATCCCAGAGGTGCTTTAGGCTAAGAAACTGAAATGTTGTTTCTTCCCTCTTCCATAGTAAACGTATCTTGTCAGTAACAGGAATTAATGAAATCATTTACAGTACTGGAGGTCATACATAGTTCACTGTTACTCTGCTTTCTAGAAGTTTTAATCATCTATTTGAAGAGAAAGACCTTGTTATCTAAAACCTCTTACATTCATCCCCAAAATTGAACAGGGTCTCATCATAACCACTGCATCTGAGGTAGTTCATCCTCTTGCAAGAAGATGACTTGCCCAATGCCACAGAATTATTAAATGTTACAGATGGTAAACTTGCACCATTTGCTTTCATTAATTTTCTCTTCTGGATGAAAGAGACAATAAGAAAACAGGCAAATGTAACACTCAATTTATAAAGAGCAAAGAAAGATAAGATTTCAAGATGAACATTCAAACACTAGTAAAAGCTAGCTGCTGCTCACAGGACACACAAACCCCATTTATTTTATTTTGTCTCTGAAAAGCCTGGCAAAGTGGAAGGATGTCCGCATGTGTGTGTTGCATTGGGAGAATCACTTGGAATAGCTGTTGAACTCTTTCCTCTGTTATTTTTGTAGTTCTTCATTCACAACATAAAGGAAATTATTTCTCTTGCTCAATGGTTTGGAGACAATTAGGAGTAGTCTAATTGATTTGATTTTTGGGTGAGTAGTATATGAAAGAAAAGTAAAATAGCCTATGTTCTAGGATTCTACAACTATCCTCTAGACAGAAGTTGGGGGTAGAAATCAGTGCTTAAGACTAAGATTTAAATTGGCTTATTATTTTGGTTTGTGTGTTTTCCTCAAATTTAGAGAAAGCATGTGGCATGGAAAATAAGGCTGCAGAAATATATCTCTCTCTCTTTAATCTATCTTTTTTTCCTCTTGTTTATAAACCAATTCAACACTGGTTCCCTGAAGCACCTTTTATATTTATGATGACTCAGATTTTCCAAGTAGAATGTAGAGTTAATAATCAGAGTGGTCTCTTATTTCCCTCAGGTATTTGTGTGTGTGTGTGTGTGTGTGTGTGTGTGTGTGTGTGTGTGTGTGAGAGAGAGAGAGAGAGAGAGAGAGAGAGGGAGCGCACTAATGAGAAAACTCCTTAGCCTTCCTTTAGAGCTCCTATGAATAAAGCCAATAGTGATAATAACTGTCATGGGATTATTTTTACCTGGAAATCGAGGAGTATGCCTCCAAACTATTCCTTTTTAATGTCAGCACAGAACAGTAGCAATTTTCTCTGATGGATTTTATTCTTTTCCAAGTATCAGCATTACTTCTACTAAATGTAAGTAAAAATAGAATCTGGAGATGATAAAATACTTTCCTAATTATTTATAGTTCAAGTTGATTGTTTTGAATTATTTTTTAGTTCTAAATGCATTTGTCCCCCTCAATGAAATGAAATAACTTTGATATGACAAGTTAAAGAAGTTACATGAGATTAATATTTGCCATAGAACTGTGAACATTTTTTAATTCCAGGTTACACTCAGTAAGGAGTACCATATCTTTAACTAAGACGAAAAACAAAACAAAACAAAACATGTTAACCTTCTTTTCTACATTAGATTTTAGAAGGGTTTTTACTTCTCTGTGTGTCTTTTTAATCAGTTAATGCAACATACCCAATGACTAATTTCAGAGTTATACCCAATAAAGTTATAAAATGAGGTATTGGACCCTCAGTCACATTTTATGTTTCAGTAATTTAATTATTGATTCTGAAATTAATGTAATGCCAACTAAAATGACATGGCCAAATTAATAGCCCTACTGAGATTATGTTGAGATTCAACTCAATGTAATGTTTAGGACACAGACTCTGGAGAGAGGTTGTTTCTTAATTCCAAGTTTCACAGTTTACCAACTCTATGACTTTGGGTTCTTCTGTTACTCTCATCATGCTTTGGGGCTCTGAATTTTGAAACAGTTATTAAGAGTACCTACTTCACTGGGCTGCTGAGAGAATCATTTGCATTATATATTTGTAAAGCATATAGAATGGTGCCTGGCACATTGCAAGTGAAAAATCTTAATGCCATATGCCTGCCCACACTTCAGAGAGGAAACACAAATCCCTGGCTGCCTATATTTCTGACAGATTGGCTATAAATCAAGGGTTTGCACAGCCTCTTCCTTGAGTTTGGTAATTTGCAAGAAAAACTCACATAACTCAGGGTGGCACTTTACTTATTATAAGGTTTGTAACTCAGGAAATGCCAAATAGAAGATTCATGTGGCAAGATATGGTGGAGGAAAAGGGATAAGGAAGATGGCTAGGAGTTTCCAGCACCTTGGGGTGATTACTCACTGAGAAGCTCTCTGGACCTCCTTGTTCGAGAGTTGCTATAACCCATTCTTCAGCCCCTTCTGCCTGTCAGATATGGGGCTGAAGGTTCTCACCCACTTACCAGTTGGCCTTTCTTATCACCAGTCACAGTCCTGACGTATCTTGGGACCTCACCTTATGTAACCTCCTCGGTATAAACGCAGATGTAATTGAGAGTGACTCTTTATGAATAACAAAAGACACACTCCTCACTCAGGAAATTCCAAGGGTTTTAGGATTTCTATGCCAGGAAGTAGGAACAAAGACAGAGATGACCACTTGTGCTTATTTGTGCAACTGATGTGAAACTTCAAACCTTATAATTTGTGAGAAGAACTTTAAATTTATAATTTCTCTTATAAATTGAGAACTTTGTGTACAAGTTGAAAAGACCAAATTACTATCATGTTATGGATGCAAAACTGCCATAGCTATAAATGTAAGGATATAAATTGGAAGATTTTTTCCAATTTTTTTCCATGTTTTATAGCTTTGAAAAAAATTAATCCAAGAAGGATATTCAATTTCATTGAAGAATAATTTGAGAATGAGGAAAAAGCTCTGGCTGGTGTGGCTCAGTGGATTGAGCATTGGTCTGCTAACCAAAGATTCGCTGATTTGATTCCCAGTCAGGGCACACGCCTGGGTTGCAGGCCAGGTCCCCAGTATGGGGCATGTGAGAGGCAACCACACACTGATGTTTCTCTCTCTTTCTCCCTCCTTTCCCCTCTCTCTAAAAATAAAATAAATAAAATCTCTAAAAAAGAGAGAATGAAGAAAAAACATTAAATGCAAAACAAATATTTTTAAGCATTTAGAAATTCAAACCCATCAAACTAAAATATTGTATATCACACAAAGATTTCTTACAGTAACTATATTTTAATGTCCTCATTAGAGACCGAATTACAGGCATTTTCACAAATAAAGACATTTTGTGTGTGTGTGTGTACGTGAGAAGGAAAACCGTGAGGTTTCTGTATTTAATATCCAAGTGAAATTTTACGACATGATTAATCCTAAACTGTTGTACTCTCTTTTCGTTTCCCACAAACTAACATCAACCCCTCTTGTCATTATAGGATTTCGTGTTTTATTTACTTTCATTATTCTATAATTTTTCACTTTTTGATTCTATTAAAAATAGACCTCGATATTATGTAAACATATACATTTTATACCATATTTTAATTGCATTTGATAGAAATCTCCTTTATTATTATGTTTATACCCACTTGATTAAGAGAATTGCCTAAACTTCAATTTTCTCCAGTAATGTCATTAAACATTCAACTTTAATTAAACCTAAGCTGTGTGCCATGTAGATGTGGGTGCAAGTTCATAGTAAATAGACACAGTTCTCACCTTCACCTGGATGATTGTATCAATGTAACAAGTGCTATGATGGGAGAGGGAAGGATAGTGTGGGAAAGTAGTCACTTCTAGAAGAAGTAAAAGTGGAAAATTGATTAAAAGGAAAAGACTTGCTGGAGAAATTTATGTTTTAGTTAATGTAGGAATAGGGGGACTATTTAAGGCCAAGAGAATGACATGTGTAAAGACAAATGACTTTTTGCAATCATTTCATTGTTTAATATTAGCTACTACTCATATAACTCTTATTAAGTGCCAGCCTTCTTACAAGATATTTTCACTCTATGTAAAAAACCCTGTAAGCTAGTTCTGTTATTACTTTCATTTTTCACATGAGAAAACTGACAAAGGAACTAGTGAAGTAACTTGCCAAGTTTATACAAGTGAAAAGCAAAGCCAGAGTCCAAGCCAGACAGCTTGAATCTGTATTCTTCCTCTCACTTCCATAGTGCCTTTGCAGTAGAAATGCATTAAAGTTAAAATTTAATTAGTTATATATACTAGGTATTCATTTTTGAGACTAATAACCAGTAAAATTTTCTTGGGGACCAGCTTATGGTAGTTCAAATAATATGAATCACCAAAATGCCTGTGTGCATTTATTATGAATCATAGTCCATAGAAGACTAGGAATTCACTTCACTTCAACAAAGATTTATTGTCTTTCTCTATATACAAAGTTTCAGGTTAGGACTCAGGAAAATAAAGATCAGTTAGTTCAAACTCTGCATTTTTCAGTTTTTTTCTATGAGGTAATGTGTTAACCAATGAGAAGATATACAACTTAGGATGAATACAACTGAGCAGACACCTGTATTATATGAGGTCAGAGTTTTCCTCATTTACCTTTGAATTCAGAGCATAGTGTCAAACACATTGTATATGAAATGAACAAATGAATGCAGCAATGTGCTATAAAGGAAAACATTGCTGTCATCACTGCGAATCATGAGATATTCATGAAAAAGAGACATTTAGGGACCTGAAGAGTGAGTTGGATTTCCCTACTGGAAAATGGTAGAGTAGCAGAGGAAATGACACTTGCTTGATACATAAAGGGTAAGAAAAATCAGTAGAGCAGAAAGGTAAATAATTGAGTAAGGACATAGGGAATTTACGGAAGAGTTTGAATAGTATAAGATTTTTAAAAATAACCTTAAAAATGTAACAAGGAGCTTTATGTTTTTGAAAGTGGAGAATCTGTCGAAGTTTGTGAGCAAGAAATGACAAATGAGAGCTGCACTTTTAGTTGAACAACAAAATTAGCATTGTATTTTGTAACTGGAGCCTATAAGAATATTTTAGAGGCTAATTTGTTAAAGCATGTGCAGATTAATGATGGACTAAAGCAGGCCAATAAAAACAAGAAGATAAGGAAACAGAAAGATGTAGAAGTTAGCTAAGGATATGTTGAAATTTTAGAATGCTGCAGTAGGTTTTAATGCGCTAACCTACATTAGCTAAAAGAGAGCAAGCCATGCTTTGAAAATAAGAATGAATCCTTTACTTCATTGATGGAAATAGCAAGTCTTTTTTCTTACTATTATACTTGCTGTGGTCCAAATCATGTTTGAAAATGAAATATATATGATACTAAAATATCTTCAATAATGAAACATCTGTGATACTGAAATATCCTCAAATTTTTTAAAAAATTTGGAAGGCTTTCCTCAGGCGTATGTTCCAGATATACAGCATTGCATTTTAGGTCTAATTGCAAAAACTGTGGTGCCCCAATGAAGCCCAAAAAAGAAAAACTAATCTATGTAGAGTTAAGTTTAAATAAAATAAAACCTAAAGTGTGGACTGATTTGTATCAAAGGTTTTGCTTTAAGTATAAATATAATGCATTTAATTTATCCAATTATGAAGTCTCCATTACTGATATTCAGTACCTATTAGTAAAAGTTAAATAGCACTGTGTTCAAATGAAATTAGATTTTAGAATTCATAGATGAAGTCTAAATCTTTTTCAGAATCAATGTTTTAAACAAAGTTATGGTTCTAGATTTAGAGAGCTACTCAAATATAACACACTTGCATATATAGGTTCCTATTATGTCTCATCTCAAGTCACCATCTATCCCCTCTCCAAAACCAAAAAAAAAAAAAAAATTAGAAAAGTTAGATCATGAGTCAGATAAGGAGAGTTTTAAAAATAAAATATATAAAATTATTTGTTTGAGGCCCCTTCAGAGATTATGAAGTAAAACCACTCAGAAGCATGATTTCTGGCTAAGAACTGGACTGCAACTCTAGTGGGAGGTTAAGTAGTGGAGCAGAACTAGTGGAGAATGAAGGAAAAATGGACACGATGGACCGAGATGGAGAAGGGACGATGTAATAGAGAAGAGTTGTGTGTCGCTTCACGGGAGGAAGGACAATAGCAATAAGAATAACTCCATTTCTTGAGCACTTCTCATTTCATCCTCATAACAAGATGGTTTTGTAAGTTTCCTTTTAAGAATAGTTCAGACTAAGAAGAAATAAGAAACTTGTTCTTTAGTGGAATTTATTTTCCTTTATTTTCACATGTATGCTTTGTGCATGTCTGTACACAGAGGCACATGCACGCACACACCCACAGACAGATATAATGCAGCCATTCGAAAGAACATCTTTGTCTAAACAACACAACTGTGATTTTCCATGTCATTCTTGATGAAGTGTCCTTGGCTGCTTGCCTAAACTCACAAGCATTAATACAATATGCTACCACCCAGATATATTACATAAAAATACATACAATTAGCCTACCTAGGGCTTTAAGAGGTATCCTGAATTCAGAAAAATAAAATATTTGTTCTACATGGAAATCCATTGCATATGCACAGTTTCTAACTAAGGAATGGATTAAGCTTCAAAATTTTGCTTTATTAGATATTTTATTCAATATTAAATACTATAGTGTTATGTCAGGTATTGTTTGCAGCACTTTACAAATTTTAACTTATTTAGTCTCCATAACAATCCTATATGGTAAATATCATCCCCATTTTATTTTTATTTTTAAAGACTTTATTTAGTTATGTTTAGAGAGAGGGAGAGGGAAAGAGAAAGAGAAGGAGAGAAACATTGATGTGAGAAAGAAACATCGATTGGTTGCCTCTTGCACACACCACGACTAGAGACTGAATCTGCAACCCAGGCATGTATCCCAACCAGGAATCAAACCAGAGACATTTCATTTTGGGGGAGGATGCCCAACCAATTGAGCCACACCAGTCAGTGCTCATTCCCATTTCATTGACGATGGAGTGAAGCGCAATGAAGTTAAATATCTTGTACAAGTTCACATAGTAAGTGGTAGCACTGGGCCTTGAACCCCATCAGTCTGTTTCCCATTTGCCCATAACTCCTGCACAGTAGTATATCTTGCTAAACTCTTCTGCCTTTCACATATTTGCCCATTGGAAAAGGTCTTCTTATTCAACTTTTTATAATTTTTATAAAGAACTAAACTCTTAGACTGAGCCACACAAGCCTCTTATCTTTAATGTTCTAGTTCTATAGTCATGGCCAAATATTGCAAAAAATACTATTATCACACTCTTAATAGTAAGGCATAAATAATAAATAGATAAAACTTTATATCTCTTTATTTTGTTTAATTGTACTTCGGAAAAATCAGTTTAACTCAGAAAAGACAGAATACATCACTATATAGAAACACTGTGGTAATTTTAAAGGATATGTTCAAACATTTTAGAGATTGAGGACACAAGAAATTTATATCAATTTTTTGTTGAATGTATGACTTCTTTTTTCCTATTATAGATTCATCACTCTCCATACCCTTTATGTTTCAACTTATCTTTATTACTCTAAAATAGAATTAAGGCAAAAAAAAACCCACAAAACTTTAAGTAAATAGGACAGTCATAGGGAGGAGTCAAGGAAAATGGGTGGAAGAGGAATATATACTTAGGTTTGAAAAAAGAATGGAGGTTAAGTTTCTAATCTGTGAGTGGAAAAAAAAGACAAGAGTGGTGGACCATCAAGCCTAAAGATGACTGTGCTTTGAAGAGCGAGTGAGATGGTGTTGGAGGGTCCTTGCTTCACACAGCTCTCAAGGGTTCTTAGGCCCTGCTGCTTCCTGGGAGCCTTTTAGAAATTATCGTGAGAAGGCAGAGCTCTGCAGGGCTGCTGGGTGGGTGTGAGCACATACAATGATATTTCTATATGCAGGATATTCTCAGTGCAGTTTTGTGTTTTGGGCACAAAACTGTCTGCATCAGAATTCATTGACATTTTATAGTAAGTCACTTGGTACCACTTTATTCTTTCCCTGACTATAATAATTAAGCCAATGAAAATTCTTCTCAGTTTCAGACTTGCTAAGGACATTTTACAGGAATCCAGGCCTTGGAGAACACTGAACTCTTCCCTTGCTTAATTAGGGAGTAGTATTAACTGAAAAAAAGGCCTTTACCTCTTTGACTTGAATCAACACTTGTGGATAAGGATCTCCCATGCTCCATCCAAAATGCTGATTCTCCTCTTAGAAGTCTGGAGCTTTGTACTTAGATTATCAATGGCAAACTTCAGGTTTAATCATGAAACAAGGCCCTAAATATTTCTGGTGTCCCTCAAGTGAGAAAATCTGGGGCACTATCTAGGCTTTAGGCCTGAAAGAAGTCTTTTTTGCAAAGATGTGCTTAGGAATCTTAAACGTAACCTATATTTTCATCTAACACAAAAGTTTTTATCCTGTTATGAGCCTATTTCTGTTAGGTTTTCAAAAAGTGCTGATTGTGTTTTTGAGGTCTCAGTGGGTGAAGAGTAGGGCTTCCATCTGGCCTAAGGTGTAGCAGGCAGCTGCCATCCTGAGGGCTCTGGGCAAATATCTCTGGAAGCTGCTGGCCTGGCCCAAGCAAGACTCTGACAGGCAAGCACATACTGATTTATCATCCGTCAGTTCATTTGGGTTTTGTGCCATAGTTGGTTCATGCAGGCCACAGTTGGTAATGAATTCAGGACGTCACCCCTGGAAGAATGCAAGGGCTCAGCTGGGACAGGTAATCCACTCTCCAGTGACTGGAAGTGGACTCATGTTTTGTTGTTGCAATCACACATTCACTCTAATTGGTGAGATGACCCAGAACTGCAAATCAGGGTGTTTTAACTGTTACTTCAGTTTATACATCAGTACATACGTAGAGACATGGATGTAGATACAGGTTTCAGTTTGAAGCTTGAATCCCTTATCCAGTGTTTACCAGAGCTGTACCCGGTACTGACACTGCACATGGCATCTGAGAGAAGTGCTACAACTGGACACAGGAAATCTGTGCTCTTAAAAGGCACTTTGCAGTGTTCTTATAGAACCACAGAGATTGCTGCAGTGAATGTCACTGCAATTTTGGGAGAGACAAAGGTACATCTTGGACTTCTTAGAGTGGCCTGCAGCCCCACATGCAGCTTGTCTCTGAAGCCAGGGAGGGTCTGATTAAATACAGGGCCCACCCACTGTGAAAAAACTCTCTAGCACCCCAGCTGCCATCCAGAGTGTGAAATCCAGGATATGACCTGTCAAGATGAGCCACTTCAGCATATTGTGGCACTGCAGCTGTCAGTGAGATACATGTCTCCCGAGGAAAGCATTCGAACTGTTTCCATGGTGGGATGAATACAAATACACAGCTCCAGTCACATTTGAATGTGATTTCTTTTCCGCAGGATGGTCTACACTACATATGCACATTAGTGGAAGTGATCCCATAGCTCTTCTCATCTTGGATTGCTGAGCATTTTCTGGAGGCAAACTGGTTCAATATTTCTTTTGATCTGTAGTTGAGAGGAGCACAGAGTATTTGGATGCCGTACAAATTTAAAATATTCATTTCTGTCCTCTTTCCTCAATAAAAACTAAATTGCTATAGATCTCCAAGAGTATTTCAATGAAAAGTTTGGAAAACAGATGGTTCCACAATCCAGATTTTAAAAATGTGTTTCATATTTATTCGTTGACACTGAACTTTTTCTATTCAACATTTTTATCTGTAGCGCTAACACCAAAATTTATACTAGAACTTGAAAATTTCTTACTTGTGCCATGGATGTCAAGAGAAGGTCAGTGAATAGCATCAGTAACTATATAAGCATTTTCCAGACATGAAATTAACATGCATTATCTCTCAGGTGTGTCCAAATAGGTGGCAATAAGTCAATTTTAGAGCAAATTTCTTTCTTTTTTGAGTTCCTATTAAAAGTTTATGAAATGTAGGAAATGGTCAAGTACCAAACTTATGTTTTAATTTGTTACTTTCTTAATAAAAGTGGCTGAAATAAGTCTCATAACAAAAATGCCTCATGACAGGCAGAGTTTCATCAGGAATCATACACATCTGCACTGCAACCAATAGACTTCCTTTTAGCAAAAAAGGAAATGATAGACACCTTGATTCAGCTAACAATAGCGTTAAAAAAGTCTTACTATCCCAAACTATTTTTTATTTAAAGCAATATTTTAACTATGTATTCTGATATTTAGGTAATTATTTATATACCTGTGGGATGTTTGTGTACATATATACCTACATGGTCTGGCAGAAGTAATGCCTGCTTCAGTGTTTGGTAGGATAGTAATATTGATTAATATGTAATAATTTAATTTGAACACTTCACCTAAAATGTCATATGGTGTGCTTGGTTACATTACAGAATTACATGCTTATGATTTGGTAATAAAAAATTTTGTAATAAAAGGAGGCATTATTTTTGCTGGACCCTGTATTTTCATAGCGAATGAGGTATATATTTACTTATGCATTACATATGTTTATTTACATGTGTTTTTGCATATCTTATGTTTAATTTCAAATGTAAGCAAGGTATGTGACATATAAATATTGTATATTATATGACCATACTTGATATTATACTAATATATTCATTTTATTAATTAGAATGAAATGTTCTATCTCCTATAATATGTAACAGTTTGTTTCACTTGTTTATCTCAGAATTTCTTGATTCCAATAATTCATTAATTTAACAACTATGCGTATGGTTACTATGTAAAATTGTTTAGTAGAGAAGTGTTTCTAGTTTGTGTGTATATAAATAAATTCAGAACATGTCTATTCCAAAATACCAAAAAGCCATCCCTGAAGTATGAAGTAACCTTGAGACTTTCATACATGTCATTTCCTCATTGCTCTGTGACAGATTTCCTCCCCCTCAAACACCTATCACATTCCCCAGATGGCTTAGCAATCACCATTGGCAGAGTATGAATAATGTTTTAGGTTGAACAGATGTGAGCAATTTGTAATTTTTCCCCTTTCTGAACCAGCTTTGTTTTGATGAATCAACTGGAAATTTAAACTTATGTAGAACTTCTGTTTGAAAAGCAGCCGTGTTTTCCCACATTGGAATATGTAGTCAGCTCTTAAATATGGTAAGAGGCAGAGAACAGGGCAAGTGGCCAGACTGTGTGACAATAAAAACTGGAGGATCATCACTTAGCATTGCAGTGGAGTTTCAGTTTCTTGAGTCTGTAGAGCTACGTATAAAAAAGAGATTTAGGTCACTCCAAACCAACCAAACTTCTATCACAGTTTGAAAAGAGGGTTTTTAAGTAGTGTATCTTGTATATATCAGGTTGCCCATGTTTCTTTCTCTCTGGTCAAAATACTCCAATTATAATTATATTGTTGACCTTAATATAGGCAACTTAAATTGACCCTTACTGGTAATTCAGTTTCAGAGAAAGCTCTCCTAAGTTGTAAATAAATACTCTTTTCTTTTAAAAAATGATTTTAAAAAAGACTACCTAAGGCAGATCTTAAGTCCATGGCTATAAAATGCACATTTATTTATACATTAATATTCCATTTTATATAATACAACTTACTTCTCTTATCATAACCAGTTGCCGGATCTAAAGGCCATTTAATGTCCAAGTTCAGCCACTGCCCTGTACTTCCAGAGCTTGTCTTTGACCTGATAATTCTTGCTGTTGGAAGAACAATCATAGTGAATATTTTTAGCCTCCTTTAAATTAAAGGTCTATCAGGCCAAACTAACTGGCAATTGGTCTAGATTAGATAACAATGAATTCCTGAACCCTTAAGGAGTTGAGAACTCCATGCTACAGACAGAATTTAATAACCAAAATGTGGACAAAGACAGTCATCAATGCACTTCTTGTCTCCATGTTCATTACTGCATTCAATACCATTGGCATAGAAGATTTAATGGCACTATTATAAAATACTTTTAGGTAAAATTCATAGACCATCCTCAAAAGTTTTTAAACTTGCTGCATTTGAAAACCATGAAATTTCATACACTTCTTAAATAAATTAAATACTACAACTTAAACTCTATCAAAATAATTAGAATTTTACTATGCTTCTTCTACTTCCATGCCACTTCAGAAACACACCTGTTTCACCTTCATCACTGAATAATCACTGGTCCCAATGAGGTGGCCACGGATCTGATTTACCAAAGACTTTCATGTAGGCAGCCATTTTGAGGAAATTAACAGGTACATTTTCTTATTTACTTATGGAACTCTACAGGATGGCCTACTCTGGCATCTTCTTCTCACTCAGATTCTCTAAATTAATGTTTCTCAAATATGTAGGTCAGTCTCTGAGATGCTGAGTTCGCATCCACCCACAATTGCTGGGCCAGAGATGAAGGGCTCGTTTTGATGCCAATACAAAGTGAAGGGTCCTCTGGACAGCTCTTACAGAGGGCCCACAAATTACAATGATTTGTAGTCAGTTTGCTGTTGCATTGCATTTGTCCTCTTTATTTGAAAGGATGAATATTAAGATAACAACTGAGACATTTTAGAGGTGTCTTTATTAGTTAAGTAAGACCATGTGAGAGTCAGTCTGATATTTCTTAATATTTTAAACCTAATTACACTTATTCCAAAATAGTAGGTGTATAGTCCTTCTCTTAACCTGTATATTCCCCAGGTTCATCTCTTGCTTTCTGCCCTCTATGGGTATCTCATGCATCCAGGAAGTTTACAAATGAAATTGGAGTCAGCATATAAGATTATATTATATGAATGTACTAGCAAAGAAAAGCAGATGGTCAAGAATACCGTACACATGCTCTGTAAGCCAGCTCCCACACATTGCCAGTCTTCAGATTTTTTTTCTGAGTAGAATCAATCATTAAACAAGTGATTTAAAATCTTTTTTTTATAGAACTACTGCTTTGAACAACAACAACAGCAACAACAACAAAACAACAAAAAGCCATTTCAATTACATTTTCATTTTAAAGAAACTTATGTTTCACTCTCTTGATAAGTTTATTGTTATGAACTCTTAGCTAATTATCTCCATCAATGTCCATTCTTATTCAAAGTGTCTGGGGAAAAAAGTTTTGTTACTCTCACTCCTGAATTTCTATTATATCAGTATAGCTAAAAGAAAAACAAACAGTATGAAAATGGTTGTCCTAGGCCACTGCCTCTCAATTTTGTGTGAATTTCATGATTGCTGTATTAACTGGAATTCTATAGTTCACATTCTAGATAGAAATGTAAGATTATTTCTCCTTGCCTTTTAAAATGTAACAAGTTTAAAAAAGTAACCATAGATTTTTTTGGTTTGTTTTGTTTTCCTAGGTGATTTTTAAATCCTAGTACTATAATGTAGGCAATACCTCATCAAGTTCTTTAAACAAAAACAAGAACTAAACTAAACTGACTTCAAATTCATTAATTAAATGTTTTGTAGCCATATGCATAGGTAATGCAACTGACATTTTCTAATTATATATTACATTTCATTTGTATATAAATTCATATTTCATAGTGAACTGGAAAAAGGTGAGGGATGAAGATTTGATCAGATGTAAAGGGTAGTCAGATATCAAAAGTGGGGATTCTTTCTAAACTAACTTGGCAGAATTCTTGCTAAAACTGAACCCAGTGAGAATGGACACAGAAGGCCATAGTGGCCTAGATGACGAGAGGGTGCAGAGGAGCCCACCTGAAGTTTGGCTGAGGAGGGAATCTCATAACTAGGGATGAAATTGCTGCATAATAAGGTAACTCTAGGTTTATCCTTTTGAAAATCTTCCAGATCTTGTCCCAAAAGGGCTACATTATTTTACTCTCATACATAAGCTCCAGCAATGTATGAGGTTCCAAATGCATCACCTCCTCGTCAACACATTATTATTATTTATTTATTTTTTTTTTTATTATAACCATTCTAGTCAGTGTGAAACAGTATCTCATTGTGGTTTTGACTCATGTCTTTTATGGCAAATGATGTTGACCATCTTTTTGCATGCATATTGGCAATTTATATACTCTTTGGCAAAACATCTATTCCTTTGTTCATTTGTTTTTAAATTTATTTTAATTGTTGTTCTTGTACAGTTTTCTGTCTTTTGCTCCCATTCCAGCCCACTGCCCCAGCCCTCCCCACCTCCCTCCCATTTCCACCCCCGCTGGTTTTTGTCCATGTGACCTTTATACTTGTTGTTCCAAATCCTTCCCCTTTCCCCCTGAAATTCCCTCCCCTCTCCCCTCTGGTGACTATCAACCCCTTCTCAATTTCAGTGTCTTTGGTTATATTGCTAGGATTATATCCTAGGAACCCTGAAACACCAATCCAAAAGAACCTTTGTTCATTTTTAAGTTGAGTATTTTTGTGTATTCAATATTGAGTTGTAATAGTATTTATATGTATTTAGATGCAAGTTCCTTATCAGATATGTCACTTGCAAATATTTTCACCTATTCTGTGGGATTTTTTCTTTTTCTTTTTTGAAACACAAACAGTTTTAATATTGATGAAGTCCAATTTAATTTTTCTATTATCACTTGTGTTTTTGGTGTAAAACTTAAGAAGGCTTTGCCTAAAGTTGTGTTACATTATTCCTGTATTTCTTCTAAGAGTTGTAGAGTTTTAGCTCTCAAATTTAGGCCTATGATTCATTTTGAGTGATCTTTGCAAATGGTATGAGGAATGGGTCCAACTTCATTCTCTCAATGTTGCATTTTAACTGAATATTATGGTAAACATCATAATACGGGCAAGTCTCAGGCAAGGTGCATTTTGTTAAACATTGGCCAGATTCTATAGTACTGTTTTCACTTTCATATTTTCCATTGCAAAAAATAGTGTATTACATAATGTAATTTTCTTTACAGCTATATTCCTGTTTGCTTTATTTTTTCAGAAGTATGAGAACATTCTTTTCCTTTAAATCTCTACTAATGGTCTTCCATTCAGCAATTACTTTAGAAATGTGATGTATGTATTAAGTGATTCTGCTTAAAAATACAATGAAGGGATCAGCATTTGTTTTTTTATTGTTTTAAAAAATATTTTATTTATTTAGTTTTAGAGAGGGGTGAAGGGAAGGAGAAGGAAAGGGAGAGAAACATCAATGTGTGGTTGTCTCTCATGCACCCCTTACTCAGACCCTGGCCCGCAACCCAGGTGTGTGCCCTGGCTGGCAATGGAACTGGCAACCCTTTGCTTCGCAGGCCCACACTCAATCCACTGAAGTACACCAGCCAGGGTGGGATCAGCATTTATTAAAGCTAAAAAAGAGAAAAGGAGGAAAATTGCACTGATCCCTAGATTGGACTTGCATCCAATAAATATTGACATCTGGAAAAAACAAAACAAGCACAAGTATTAATAGACATTTGACTTGATGAAAAATATTATAATCACCTTATAGCCCTTAATATTTTATATAAAAAATTAAAATTACCCCCTAATTAATTTTGTGGAGCAGAATTACAGCAGTAGTATTTCTAGTGACAGGTAGCTTTGGAGTATAATTGAGATTCCCAAACCTGCGTCTCTGGTATTCCCTTAGTAATATTCGTGGTTTGTTTTCTTTTGTTTTATTTTATTTTGTTTTTAAGCTGGAGGCCCCTTTCTCAACACATATTCTTATAAAATGCCCTTTACTGAGTGATGAGTTTATGGCAAAGACAACACAATTGTCTAAATAGGCAGTTCCTTTAGCATCACACCCTTTATGGCAAGAATAAAAATAGAGAATGATGACCTAAATTTGACTGAACTCCCCACATGCTATTATGTTGATACTTGCTGGGAAAGCTTTAAAGAACTACTTTGAACTTGCTTGTGACTATCTTGATTCCATTACTTCACTGGGCTTTCAGAAGAACTCTGATCTTTGGCTGATGTTTGTACACTTTGCTAGCAAGCATTTACATTATTGAATGGATTATAGATCACATTTATTTCTCTTTACTGCTCCTGAAATAGATTTTTGCACAACTCTTATCTGGGAGGTTAATGTAACCTGACTTATTGATGTAAACTAAGCATATGCATTTGAAAATAGTCTAACTTAAGCTTAAATAAGATCACCAGACCATTAAAAAAGTTGTTTACATTTTGTTACAATAGTAAAGTGAGCTTTTATTGGGAAATTGTTCTTACGTTGTTTGAGGAATGTGGAAGTATAATCTCTAAGTGTCCCTTCGGAATAAATATTTACTTAAAGGAAAAATTTGCATGCATAAAATACAACTATCATTCTCATCTTCCAATATCAAACCCACTGTTGTTAGGTTTTGGGATTACTTACCCCCACTTGATTTTAATTCCTCCTTTAATTTTTGTAGTACTCCACCTCTTATGAGAAATAATATTATTGTTTCCTTTTCATCTGAATAAGACAAATGTAAGGTTTTCACAACTGTTGATTTTCAATAAGCAACTTATAAGAAGGCTCATGCAAAAAGCACTTCAGCACTAACCTTATTTAACTCCATCATCTGCTTCAGAAGGCTCCCCCCTTCTATGTTGCCAGCATTTCACCATCCAGACGTCACCACTTCTTCATTCTGACAGTTTGGATTTTCTATTTCAGTTGTCTTTCTGGATTCATTAGGTTAAAAGAGAAGGGCATTAAAACCTGTGGCATTAATCTACTTATTTTTTTTCCCATAACCTCCACACACCAGTTCAGGTTTTTAAGCATTATCTTCGAGAAGTTCTAAAATAGAGTTGGAATACCTTTATATACAATAATCATTTTTAAATTCTCCTTCACTAAAGTCTAACTAACATATGGTGCAGTTCTGGTGTGATCCATTTAAATATCTTTCAGGTTTCTGACATGATAAATAAAATCTAAAGGATTCCTCTGTTTACTTTTGTTTAATTGTTCTAATTTCTCAGCAAAATTCCATTTTCCTACATTATATCATTCTCTTCCATTAGCTTTATCTTTGAAATTATAGTGGATAGTTTTATAAGTTTTAGATACTAAAACTTTTTTTAGATAATAAAAAATTTTTAAGTAAATCTTACTTATTTGCAAGTGTCACAGAAAAGTGAAAGTGAATTTAAATTTTTCTGCAGGAATGGTTTTATCAAACAGCTCATAATGTTATTGAAAGGAAACACTGCATGTTACTTAGATAGCACATTATAAAAGTGTTAGTAGTGAATAACATCAAGCAAAACATAAAGATTAGACTATTGCCACAGCAAGGTGAACATTCATGTTCCTCGATATGACATCACATGACTCATTAATTTTTACAAATGAGAGTTTTAGATGTGGTAGAAACCATATCAAGAATCTCATGTTTTGGTTGGTAATCTGAAACTGAGTAGGTTTAAGGGATTTGCCCAAGATCACATAGTTAGCTAAGGGTGAAGCTGAGCCAAGACTGTAGCTTTTTCAGGGCTTCCCCCCTGTTGAATGTTGTCACTCAGGGATTGCCAAGCCATGGGTATGCTCCATTTTTTAACACCATGAATCTCTAAAATGCTAGCAAAAAGAAACTAAATAAGCACTCATTAAAAGTGCCTGCTGTGTATTCAGCACTGTGCTAAAATATCATGAGATAAAATCAATTCATTTATTTCTATCTTATTATATAATAATGTTGGACTTCTCTAGTACATAGTGAAGCTATCTTTCCAGGGATGCAAGTTATTTCTCCATCTTCTCTCTTTACAAATGTGGTAAAAATAAACAACTACCTGGAAATTTTTTGAAGGCAACTTTCTTTAAATTTGAATTTACTTGTACAAACATTGCAGAGCCACAGGTCAGGAGGATATTTTCTGAGTCTTTTCTGCAGTCAGTGGTGTAATGGAGCTGGCTTGTAGTGGCTTGCAAGATCTCATCGTGCCATCTCTTCCCATCTCAGTGTTCACTGATGTCGGGGGAAAAGCTTGAAATCAGCCGTGATGGGAATATTTACATCACAGAAATGAGCAAATGATGCATATTAGTAACTACCTCTCTTAGTCTCTGCTGTGAAACACTTATCAATGTACCAATGGTGGAGCAAAATTGGACACACTATTTTACTTCTTGAGCTATTAATTACTTCTTCTGTGAAGTAGGGATGATAATATATACTATAGCATATATCACAGGATTTTAGAGGTTCAAGTAAAAGTACTTTGAAACTAGGTTTCAAATAGAATCACTAACATCACAGTAATGAGAGTTATATGTTCACTGATAAAATGAGACACTTGGCAAAACCAACATAGCATAGGTAGATCTAAAATTTCTTAACACCGCATCTACACATAAACCGACTATGGACCTGGCCAGATAAAAAGAAAAAGGATGACATTTAGAGTGAAGGTCAAAGTCTGATTCCTATAGTGGACATCAAATAATAAATAGCTACCAAATAGAATATAGAGATTTTTGGGTCTAAAGTAGTATTTCTACTGCTCTCCCCATGCCATAAGTCCCCCATGCCTCTGATGAATTAGGTTTAGGAAGGTGGCAGATAAAATACTTTCCATATGTAGATTACGAAGGCCTCCACAGAAAGGATATTCTATTTTCTCTTTATCACCTACTTAATACAGAGCTCTAAACACAAAGGGCTCATAGAAAAAAATTGACAGGTTGACCTCCCAAAATTACAAATTTCTGCTTTCATTTTCATGACACTTCAACATATTTCAAGAAGTGTTATTCAAATCTGCACGGAAATCCCTACCCTTTGATCCAGAGTTACTACCTTTGGCATTTGCAATGTGGTTAAATGAGTTATTTATTGAACCTATGAGATCCTCTTCTGATGTTAAACACTTTTGAGAGTGTGCTTAGGAAAAGTGTGTCCTGTATGTTTGTCAACTCTTATTCACCTCTGATTAAAACAAAAAGCCCAAAAATGTTCATGTGTAAAAACACCACCAAAAAGACTGTTAATCACCAAAACACCACACAAATCTTTTATTTTTCTCCATGTGAAGTCAGTGTTGAAAATACTGCCAATGACTTGCTTTTTCAAGCTGAATGCTCTTGAGAAGCTAAAGAAATCAATATCTTTTTAGTTACAATGAAATCATCATAGCCAGCTAGACATGGCTTAAATCTTGGTTCCATCACCTCCAGTCTCCATGAGCTTAAACTGGTTATGTAACCTTCCCAAACCTCGGTTTCCTCACCTGTGAAATAACACCTATTGGTAGCTTGTGGTGAGGATTAAATGAAGAAAAAAATCAACAGCATAGTTAATGCCCATAACACTGTCTCTGCCCATTACGAATACTCAGTAAATTATGATTATGGTGGCTATTTTTTAATAAATTGCTTATGTTTTTACTCCTGGGTTTACTACTAGCTTGCCAAATCGCATAAAATATGTTCCCTTGTCACTCTGTTTTCTCACAGGAGAAGCATATTTAACATCATCACCTTTTCTTTCCTGGAATAATATGTGTTAATTAATTAATGGTGAACCCGATTATTGTAAGTACAGTGCTAGAAGTCATATTTTTTAAAATGATCATCAACCCTACTTTTGTGACAAGACAAATCAACTCATAGTCTTAAAAAAGTATTACAAACTTTACCAAAAGAGTTTTAAAACAAAATTAAGTTCTATGCAATTTAAAACATGAATTCACATGTTGTAGCATACTGCAGACTAGGAGTACGACGAGATGACTATTTGAATAGTTGAAAGCAAAATACCAGAGATGTTCTGTTTTGGTGCATGCAGGGGTGACTGCCTTCAGTTTTATATTGCACAGCCTATACACACAAATTCCACCAAAGAGTGAACTGGCCCGACAGACTGATGAATGTGTAGGACAGAATCCCTGAAAATATATTCAGATATTATAAAATAATTAGTTTTTTAGGTGTGGGGTATATATTTTGGGTGATGAATTATAGAAAACTAATTCTTTTATAATATCTCAAGTTGTCAGAGATATTTTAGAACCAGAGGCTATATTACACCTTTAACAGAATCCTCCTGTGGAATCAAGCACAAAGCTCAGTTGTGAGAAGATTAAACAAGAGGAGAAATGGAGAAGCCACCTCTGAACTAAGAGTGCACTGTGTTATGTAGGTGCTCCACGTGGCATTCCAGATAAAAGAATTTCTGGGCTCAAGAATGGAAACTTGGCATGCAATATAACATTAAGTTTAAAGGCATTGGCAGAATGAGATTTCATATTCTTTATTCAGATTCTTCTAGAGATGTTCATGTTTATTCGTGAGAATAATAGTTTAAGAGGAAGAATAGTACTTCTAAACTTGAAGACTTCTTTATTTAAATATAAATACAAAATAATCAACGTGTTGAGTGTGTTGTATGTAACATTTTTTAACTTTTATTTTAAAAATGTCAGTTGCCTGAAATACTCATATTTTGACTCATCAGGTGGTTATCATCTAATTTTATTATGAGATAAAATATAACATATTGCTGGCTTTAAAATCAAGCATTCCTGAGCAACTGCTTTGCAATAAATACATCAAAACTGGAAAAGAAGGTAAAGGGAGAAAAACAGGGAGGAGGGAGCCAAGCAGGACCAGTAAGGTGTCGGGGACTGTGCAGTTTCATGGGGGAGAAGACCTGGAACAGCAGCAGAATCTTATAGGTCGAGAACACCCCAAAGTCATACAATCCAATGGTTTTGTTTCTCAACTGAGGCAATGTGACCTCAACTGTCCAGCCAATACACAGACACAAAAGGTGCCAAGACAGAAGTGGGATGTGTGAGTAGGACTGAAGAATGGGTTGTTGTGGGGTATTCTGAAATTCAACTACTGCTTACTCTGTGTCAAGTTCTATGCTGCATTATTCCACACTTACTTTCTTTTTTACATGGTCATAATAAGCTTGCATGTTAAATTTTATCAACCAATATCCAAATAAATAAACTAGCTTTTTCAAGGACTTAAAAACATTATTTCACTCCCAGGCATTGTAACCATAAATATGGCCACCTACAGCACACTGATTTGGTGGGTAAAGGCATCCCAAGCGTTGAGTGCGCCTGAAATAAGAACTAGGACAGTAGATCAGACACCTTGCTGAGCAAGAACAGAGCTTCCATACTGAGTAGTGCAATGATTACATCTATTTAAAAAAAAGAGAATTTTAATTTACACATAAAATCTAAGGTGAGTTTTTTTCATACAAGACAGAGTATTACAATATTAAAACAGAAAGGAAGAGGAGGAGGGAGAAAGGGAATTATTAACATCTGAAAAAAAAGCCTAGCTGATGAATAATATTCTCTGTGTGTCTATGAATGATTACAATATATTTTAATACCCAAAACTGCCAGGGAAACAAAAGGATGCTGCACATTACAAGAGTTATTATGTTTATGTGATGGATTATAACTAATATTTTCCTTTTTCATTTATTTTTTTACTTCAGTTTTCTACAAGAAGCCTGCATTTATTTTATAATTTAAATTTTTTTTATTTGTAAAAATAAATACATACATGGAAACGAGATTATTTCCTGACTTGAAAACATTGCCAAATTTTACTCTACAACCTCTACAACAGAGAATTTGAGATAAAATTTACAACAGCTCTACTGAATTAGATTATGAGTAGTTTACTATTTTATCAATGCAGTTATTTCAATCCAATTTTATCCCAATTAAAATTAAAAACTTAAGTTAATATACTTTCCAATATGGCTTTCTAAATGTTATTCTGGGCTTTGTCTTGTAAAGTTGACCTGCTAGTAGAACTTTTAAAAAATACTCATTTTTTTTTTTTCTTTTTCACGTGTGGAATATGTTTTGGGGCAAACACTGAATGCTGATAATTAAATTGGCCTATACAATTTCAAGCATAACATTAGATTTGTAATAAACACATAATAAATTATTAGTAATAATTTCACAGAATGTTATTACCTGTGACTTCATTTCTTGACCTGCTTTAATTTCTTTTATCTGTTACATGTTGGTGCCATTTATTAAGGTCTTTTTTTCTTGTGATTTCTAAAATTATTCAAAAGGATAAATGGCATTTAGGGGTTTTTTTTTTTTTTTCTAAAAATGTCCTGGAAAATGTGTAATTTATTTTCTTTAAATTTATTCAAATTGCTACAAGCCAAATATCACAAAGCTTCATTTCTTCTTCTGCTAACATTTCTAAAGGAAAGTTTGTTATAACAGTATTTCAACTGCACAGATTAAAACACAGCAAGTTTGGAAAATATCTCTACTGATTATTTTCAAATAGGATGTTTTGTAAGCAGGATTTAGTTTCAAAACACAATTTTTATTAATATTAATTAATATTCTAGGTATATCCTCCCTATTAAAAATGCATTAATTTCTTCTGTAAATTCCTCACTGAAGTCACATCATAGAGTTGAGAATTGTCACAAGAATTATGTTTTTATATTACATTTTCCTAGGCATGCTAATGTTTCTGTAATGCTCATTTGCCTGCTCTGATGTCGGGTACTTGAGGGTAAAAAGACAGCTTCACTAATTGTCTGTGGTATCTCAAAAGGTGCCTGGATCTAAAAATGTTAAGTGACATCTCAAATATTTACACCAATAATATGGCCTTCAACATTTGTTCCAACGTTAGAGTTGCTAATTTGTATTGCATATAGAAGTTGCTTTGGTATATTGTCTATGACCAACCATAATTAAGTACAGTCCAGTAAATCTCACCAGAATTAAAAAATGGAAAGCAATTTTTTATAATATGATCATGGAATCACATTGAATGTGAGCTTTCACTCCCAGACAAATAAGATAGCATTATATTATTGCCCGCTAGTTATTTTTTCTCTCACCTTAGAATAAGATTAAAATACATAATTCAGGATGACCTTCATATTGCCAAACCATTTCCAATCATTGATGCCCCCTGATGAAAATAATAATTTTGTTCATTGAGTTTGAACTTCACCCACCTGCAAAATTTAAAAATAAATGCATTTTTAAAACTAACCAACTGCATCTACTGACATTTTTAACCACCCACAGATAACATGGACAAGACTTTCCTATAATAATCACTTGCTTTCTCAGGTCTGAGAGAACGTTAGGCTGTAGCTCAGTCTCTTCAAACTGTTCAGAGTACAGACATGAAATCAACCTTGCTGGTTTTGTCATGGGGATACCAATATGGGTGGTGTGGTTTCTACTCGCTCAGCTATCTTTAGATCGAAAACAAATTCTTAGATGTTCTTCTCTGAAAATTCTTTATGAGCCTTCTTTACTGAGAAAAGGCTTTCTTAAAACACTTGTGATAAACAAAGGTCAATAATGCATTTCACATTGCTTAGCACATTTCAGCATGTGACCCAGGAAAAAAATAAAATATGAAAGGTCAATTCTGGTTTGAAGGAGGGGTCAAAGAAAAAAAAGAATGATAATGGTAAAGTGTATTTTTCCTGTTGTTGATGTTTTTAGTGAGGTTTGAAAGTCCAATATTTCTCCATCGAATGAAATAAAATAAAATTTTGTTTTTTTCATATTCAATAGTCTAGATATATTTGTTCTTCCCTGAAAAGCCTCATGAATAATTTTTAAATAGGAAATAATATTATGTAAAATCTAAGACAAATATTTAAATACAGCAACAACCAGAATCCAGCAACCTTCCCCTTACATTTGGATGGCAGGAGATATATTTCCCTGAATAGGAGATGTTAATCAAAACCAAAATTAAAAAAAGAAAAAGAAAACACAATGTATTTATTATTGGATAACTTTGAAAGTAACACAAAGTGTATACCCTTACTCTTTAGCAGAAGGTAATAAATATGTGAAAAACTATTGGAAACCCCCTTTCGCTCCAGATGTGATGATTAACTTCTTGAGTCTGCCTGTGTGCTTGTCATGTGAACAAAGCGTGGCAACTGTGAAGGGCCCGAACACTCCAGAGTATTTTATTACCTTTTAAAATGAATAGCATGAAGTATTTATCAGCACTGAATTATGTTTTACCAATTTTGCAAAATGTTAAACTGCATAAATGGTGGACTAGTTACAAATCTAAGTGTTTTATGCTGTTTTGTGGGTGGACACGGTATTTTTAATTAGCCTTAATAAAGTGTGACTTAGACAACCGACATTGAATATGTCAGCACAATACAGGTAAAGCATTTATTTGTTTGAATTTTTTATTTAACTATGAGATTTTGAAAAAACTATAGACCTAGTTTTAAGTTCCCTTTTCCCAGGAGAATCACGTTGTCTCCGCCCCTGACTGCGTCTCTCACAGCGCATTTCACACTTCCTGAGAAGAGTCTGCTCTGTAGAGTATGCGAATGTTTGCTACTAATTTATTTTAAATACAGGATTACACAGAAATATTTATGTACATTTCAGGTGACCTGGCTAATTATGTGACCTCAAAAATAGCAAGAAAATCAAGGATTAAGGAAAATAAAGTAGATGCACTAATATTCTAGATGCTTAACGAGTATATTTCTTCAGTAATACTTTGAATGTTATTCATAAAGATATTTTTCAAGTTTCACTTTCATTTACTTTAATTATACATAGTATATTTGCTGTAGATGCTGTTGTATGATTCTCTAAATTCTTGTTTCTGTGTTTGTGTGTGTGTTTTTCCAGTTACTGGCTGACAAACAAAGTTCCCATCAAAAGACCCAGTACAGGCCTCCTCATGTATACACTTGCAACAAGATTCTGTGATGAAATTCACCTGTATGGATTCTGGCCTTTCCCTAAGGATTTGAATGGAAAAGCTGTCAAATATCATTACTATGACGACTTAAAATATAGGTACTTTTCTAATGCAAGTCCTCACAGAATGCCATTAGAATTCAAAACATTGAATGTGCTACATAATAGAGGCGCTCTGAAACTGACAACAGGGAAGTGTGTAAAGCAATAAAGCACATTTGGAAACAGACAAGCTGAATACGCACTTCTTTTCTGAAGATGCGTCCTAAGATTTGAAAACAGGATCCAAAACCAAACTGGGTTTCAGCATTCACCAATGACCTGAAAGGTGATAAAGGACATTCTTGAGAAATCTACTACCAGCTGATAAAAAACCTGCAAAGTGCTCTAAAAATTAAATATCTTGACTTCAAGGGTCCTAGTAAGTGCCACTTCCACGAAGAACAGTTTGAATGTATAATCAGTACTGTTTACAAGATCCAACAATGCATTCGTCATTAGTTACCGAGGCAAAGATGTTCATCACTGTCGGGCTGCCACTGCAATGCCAAGCACAGAAGAGGAACCCAGGAACACAACTCTGCCCTTGGGGACATTAAGCATCCTTGTCAGCAGATAGGAAGATGCAAACAGTTTGATCAGTGAGATTCATAAATTTCAACAAGTCAAGCAAATGCCTTCAGTTGAGACTGAGTTGTATCATGAATTTTATGTTTCCGTTCCTGTTTTTGTTTGTCTGGAATCTCTTTTGGATTAGGTATTTGGGGTGCTTAGAAATCCTTTCTAAGACAAATGTGAATGAGATAAAAAAACAAGTAATCATGTTTAAAGTTCTTACATTTTTAAAGAGCAATCACACATTGTCTTTGATAAAAAGGTTTATTTTGCACAACTCTAAACCTCCAGATATTTTTCCATTGGTGTAGAAGGTACCAGCTGAACTGGACCATTCAGTAATCTTGAGCCATTCTAAAGAAAAGGTGTTCTATGTCACCTGAGGTGGTAACATTAGCTGAAAAAATGTACTTTTGGTACCAAAGATTTTACTGATGTTTCTACACAACAAACCATTCTCCTTCCATGAAAATAATATATTAATGTGTTACTCTATCAATGTGAAAGTTCTCTCTAGGTATGTTAAATTTTCCAAACTCAAGACTTCCACTGTTTTTACATTTCATCATAACTCTGTGGAAGCATTTGGCCCTTTAGAATAAATGTTTGACTGACAGGGCCAAAACGTGACTTCCAGTTCTTTTGTATCCTACCCCTTATTCAGATGAAAAGATGGGCATGCCCTTCACACCGTAGTTAAATGTCCTCAGTGCAGGAATAACAGGACTAATAAGACTGCTGTTTCCCTAACAGGGATGGTTCATTTTAAGAGGTTTAACAATGAAACTGTATGTTAGTATTTTGCACTTTGTATGAATTAAATTGACCAACATTTTTTCTGTGGTTAAATTTATTCATGTTATCATATTAATGTGTTTTCAAAAAAGCACATGGAATTATGAATAAAGTAATTTAAAATGTTTTAGCATATAACAGAATTAACCAATAGGCCTGTTTACTGGAAACTTATCCTAAACCGGTAGGTAATTCTGATGGTAAATTGTTTCTCCCAAAAGCAGAAGTACTGTGTTCCCACTTCTACTCTTGGCCTGAAACAACTTAGATGACTTCTTGTTTTTTCAGGCAAGGAAGTCTGAGGAAAGAACAGCACGCAGAGTATGTGTTTTGTTTATTAGGGAAGACGGTGTAAAAAAAGATTAAGTAGCATGGAGAATGTATATGTATATGTTACCATGAAAAAGGATATTCACAGTAGTACAGCTCTCAAAATATTAACGATATGTGGTATTATTTTTAAAAAATATGGTAGAACTGTGTGATATAGAAGACTATATTTTCTGAGAATTCATGTGTCTCTAAGGAAACAAAATAGAATGAATAAAGGAGATGTATAGCTAAAATTGGGTAGAGCATAATGTACTTTTATCATTAACCTCTTATTTATTGGAAATTTTAAAAGAATTAGGCACATATTTTGAATGTAAAGTTTAAAAGTCTGATTGGTTTAATAAATCAAATGTAGGTAGGTGATTTATAGAACTGTAATTTCAACAGTTTGCAAATTGGTTGTTCGAATAGCCTTTAATTTAAATTCAGTAGAAATTTTGAAGTCACAAGTAAATTCTTAAGAGGTAAAATCCATCTCAGAAGTCATTGAAAGCATGTCTTAAAAAGCAACAGCAAGGTACCTTGCCATTTTTTACTGTATTTTCAACAAAGGTATTTAAACAATTTTAAGGCCACAGCAAAAGCATCCCAGCCATTCATTGCTCTATACATTGAAGTTTATCTCATACATACATTGAGTAGTGCCTTTTTAGCTTCATGTTGTGTTGCCACCCTACGCTTTTTGTTCTCTAAATACGTTGCCCAGTTCTGAAAATGTTCAACATATAAAAAGGGCTTCAGTTTCAACTGAGACTACTTTTGTTCATCTCAGGGAACTTCTAATACTCAAGAACAAATTCAATTAAAAGCATTCAGCATTCAAAGAATATAAACTTTGCATGGTCACTCCATTCCCTGTTGTGTACCTTTCCACATACATGTCCCCCTCAAGACCTACTGTGGCCTTCCTATAGGGGTGGGGCAAAGAGATCACCGAAGGTGAACAGCAAGAATAAGGAAAATAATTGAAATTTAACCTTTAAGGGGCAAAAGGGATCTTGATAAAATTAAATTATAAATACATACTTGAAATATCTGGGTGTTTTTCTTTTGTACTATTATATGTTCATGGCTTTAGTTTTTTTTTTTTTTTTAATTTCTTTTTCATGATTTAACCCTTTACCTGACAAATGCTCAGGCAGCTGATTGTGAAATATTCCTGTCCTTTAGAAAGCGTGGTTGTTGTGCTGTTGACATGAATAGGCCATGAAAACATTTCCATCATTACTACCCAGGCTGTTCTATACTTACTATTACATTGCTGGAATTAAAAACAATGAATCAGTGACAGAATTTTCTGGGCAAGTCTAATTATTCAGCCCAGAGGACTGATGAAATTACTGTGGAAGATTTTTTTTTTAATCTGAAAGAAGGTACTGGGCATTCCAATGTCTTTATGTAGTACATATCATATGAAGTGTATATCAGTGGCTAATGGGAACTTCTGCATATATGCTTACAGAGGTGGTTCATTTCAATAATGCTATGCTTGCATTGGTGACATAGTGGTGAGCATAGTGGCCTTCTACATGCTACGGGCAGTGTACATACCAAGTAGTCATTAAGCTACTACACAGGAAAAGGGTGAACAAAATAATTTATTTCTAATTGAGCCAGTTAGTCACAATGCACACAGTGTTGTATTGGTTCATAAAAGAGTTGTTTTCATGTGGTTATTGTTGAGAGTAGCTGTAATTGTGGAAGGGGTGTAGGAAGAGTTAAATAGAATTAGTTGTTACCTCTACAAGTTTGAAATTTCCCCGCCAGACATTATCAATATACTGATGTTTTAAAAGTTGAGTTTAAGGAGGTTATTGTTTGTATTTAATGAAAGAAAATCCAAATAAAGTCCACCTAGAAATAGATATTTTATTATATATGTGCTATAGATATATCTATATAGTACAAATAGATGTATAATGCATATATACAATGTTATATATGTGTGTTTGTGTGTATACACACTGAGCCTGTAATATACACACATTAGGTTTGTGTTAAGCTAACATCTTCAGAGGTGGCACTGTGAAGCACTCTGGAGATAAGACCACTTTGGGATAAAGAAGTTCTTTTGAGAATTCAGTTTCTAACCTGCTTTAAGAGGGATCTGCTTTATAACTGAATTCTATGTTGTCCATGCCTAGAGTTACAATAAGGGTCTAGTCTGTCCAAATGTTTAAAAAGAGAAAAATTAAAATAAAAAAGTCGTCAAGCTGGCAATGTATTTGAATTGCAGTTTTCAGATTGTGGCTTTGGGCCCTGTGTCTCTCATTTAAGTGGCATCTTTTAATAGACACTGTTTCTTTGTGTAGGCAAAAGCACAAGTGGTTCAAATGTATATAGCAGGAAAAAAAGTTTACAGAGATAGCACTGCTGCACAGAGTAATTGCTACTGAGTATTTCTTATAGACTTTGTGAAATTGAAAGATAAGGTTTATTCTGTCAGATTCACTATGTTCAACACTGTTTCCCTATCGTTTATGTACAGCAATTGGTGTTACTGTTTTATCATTTGTAAAATTGTAAAATAAATTAAATCCCATTTTTTTCAATTTTTCTTTTGTTTCTTATATCCAAGCCCTTGGTTGTACTCTGTACATCAATATAAGGTCCTAGTTTTTAACAAGCTTTTGTCATCCCTGCCTGTCGGCCTCAGCCATTGGCAGTTTGGCATTTATTTGAAAGTGTATGCATGGGACCAAGAACAAAATCAAAAGCCCATGAACATCAGGAAATCCTTAATAATTTTATGCATGGTGCATTCTGTTTGCCATTGAAGGAATGAAATATTACACAAGTTAGTCATTTAAATTCAATTTACAGAGCTGCTGACTGCTGTCAGTCAGTCACCAAAGATTCATGGTTTCTTGCACACTCACTACACATGCTTAAGGCGGCCCTTTGATTTGCACTTTCAACTGCTATTACATCCACCTGGTACTGTTTGCTGTTCATCTTCCAGGAGATGATTCTGGAAAACTATATGGCTTTCTCTAACTAGCTGGTCTATGTTTTCAGACTCTGCACTATTGTCTCCATAAAGTATTACATAAGATTACTTTTAGCATTCTGTAATTTTGAAACATGTGCTAGAGACCAACAGCCAACCATTAACAATGTTTAATGAATATAGGTCTTATTTACATTTTCTTAATCACCTTTCATTTCAAAGATCCATATGCTAATTGGTCACTTGTATCTATTCTGGGGATAGAATCAGATCTTATTATAAAACTGAGGTGTATATTGCAAATATCCCAGCAATACAGATTAGATTAAGTAAAGGTAGTATGACTTTTGAAGGTTCAGAATTTGAACCCATGTGGTCAGTCTAACTTCAGTGTCCATGTCTTAACCACCACATTCTGATGCTGCCTCATAAACTGGCAAGGGTTCCCTGGGAAACTTAAGTTTGCAAATAAATTAATATTTAATGAGCATAGCTCAAGAGTATAGGTATGTATATAGGAGGGGTCTATAATTTAGGCTTTAGGACAGTGTAATATATGACCCCTGCCCCTAAAGAGAACACTCATCTCCAATGAGATGTGTGCCTTCTGGTGCAGCAGCTTTCCCCTGGATGGTGTGGCATCGACACTGCTGGTTCTTGCTCTAAATTCTTCTGTATTTTTCTCATACAAGCTGCATTACACTTATGTTAGAATCTGACTTCATCTACCACAAAATTTATTACATTACAGCTATTTTAAAGTCTAATGTGAGGTTCCTATACAAACATTTTGATTGAATTTGGGTGTTTCATTCATCTCCATTAGCAACTATTTACAGGAATATCTTAAAGTTGAACTTGTGCAGAAAGCCAAATTCATCCATTTTACATTAATTTTTAAAACAAATTTCCTTCATATCCTGGAAAAGGAAGTAACTTCATCTTCAAATTAAGGGGGCAACAAATGGCTCCCATTATATATGACCTTTATTTGGCTCAAGCCCATGCAAGTTTTTTTTTTTTTTTTTAATAAAGGAAAGAAAACCTCAGATAAAGGAATAAAATTATACTTTGATCCATTCCTAAAGATATGGTTCTGTCAGTTCATTGTTAATTTATCAAATCTCAATAATCAAATAATATAAAAGAGCTGAATGCCAATATAAACATCTTTTTTCTTTTTCTTTTTATTTTTTTTTGCTTCCAGATTGCTGATTTCTGCTTTAATCACCAAAGTAGTTTTTCAAGTAAACACAGGAGAATGTTAGTCCAGATTTGCTCCAGGAAAATGTGCTCAGTGAATGACAATTCTGTATATCTCTCCCTTGGAGATTCAGAAGATGCATTAACGTAGAAAAAGGTCTGAGATTATTAGCAACAAAGAAAGACATTTTTACTGTTTAAAAAGTCATAGATAATTTTGTACATAATTTTTGTTGATTGTGAAATTGTTTTACTGATCTTACTTGGGATAACACTTCTGAATATAACAATATGAGATAACAGAAAAGAGCTGTGGTTGGAAAGGCTGATGCCGACTTTATTCAGCATTGTCTTTTCCCATAGACCAAAATATTTTCTTAATAATATTTTCAAATATGAAAATAATTTAACTTGACATTTAGTCTCTAAAATTTTTATATTAATTTTTACATTAACAATTACTCTCTCTAAATATTAATTATACCATGGCTAAATTCTTAAGAACAGTCCCAAAGTTAAATTTTATTGCTCATTCTAAGCAATGTGCACAGACTAGTTAGTATTAAAACATTCATAGCACAGGAAGGAAAAAAATGCTATGAGATGCTAATTTGCATTTCTAGAACAACTCACTATTTTACAGTAAGCTCTCCCCCTGCTGTCTCTCCAGCCCAGCTTCCTTACCTCCAACGTCCCATCGCCACACAGATGGGCTGTCTATGAACACATCTGCCAGTGCTGCCACAATGTAAACATACTCAGCTGGTAGCAGATGTTTTCCAGGAAAGATTGCTACCACTGGAGTTGTTCTGCTTTGGATTCTATGTTAGTTGATCTCCATGACTGGGCATAGGGTCATTGTGTTCAAATAGATCATTTGTCTCTCAGGTACAGAACAATAACAGGGCAAATGCAGGCTCAACTGGTTGATGTTACTGAGGCAACTGTTTGATGCCTCAGAAGGCTCTGCTAGTAAGTCAAGATTTTTCTTTTTAAAAATATAAGCCTTTATAAGACTATTTTGCTGAGCTATTCAAAGGTAAAGCATGGCCTTAGCAAAAGAAAAATAAGTATAATCTCTGATTTTCTATGGCCATTGTTGTAATGGTTAGTGTTCCTGTGAGTTGTTATAATAATTGTGTGTATTCATAGTTCTCATTCCTACTTTTTATCAATATACTAGCCACGCGGTAATTTGATTTAATTCTATAGACACTGATGGCATGTTTTTCTTATGTGAGTTTATAAATTCATTTAATATGGGTAGATTTTGCAAAATTTGCAAATTTCTTGCTCGTATATATAATCTAAAATTACTTTGCCTTATAAATAGTTACAATTATTAACCATTTATACCTATCCTCATGGTTATCAAAATTTAGATAGAAAAGACATCCAAGATAATAAGTGATCACATCCCTTGGTGACAGATATGCTATTCCTAAAGTGCCCAGAGAGTTAGGGGAGCACATAGGAGGCCAGGCAGAAGAGGCAGGCTACATTGAGCATGGTTTGTACTCAGGTGGCAAATACTCCATTACAACAGAAGATCCAAAAAACAGATGCTAGCTGGATTTACATTATTTTTATTAATCTAATCAGTAGGGTTTGAGAAACCATTATATGAGAAAACAGAAATATCCAACAATCCCTGATAATAGAAATTACACAATTTCTACCCCTGCCCCTGACCACACTTTACCCCGAATGAGTCAAATTTAAACAAGTTTAAATAATACTGAAGTCCACCCTAAACCAAGCACTTACCACCAAAACCAAGTAACTGCAGAGCTATTGACATCATCCATTGTACAAGAGTCTCCACTTCCAATGATCTCTTAACATTTACTTTGTGCTTCCAGCTGAAGATATACAGCATCAAAGAAAATGTCTTGTACTTGCTTCGAAGTGATGACTTTTAAAACTGACCTATTTCTGTCACTTCAATACATGTTACCAAATTATTATAACCATTAAGTTTGATTTTGGGATGGCCCCAGAATTTAGTAATCTGCCTGCCCAAACTTTCTAAGATATAGAATATGACATTTCTAATATGACCTCTCATTCAGCAACCACAACTTCTCTCTCCTCCGCCAGCTCCCTTTTATGTTCCTACCTCAAATGTGTTTCTGGATTTTCTTTAGTCTACTTTTATCTCCACAACTCTAGAGATCATATCTATTCTGATGCTTTGTAAACTGAGGGAAGCATGGATAAGTGGAGGTAATAATAACATTAAGGAATCTATTCATAGAAGAGTGCACATATTCATAGTTTAGAGTCCCTTAAAAATACAGCTCAAAGGCCTTTTAATGCAAATAGTCAGTTGGGCAAATGCTTCCAAGAAGCAGAAGTGAGGACCCAGGGTACCACAGACTGATTATGTCTCCCTCCAAAATTTATGTTAAAACCTGATTCTCTGTGTAATGGCATTTGGAGGTAGGGCCTTTGAGAGCTGATTAGGTCATGAGCATGTAGCTCTCATGAATGGAATTAGTGCATTTAATAGAAGAAACCCTAGACTCACCACCTATACCATGGGAGGATGCAGCAGGAAGGTGGCTGACTGAATCAGGAAACAAGCTCTCACCAGACACCAAATCTGCAGGTGCTTTGATTTTGGACTTCACAGCTTGCAAAACTTGTTATTTATGAGCCACTTAGTCTATTATGTTTAGTTATACCTGACTGAAGGGACCCAGACAGAGTGAAAGTGGAAACAGGAAAGGAGAGAAAGCCTATATAAAGGTATGTTTTCAAATTGACTGCTTCTGTAGATACTGGGTGCTCAACCCCACTTGGACTAATTGATGAAACTTTTATTGAGGATCCCAGAATTCAAGAGGTGTAAAGAGCATCTCTACATCTCTTGAATTACCCATCGGACTCTCTTCCCAATGAGAGTTTCCCTGTGAGTCATAAACTCCCAGAACTTCTGGGTTACACATGTGAATTCTAAGCTAGCTCCCACAGGTATTCCAAAGCAGATAGCAGAGACACACCCAATGCAGTTTGACCTGAGACACTGTCTTCACAGTACTGTTTGCTGAATCAATGACTGGAATTAGAGGTGAGGCAGAAAAATTTTGAGGTAGTGGACAAGGCATTTAATATGATAATTCTAGTGCATCATCTGCATTGATTGGTGTCCTCCATTAATTCTAATCCATAACAAACTCTTCAAATAGTTAGATTGCTATAAACTTTCCAGAAGAGTTTATAGAAGAGAAACAGTTTGGCAGTTATAGTCCCATGAACTATGAGTCATTTCAAGTCATAAGTTGTTATTCATTACCTCTTTTATTTATTTATTAGTTATCTACTTATTTTTAGACAGAGGGGAAGGGAGGGAGAAATAGAGGAAGAGAAACATCAATGTGTGGTTGCCTCTCGTGTGCCCCCAACCAGGTACCTGGGCAGCAGCAACCCAGGCATGTGCCCTGACTAGGAATTGAACTGGTGACCCCCTGGTTCACAGGCCCACACTCAATCCACTCAGCCACACCAGGCAGGGACGTTATCTCTTTTCTTAAAGTCCTTCACTTCAGTTAGTGCGGATTTCTTGCCTAAGGGTGACCCAAGTCCTCAAGGAGTCTGAGCACTTAGTTGACTTGTACCTGGTGGACTGTGATTGCTGGAATTGTCCACTCACACCTATTTCTGGGCACTGAACTCAGTGAATGTACTGGGTCCCAGAAATACTCTTCCCTTTCCCCACTGTATTAAGGTAGTAATCTTAGCTTCAAGTTCAGTGAGATCTTTATTGTGAACCCTGAAAGAAACATTCCCCCAGGATTTATAGTCTGTTTAACAGAGTCTAAATTGTAAGTACAAGAAACACAAATTTCCAAGATAGATTGACAGGGAAAATGGGTAGAGAAGCCAATGGTACTTTTATTACTTGGTTATGAGTCTAGCGTTCTCGGTATTAGGAACACAGCACCATATATTGCTATTGTTTTAATGCATATTATACATCTTAAAAAGCAGCATGCCAAGCCTGCATGGCGCCTTGGCTCTGAGCTGTCATTTTACCGAGAAGCATTCCTTTATCCTATTCGTTAGCCCTTTGTGGTAATCAGGTGTGTAGTGAGACAGATTCATTCCGTCGTAATAGTAATGCATCTATTGCCTCACCTTGTTTCGTAAAATTGTCTTATTAGTCTAAAGAAATTTGCAGAATCCCATTCCAATAAATCAGGGATTTTTTAAGAGCCTGATGGCAAAGTCAGCAGAAGTATTATGAATAGGAAAGCAAATCTATATCTGGAATTATGTCAGTTCTGGTAAGGTTAAATTGTGGCCTCCTCTAAGGTTAAAAGGCTCTAATTCAAAAAGGCCTAGGAATTTCACCTTGTATCATTTCAACATGCTTCCAAATTGTTCAACTTGAATTAATACCACATTGAGGGTTCACATCGGTTGCTGTCATTGATAGGTTGTACATTCAGCTGTGGCAATATCTAATCCAGCCAAAAATGAGCTAACCAACATCAGTAGGAAGGGTCATCTTATCCCCCCTCCAGGTGGCTGAAATTCTCTCCTGTAATAGACAGAGGCTTTCCATCTGGGTCAGACATTAATGTGAGGCACAATAATCCACAAACATCATGCCTCCTCCCAAATCAGTTTGCATATAATACTCCAGACTTCCTTTTTTCAGCTTCCAATCTTTGTCTGTCTAGGTCCCTATGTAACTAGTCAAATCACAACTTTGATACAAAGTAAATGACCAAGGACATTACCCCCAGCTCTGTTCACTAGGAGGATTTCTTCCCATCATGGTGCTACAGAACCTTACCTGGACTGGGCTAAAGTACAGCAGATGAACATTTTCAGCTTACATTAACTTATTAAGATGACCCATCTGAGAACCAAGCCTAAATTTTCTCTCTCTGTCACTTGGTGCTATGGAACACCTTATTAGGCCATAGATGTGAGCTAAGGGATAAACAGTGGTCTAATGGAAGTCATTGGCATGGAATTTGAATCATTTGCATAACTTAGGTGTGCACCCTAGAATGACTTAGGTCCCATTGTTACCCAGTGAATTCAGGTGGTATATTGGTGCCATATAACAGGTACAGAAGAAATAGTAATTGTAAGGACGATCAGATTGAATGGCTATTGTTAAGCACCACAACTGATGTCTTACAAAAATATAATGAAAATCTATTGCTAATTAACAGGTAATTGAAAAACAATATGATGCAATGAACAAACTGATCGCTGTCAGATGGGAGGGTGTTAGGAGGCTGGGTGAAAAGGTGAATGATTAAGACGTACAAATTGGCAGTTACAAAACAGTCATGGGGATGTAAAGCACAGCATAGGGAATACAGTCCATAATATTGTAGTGATTATATATGGTGCCAAGTGGGTACCAGGCTTACCCACTGGTGGATCATTTCATAAGTTATATAAAAGTCTAACCACTATGCTGTACACCTGAAAATAATGTAGTAGTGAATGTCAACTGTACTTAAAAAAAACTGCAATTAAATTACAGAAAGAATAGTGATATGAAAGATCAAGAGAGTGAGTCCCTGGTAGCTCGCAGAGACACATTCTTCCTCTGAGATGGGAAGACAGAACAAGCTAAGAACCAAGCCCAAACTTAATCATCTGAGTAGTCCAGCTTCAAAGAAAGTGAAACTTTCAACCAAGGAAGCTTATTTTATCAAAATCAGGACTCGGCTGGGAAAAAAATCATGGACACATAGGTTGACAACCCCAAAATATTGAATTCCTAGATTATTCTGAACTCCTTTAAAAGTGTTCAATAGGAACACAAAGCTAATGATTATTAACTTGAACAGTGCAGCTCAAGACATTACCTCTTTGGCAAATTGTGGGAAGATTTTTATAGTCACTCATCAGGTTATATCTATTCAGGAAGGGGCCCAGGGCTACAGGAAAAAGGCTTGGTCTACTATTAGCTACCTCACTTATTTGACTCACTTGGTATGAAATCTCTGATTTTTCAAATTATCTGTTAATTGAGTAGAGTAAGACATTCAGATATGCTAAGATGTGATAATTGTGGTGGTAGGTAATTTTGGTGGTGAGAAGAATGTGTGATGTACTATGGATTGAGGGTATTAGAAAAGTTGTAAAGGAACCTGTTTCTCATAACTAATAAATTATAGAAAACTTAACATGTATTCATAACAAAATAGAATATCAAATCCTTGAATCCATGGTAATTTCACCACATGTTTATACCTTTAAATAATTCACCACATGTTTATTATGCATGGTTTAAGCTCAATAAAAGCAGACTCATACTTTGCGTATTGTTTTACCACTGGATTTTTCTCTTAGCATGATATATGTGAGCTATACTGATGTCGATGCATGTAGCACCATTTGACTCATTTTCACTACCATTTAGTATTCTCTTGTATAAATGTACATTTTAAAATCACGTCTGTTCAAACACTCAGATGAAAGAAGGATTTCAGACAGCATCTGCCGGCCTCTAGCTTTACAGATGCAAAGAGTTCTGTTAATTACAGGTTGATCCTCCAGGTAAACATTCTTTATCACAAACATGTATTCCCATTCACTGCAAGAGAAACAGATTATCTCAAGAATAAGATGCACTCTAGGTGAGGAGGACCCTGACTGAATTAAAGGATGGCTATTAGAGATCTAAATGTATTTTTTTCATTACTCTTTTCTTATCAGCCCTCATCAGGAACTTACATCCTTTTGTCTCTTTAATTGCATTTCTTGGCACTTCAACTTTATGGGCCGAATTGAATATTCTGGCCATTCTAATAGTCTCCAGCACCACTCTATTTCTTTCCCCCTCATCTAATCCTTTTAGCTCGAACACTTTTCCTGACACCTACTGCATACTAGCTGCCTGGCATCTATTTATCACTTGGGTCTCAGCTCAGACATCAATCTATATGTTCCATTTCAAAGCACTGACCAACTTTATTATTGTTACTTATCTAACTTTCTATCAACTTTGCAAAGCTGTTTAAAGTTTAGGGATAGAAATTGTATGTATTAGTTCTATCTGTTCTGACTAGAGTGCCTCTTACAATTCTTCATACATAGTAGGTACATGACACTTTACCATGTCTCATTGATCCTAAGGCACATATGTTTTAACATTCTAACATCTCTGAAGTCAGAGTGCTGTTTAGCATTGGTAGTGTTTATAGATTATTTGGTTGGTTTTAATTTCATCTGAAATAATAGAGCCTGAAAACTGAGGATGAATCATATTTTTACAAAATTATGATAATTAATGATGAAAATGCTTAAAGTTCAAAATTATCTTCTCAATGTGCAGTTTGACATTTAATAATTAGTATACTATCATGTGAAAAATGAATAATTATTAACCATCAGTTAGTGTGGATCAAATCTTTTCTGTCACATTTGTATTTTCAAGAGAAGTGGCTGAACTATTTCATTCATGCAGCATTAACTTGTTCTTAAACCACAAATTTCTGCCACCTACAATTTGATAAACATTATATGGTAATTTAATCATGTTACCCACAGAGAACACCTTTGCACTTTGCAAGGGCATATGTTAGCTCTAGCGAGGCAAGGACTAAATCCTTCAGAGAGCTTAACATTAAAAATGTACAATGTCCTTCCATATATAATCAGAAATAGAAGAACTATTAAGTAATAAAATGATTGTAAGGAGTTAAATAAGTCTCCAAGGTGGGTTTATATATTGTTTAATCAATTATCAAGTTCTTAAGGAAAAGTTTGTGTCCCCATCAGGCTGGTTGTTTTCCTATGGAGTAATCTAGCACAGACCAACATTTGGGCCACAAATATTGTGTCCTTTCTATGTGAAAAGACAGAGAAGATTTCACTATAATTTGCAATTATGAGTTAAAAAATATATAAACCACCTGCCAATGATCTAGAATGGATGTCACTTCATCAGAAAAAGGTGTTGAACCAGAAGAGTGCTTGTCTGTATTGACTTAACCAAGACACAAGGGCCCATGGCAAAGCCTTGTTCTAACGTCCAGACCTCCAGGGTTCAGCAGGCAGGAAGTGCTGGTCTCCTTGTTCTAAATGATTACTCCCTCCCCTTGGTTTCCAGACTTCCCTGAAGAGTCAGACACCACGTGTTCAGCTGTGGTTCTGGCTCATGGAAAAAGACCTGGACCAGAGACATTGGCCCCCACCCTCTTCTTCACTCTGCCCTTGCGATCAGCCTACTTCACTGAGAAGCCCATCTAGAGACTTTCAGGATGAGAAATACATCTAGGTTTTCTGGGTCCAGTTTAGACCTCATCTGCATTGTTTTAATTTCACTGTCTTTTATCAAACCTTCATACTCCTATAGGTTTTGACAGTATGTTTAGTTGTGTGACAAAATCCAATAGAACTCTCCTTCCTGATTCAGGGAGAAAGCTGAAGTCTTGAGGATTAGCCTTGCTTTGAACTCATGCTTGAAAAGAGTGTCTCTCAAATGACTCTTGAAGCTAAAGTAAAATTTATGTATCACAGTAGTGAAAAGTTTGGGGTGAAAGTACTATCCTTCCCATATCACTCAGACTTCAGACGAAAAATCAGTCCTAACAGTGGCCCTACATGATCTGTCACAGTGAGCCACTCAGAAAGGACGATTCTTACCCTTCCCTCCACTCCAGGGACACTGGCTTCTTTGCGATTCTTCTGACATGTTCACACATCTGCCTCAGGGCCTTTGCACTGCTGTACCCTCTTCTTCGTGCTCCTTCTCCACCTGGATATTTTCATGGCTCATTTCCTCTTCATGTTCTGTTCTTTTTCCAGGTGTCACATTCTCAGTGGGCATTTCCTAATTATATTGCATTAAATTTATGCCTATCTCTTTTCTGCTCTATTCTCACCCCAAATGCTCATTACTATCTGATGTCTACATATACTACTTACTTTTTCTACTTCCCTTGACTAGAAAGTTAGCTTTAAGTTGGCAGAAAGTCGTGCTTCCATTATTCAATCTTTTATTCTCAGCATTTAACACTGTGTCTGGCACACAGCAATGCCTTTCGCGTGCCTATTTTTTTCTTCTTACCTCTGCCTTTTTTCCGCCCCAAAAGCAACCTCTTCTCCATTATAAATTTTGAAATTCATGCAGGAAGGAACTGAAAACCAGAAGAAACATAAAGTTATTTCCTCTCTGGTTTATATAAGATGAAAAACCAAGACAAGGAATAATTGGTAAGGTCCTCTCATACTGAACAGGTTTCTGAGAGCCCACTTCAGTGTCAGGAGGCTATGATGACAGGGGAAGGAGGCATTTGCATTACCGTGCGGTGAATAGCCGGGGGAGTTTGCCACCGCACAGCTGCTCTGAGCAGTGCCTGTCAGTGAGAATGCATGAAAGGGCCTCGCGGTTTAAACTCACTTAAGCTCCAACCTGCTGTTCAGATAAGCACTGAATCTTTGAAGAGCTGCCTGTGACCTTGAGCGGCTGAGGCCAGCTTCCTAACAATGTCCCAAGAACTTACTCTTTCCTACTGCACATGATGCCCCTGAACTTTTCTGCCTTTTGCTTTCTGAAAAAGCTGACACTTGTAACCTGGGACAATGGAGCCTGAAAAGCGGCATGCTGGCTTCATTGTCTCCTTTCAAAGACCCTTCTGAAGGAAGTCAGTCCAAAATGTCATTGTAGCTCCCCCTAGGACCATACTGCAAGGTTGGCACTGCAGATGAGTCGTGCACTGGAGACATGAGAAAAAGAGGAGAATATTTGACTTCAAACCTCCTGGTGATTCTCATTAAAGGATAAATCTACCTCAATCTCTTTTGAGCCCGTTTTTTTTTTTTTTAATAACACAATAATAAAAGGGACAGTGTGAAAAAAAACTTCATTTCATTTGCCACATTTTTCCTTCTGCTTGTTCTCAATCTATAAATGCATTTAGCAAGTCTAAAGGCAATTGGAAAGTGTGCAGCATATGGTAGCTTTGCAGCCAGGTGACATATTGCTCAATCAAGTTAGAAAAGTCAAGATCTGACTCTTCTTTGTTCATTTCTGAGAGGGAGCAAAAGGCAACTTAGTTTTCCAGTCTCCCTCTCAAAGGCTGCATTATGTGAAAATACATTAGGCAGCAGAATGTCACCTACCCTTCTAAAGCTACACCTCCAGTGCACCCAAGAGTGTGAGGTCCCCAATTGGTGATTCAGTAAGGAACACCCACCTTCAATAGGGGATGAGTCCCTGAGCACCCTGCGTAGCCATGCTCCAGGGACAGAGCAGTTTCTGAAGGAGGTCTGCTGTGTACAGTAAGATCAGAAAGGACGCAATCACATGGGGTGGGTGTGATTCTGATGGGATAATCAATAGGCCACACACTTCCTGGGGTGACATATACACCTGGCAGCATTTAAATATTATGTTGTTTCTTACATTTTAAGAGAATTTTAGTATATAATATGAATTATGATTAAAATTAGTGTGCAATGAAGCATCGGATATGAACTAAATAAATATTTGTTATTATGATAATGGTATCAAAATCTTAAAATATGGATAGCTTCAAAAGCAATGATTAACATTTGGTTTCAGGTGCAAGAGACCTATGTACATTGTTGCTTCTGTCTCACATAATTTAATTTTCCTCTATTTTTCATAAGTTGTAAAGTCACTCTTTTTTTCTAATTCTTTCTACTACCATTCTAGCCATCCCAAAACAAAACAAAACAAATAAATAACAAAGATGTTCTTATTTACTCATTTATTCAGTAAGTTCTTATTAAAATCTAAATAATAAGCCTTTTACAAGCTTATTATGTTTACAAGTTCAGATTTTCTCAATGGCCACCCCAGGAAGGAGCCATTGCCAGGAGCGTGTGGCCCAGCCACAGAGAAGGAGCTTCAGTGCCCTTCCCTTAAATCCATGGCAGAAGCCTGGCCTTCACCAGATAACTGCTAATGGCCGGGACTAACGAAATCAAATGGGAAGCACCAAACTTTAAAAATTTTAATATGCAGAACTTTATCTTTGCACTGAGAAGACTCTTAAAATGAGAAGGTGTTATACTTTTTTACTAAATCTTAATTAAGTTCAGGCTTATTAAATATCAACTACATGCGGAATATACTATACAGGAGCTAAATGCAAGCAAATTGCAAAGCTCATCCCTGCTCCCAGCACATAATCTTTGTAGTCCATCTCTTCTGTTCCCATGGCTTCAGTGAAGTCTTCATACCAATATTTTTGAGCTGACCTTTCAGCCCACACCTGTCTCGTTGCCTCCACACTCAGAGAGACAATTGCATATTGGCAATGTGACATACTTAAGGCTAAACATTTCTCCCCATTTCTGCCTGTCTTCTTCTTCTGAGGTTTCCTATCATCACAAATGCTATCATCATCAACCTGGTTACTAAGGCCAAAATACAGTTATCTATTTTCTTTAGTCCCTACAAATATCAAATGTCACTCATTGTAACTCCAAATACTCCTGAATACACATATTCTCTCCACTCCCTTTGCCATCATAACATTTTGAGATACCATAACCTTTCATCACTGGCACAACTACAAGATCTTTTGAGCTGGTCTCTGACCTACCACTCTATTCTCACATAGAGGTAAATTCGGATAAAGCTGATTTTATCCACCTTTGTTTATAATACCATCAACCTTCTGACAAAATTCAACTCCTTAACCTGCATTGTAGCACTCTGATTACCTGACCTAAGTACGTTTCCCATCTCAGTTTGTTCTCTCTCACACATTCATGCATACATTCCTAAGATTAATTACTAAAGAAAGCCCAATTCACTCTTAACTCCATATACTATTTATTATGTTTCTTGATGCAGACCCTGGCTCCTGGGGCCTACCATATTGTGGAAGAGGCATGAGACATTCACACAGACTTCCGAGTCTGGTGGAGGAAAAGGGACAGCATGGCTTTTCTCTCAAAGGGAGCAAAAGCCTTGGCCCTTGCAGTGACCACCTTTATTGGGTTACTCGGCACATTATCTGATGGTCCTCATTTACTATGCACAGGTTTGCTTTAGGTGGTTACCTTTTAGGGACTACAAAGGAGATGCTGCTGCTAGTCACATCACAGAAGAAGGATATTTGCAAATGAAAAGGGAAAAGTGGTTGGACAAGTTACACTGGTCCTTGCAAGGTTTAGCATGGATTTTAGGAAGTTACAGTAAGCACTGCTGTCTCAATTCAGAGTGAGTATGTTTAGGCCTGCTTCTCCACAGGAGAACCTATCCATGAGCATGGGTCTTGTGCATCTCCGGGTGGAAGCTGGACCCATGCCACACAAAATGGTCTCCTACAGTTTCTATGCTCTACCCCGCAATCCCTTCAGTTTGACATACTCTTGCTCATCATTCAAAACTCCATCTAATGCTTTTATCTCCTTGTAATATTTTTCATCTCTTCCTATGATACATTATAAACTTCTTGGGGGGGTGTTGAACTAATAATAGGCAATTAACACAAAACTTATTTTTTTTGTGTACAACTGTTACGGAAGAAACAACTCAACACGCAGTTGGATGGCGGAGCACGACCCTTTATTAACGTGCACGGGCCCAGAGGAGTACAGACCCCAAATTCTGAGCCCCGAGCCTTGGCTGAGCAGGGCTTTTATTGCTCTCTGGACACCCTTCCCTACGTAGCAAAAGCAGGAGGTACAGAAGCTGATGCAAAAATAACTCTAGCCTTGAGGTGTCCATATTGGAAGCTGGGTGTACAGAAGCCAAAGCAGAAATTATGACTACCTAACTGAAACCCGACAGTTTTGCAGTTTCTAAGTAACCTAAACAAACTCTTTCCCAGTTCCTGGTCTCTCTTCTGGGTCACTTTGTCCTAGTTGACTTTTCCTCTACACAAGAATACCCAAATAAAATTTTCAAATCATCTCTAAGTTATTTTTAAGAAAATAAAATAAAAAAACAAAGTTCTTTATAGAAAGCTTACTGTGTACTCTGTGCACTGATAACTGCTTTATTATATTTTAGTATTAATATAAAGCTATTTTACTGATGAGGAATATGAAGATACATTAACAAAGAATGAAGCAGGAAATTTGATCCCTAAGTCACACAAGCTCATGAATTAGCTGTGCTCACTCTACAGGCTTCATCACAAAGTAGCCCAGACACAGGGAATGACAGTACTTGGGGCTATAATAGTTAGAGATCATTCAGAGAGAGGAAAGACTGTAAGTGGGTCAGGGTTCTGCAAAAGATTGTAGACAATGGTGAAAAGGAACCCCACTAAAGAGGTTCCCAGAAGCCCAGACTAGATCTTGATGGCTGAGGTCACCCTTGCTTCCTACTCCCATGTATAGATGTTCTAGAATCAAGACCAGCTGTAGGAGTACAGGTGCCTTTGCCATGGTTGTTGAGCAAATTTTCTACGAGACCAGAATGGCCAAATCTGGGAGACATTGCTTACATGTCTGGACCAGATTTCCAACAGATGTGAAAGAGTCCACTCACTCTCATCTCCATCCTGACACTTATTTTCAATCAGGAAATGGCTTCCTTTGAGTCACCTCTTTCCTAACAACAAAATACAGTATAAATAATAGGCATAAATACAGTGTAAACAAAGGCATAAATAATAACACTTGGCCAAGCTAGAATTACTGACACTCCAGGCAAACACATCTCCCAAAGACACTGGCCACTTTAAATACATGAATTATCAATGCACATGACCCAGGCAGATAGCTTACTCTGGGCAGGTTTGCCCTCTAATAACAAACCGAAAGCATAGTTATAATCTAATGGGGTTAAGAGGATATCCCCCATAAACCTGGCTTGGGAAATGGGGGAAGTGGAGTAGTGCGATTGGGAGACTTTGCTTATCTATGGCAACTTGGCTAGCTTCATAAATATGTTAAAAAGCTGTGCTTGCACCTGGGGTAAGGGAGATGGTTGTGACTTTGTTTCCTAATGTAGCTCATTGTGAGAGGAGTCAGAAATGGGGAGCTTACAGTGACTGTGTGAGAGGTCTGAAGCTCGGAGACAGAACTTAAACAGAGCATGCAGGCAGCCGTTGGGGAGTTGACCATGCAGTTTGAAAGACAACAGTGAGAAGGGAGAAGTAAGCAAGCAGCTATGTAATTTGTAGTGAGGAAGGGGGCCATGTGACCTGGACTAATAAGAAAGGGGGCATGCTGCTGTGATCATGCCTTTTAGATGACTCTGGAACTGCAAAGGATTTCCTTATAAGATCCTGACCTGCTGTACCTGGATTTTACCTGGACTTTTAAGATCTGTGCCTTTTGTGAGTTTCACCACAATTCACAGTAACATGGCACATGTTTTTCTGGACTATTATACGGAGGCTGATGGCAACATATTCCAGATCTTGCCCAGGTAAGGACATGGGGAACTTTAGGGGATGTTTTTGGCTGGTAGCCCAGTGGGGAGCATGGGAAGTGTTAGGTCTTGTGGTAAAAGAGGGCTCCAAGCTGAGGTGCTCTAAGCTCTCCCAAGGTTGGAATGTTGTAAATAAAGACCTGTTTCTACCATCATTAACTTCTGGGTCATACACCAATGTAGCCACGTGAATGGGCCCTTGTCTGCTCAGTAACAATAACAGCTGTGGAAATACTGACTCCTTTTTTTTGACTATTTACTTTTAGCATGGATTGTTTGGCCATAGAAGATATGCTGAATTCCCTAGACAGATTCACAGTTCCTGATATATCAACTACCGTAGACTAATTTGTACTTTGTACTCTCCCACTTGATCCTAGTACCTAGGATCTGTCCCAGCTGCCCATGGGCAATTGGTTTATGAGGAGAACCTTAGATAATTCAGAATAGCCACCAGGACAAATAATACTTTCATATTTCCTCAAGTTTAACAGTTGTGGTTTTTATTGAACATGGAGCCACTGAACCCAATACCTACTTTCTACTAATCACATGAAAGGTATACCTGTTTTGGGGGGGCCTCTAGCCATAGCCCCTCCCCCCCCTTCCCAGCCACCAAGGATGAGAATAATACTACTAAGACATGATCTGCTTAGGGAGGAAAGGTGGCTGAGCTCTCAAAAGAGAAGGGCCAGGAGTCTTTTCCTCAAAGGGCTTTTACTGGGCTTATTTGCATGGGGATAAAGGGCATATACATAAAGCTCATTAATCATTGTCAAGCAGTAAGGGTCAAATAATAGATAACATTCAAAGAATGTTGAGAGTTTATTCTGAGTCAAGGTCAGATAGTTAAAAGGTCATAAAACTTTGGAAAACAAACTCATTTCATGCTTGGACCCTTATCATTTAAATTGAGGATGTTAGCAAAGCACATTTCACAGGATTTTATGCATTCTTTCTTAGGCCTGATCACCCCGGGGAACCCGCCCTTTCCAGCACAGGGCCATACCCACCTCTGGCATTGTTTAAGGCTTAAGTCAGGCAGGGGAAGTAAGGCAGTTGAGAAATTAGGAGACTTATTGCAGACAGAATGAGGACTCAGGCTATGTCAAAGCTGAGGGGTGAGGGTCCATCACCCCCTTTTTCTATAGTCCCCCAAGTCCTTCCCTGAGGGCCCCCTTGTGACTATGCCTGTCTTAGGTCATCCCTCCCTTGAGGAATCTTACCTGTCATTGGCTAACCCATCATCTACTCAGGGCCAAGCAGGATGAAGTGAAAGGGGGCAGAGGTGGGCCGCTATGAGGAAGATAAGCTTTGTCTCCTTAATGGCTTATGGTCCTAAGGTCTTTTTACTCAATGTTAGCCATGAGGGGTTACAGCTTCTGAAAACAGACAGGGCAGTTCCCAACATATACCTATTACTCACAAATATTAACATATTGTACTTCATCATTCTGAACTCATTCTGTGAATTTCTATAATACATACCTTTCATCACATCATCTATTTCAAACTCTATGCAACATTTTAAACAGTTTATAAATATTGAAACTTTTAGGGGTGTTTCTTTGAAGGAATGTGTTTATATTTTTCAAAATCTGAATTACATCATGGACAACTGTAAGTTATTTTTCCAAGATTTCAATAACTAAACTTATGAAATCCTATATCTTATAAGAGTATTCATAGTGCTAAAATAAAAACAAAGCATATTTATAATTTGTTAATAATAATTAAGATCTTCTGAATCAGTATGTTTTATGCTAGTCCCAGATATTCATTTGTTAAATCTGACATGTCAGCACTGTATCCCAGGTACCCAGGTTGTCAATGAAAGCATTTGTTAATGAATGAATGAAGCAATGGTTTCTCTCTCAAGGATTTTCTACTCTAGGTGACAATGTGAGAATATGAAAGATTAGAAGCACAAGAATAATGCTATATTGGTATCACTAATGTGCTAGGGAAAAGACTGAATGTTGAGTGATATTGTATTGTGGACAAAGATAAATTTTAAGTCACATAAATCAGGTTTCAAAGTTCTACTTTGTTACTGACTAGTTAGGTGGCTTTGGGTATGCCATTACTCTTTTTAATCCTTAGATCCCACGTCTGTGAAATGGCTGTAATCAAAGCACATAGCTTTCTTCCACATGGCCACTTCGTAACTAAAATAAAATTCGAAGGTTGGTAGGAATCATAAAAGAATTTTGAAAAGAAGGTAATGGTAAGCTGAGATTTTAAGAATGACTAAAATTTCAGAGAAAGAGAATAGAAATGATGCTTGATTCCATTTTCACTAAAGAAAATGGAGTAGAGAAGAAAAAGTGCTTATGCAGAGAAAAATAGGAGGCTAAGTATGGGGAATGGCAATGGCAGTTTTTGTGAAATCAGCAGTGATGACTAGGCGTATTGCATATGAGGTAGGTCAAAGATAATTCCCTATTTTGGGTTTGTGAAACAAAATGGAGAGTGATACAATTTATTGAGGCAAAGAACACCAGAAAAGGATTAGAGTATATCAAGAGCTTTGTGTATGATAAATTTAATTGTTATTGTTTTTTATTGCTATTATTAACATAGAGCTATTAAGGAGATAGTTGAATATATTAAATGTATTGATTTGGAGCCAAGAGGTTTCAATGAGAGGTGATTTGTATTAAAGAAAAGAATCTAAAAGCAAATGCACCAGGGAAGAGATTTTGCTTAAGCCCAGATGATCAGAAATGGCTGGAAGTCAGAAAAATTACAGAGGATAGATATATGGAGATGTAACCATGCAGAAACCTTATTTTCTTTATTCTAGGCTTTTGTTTTGACTTTTTTTTTTTTCTTGACTCAAACTGGCTTCACCTAGTACCCTGACTCACCTACCTCCCTCTCCCTTGTTTAATCTTTAAGCCTACAGAACAATGAGGTTCTGGTCAACAACCAGTCTTAGGAAAAGGTCCTGTGGTCTACTGACTAGAATTAAACATAATAACTTGGCCTCAGCTGTGTTTTAGCTCCACACCTGGGAAAGAAGAATGATCCAACAGAATAAATTCTTGCAGAAGTGGACAGAGCAGCCCTGTGGCTGACATCAGGCCCAGATGCAATGATCAATTAACCTCTACCCTACTGTCGACCCATCGGTAGAGACCACAGCTGTAACTCTATTAGTCACCATGACTCATGGTTTTTTTCTCTATGAAATCCATCTCCCGGAAGCCATTGGGGAGCCAAGTCTTTGAGCTTGAGCTTGCCTGTGACTCTGGGAGTACACCATGTTTTTAATAAACTCTTATTTTCTAGGCTGCAAACTCCTGTTCATGTCTCCCTGGACTTCAATGTGTGCAGGCAAACGGACCTCTTCAGCCCAGTAACAGAGCTGATGGATGGGGAGTCAAAATTGGAAATGGAACCATAAACAGGACTGCTGCTAAAAGACTACATTAAGATATTTTCAACCTGCAAGTAAAATTTGAAGCCATAGGAGTATGTGAAAAGTATGAGGGCCAAAGCACAGAAATAGAATAAAAACTTGGCACAGGGCCCTGTTTTGATAGCGGTAAGTTGAAGGAAACTGAAACAAGAAATCAAGAAGGCCTGTCAATGGTAGAAAAAGTAAATACAACTTCACAGGATCTGAAGGAAAATTTTTAGGAAAGGGACTGTGAACCATTACAAGCACCACAGAGAAACCAAAGAGAAGAGATATAACCCATGAAATAGGCAATTTTATCATGACTGAAGGCAGTATGTAGGCTAGAGTCAATCTTCCAGAAACTTACAAAGTCTATAGATATTTCTCAAAATATTTATTGATGTTTTTCAAAGGATCCAAAATCTTTCTAATAATCAATAATTCTTTATTTCTGGGATCAACATGAGAACATTAGAAAAACAAAATATTATCTTTTTAATTTTGCCATTACAATGTATAAATGAAAATGTCATAAATGTGCATGATATTAGTTATAAATGTTATCAATTCTCTGAATTACTTTAAAAAGAGTAGATCCATTTCCAGCTGGATAGTGTAAGGCCAAGGGGATAGAAAATGACTTGTCATATTTTCTCCAGGAAAACAAAGACAAGTGGGCCTTTCATTTTATATGAATAGTACTTGGAATATCTTCCAATTTGCCTAAAAGAAGATTTCCATTTGCAGTGCATTTTTACACAATTTATTTTTAAATAAATTGTACGAAATAAAAAATGTGATTTGTTAAATATAACTACATGCAATAAAATTGCTTTCAAACTTATTAACAACATTCTTCTCTCCCTTAAATTAATGCTGACATAAGATTCTATAGAGGAGACAAAGTTCTTTTTTGTATTCTGGTACTATGTTACTCAAAATAAACACAATTTCATTCAATAATTCTTGCATGGGTCTCATATTTCACAATGTAAATGATAATATTTACATGGTTTGTTTATAGGTACATATACCAAACATATATGTGTATATATAAAATGATAAGCAAACAGAGTTTTCTAAAAAATAATTTAAATAAAATAAGCCATCGGTAGGTGGTAGAGAAAAGGTGGTACTTCATTGCCTGGGACACTGCATCTGTAGAAACAAGGTACTGACATGTGTATGAACTTGAAAAGAAAAGATGTGGCCCTGGCTGGTGTAGCTCAGTGGATTGAGCTTTGGTTGCAAACCAAAGGGTCACCAGTTTGATTCCCAGTCAGGGCACATGCCTGGGTTGCAGGCCAGGTCCCAGTGGGGGGCCATGTGAGAGGCAACCACACACTGAAGTTTCTCGATCTCTCTTTCTCCCTCCCTTCCACTCTCTCTAAATGAATAAATAAAATCTTTAAAAAAAAGAAAAGATGTCACATGAATTGACCCGATTTCTACATCTCCATACTTCTATACTTATCTCTGAATGAATTGCTACCTAATTGTTAAAAAAAAAAAAAGCTGAACTTCCTTCCCCCTGGGAATTTTTGTGGTATTTTAGAAGAGCAAAACCCAGTTTAAAAGCATTCTCTTTGACTTTAGAGAATGTTTTAAACTGTAAGCTTGCTCATTCTCATCTGCGCTTGCAAGTAAATGTAACTGACTTCAGTTTCCTTGGCTTCCAACTTAGTCCACAGTGTCCCCTGCATGTCTCAGCAAACACACAAAAGTGATCCTGCTGAAGAAGTAACTTGAAGTGAGAGGTGAAGCACTTGGATCCTGGTTCTTGCCATGATATTTCCTTGTTAGCAGGCATTTAGCCAATTTTAAAGTGAATCAATAACATATACATTATGTTTGTTGCAAAAATGCAGCATTTTTTATATTGAATTTTCTTGAGTCACCTTCTCCTTACTATCTTGTTAAATATGAATCCCAGTGTTTTTGTTGCTGTTGTCGTTGCTGTTATGGTATGTACCTTGGATACTCTTTTTTTCTTCCTTTCCTTTGCCAACAACTGCATTCTGGACTCTCACCTTACCTCCTCATATGTCTTTTAAAATTGGATTAACTGTGCCCTATGTAACATTTTCAGAAACTTTCTTTATCATGCCTTATACTCAAGAGACAAAGTAGCAGACCATAACATTAAAAGAAATGTTTTCAGATGGTTTACCTTTCTGTAGTAGAATATTCTAATACTGATTTTTAACATATTCTTACAAATTCAAAAGAAACTATCCTCATGATACAAATTGCTTCAACAGCAGAATTCAGAGCTACTAGACTGGAATGTGAGAATTCTCTGTCTCCTCTTTTGCTCCATCTCCTCACCCCTGCTCTCACCACAGAAAGCCAAGTTGATAATGTCTGACCAGTAAGCTGTGAGAATAGAAGTGAACCATTCAATGTCCTCAAGGTCAACTGAAGAAAATTTCTACCTTGGGGTCAATATTTCAAGGTGGGGGTTCATTTTTTTATGCCAATTTTCAATTTCTTCTTTAAATACACTGTACTCCTTAAACTGTATGAATTGTAAAATATAAGAAAAAGAGGAAGAAATTATATTTCATACAGATGGCAATAAATGTGAAAATATCATCACCCTCAGGAGGTGGTCCTAGCATAAATGGGTTCTAAGTAGGTCTGAACACCTTTGAAAATGATGGAGACATAAATGGTAATGAAGTGAAGGTGTGAGTATTGTACCATATCTTCAAGTCTGACCTGGGTGAGCAAACATATTCCCATTGCATGACCCTCAGAATCCCTCTCCGCAGCAGGGCACTGAGCAAGCAGCTGGTGAACATGGCTCTTCATGGGTGGGCTACACACTTTCATTGCAGTGACTTGGTGAAAATAGACTTGCCAAATCACTTTAGGGAGTCGTTTAATTCCATTCAGATCAAATTTTCAAATTTTGCTGGGTGTGATTCAAATTATTCCACGTTGTCGGCTGCAAGCCTTCATCAGAAATGAATTTGTTCTGCTTGGACTCCTTAGTTAGCATTCAAGAAAGACCTCTGTGATTAGCCAAATCAAGACCTTTCAGCGGCAGCCCAGACACATTCAGACTGAATCTCTGCAGCTGACTTTTCTAACAAATCATTACCTTCTCTTTAATCAAAGGCCAAAACACATGGTTTTCTTTCTCACTTGCAGTAAATAACTGAACTGCGAGTTAAACGCAGCATCTGGAGGGGCTAAGAACCACGCCCTCACCCTCCCTCCCCAAGAGAACGCAGTGTGTCTTTTCCAAGCCACTCCTATACCTCCTCCGTGCCCTGGGTCCTCTTGGCACAGCTGGGCACTCAGAAAACATAAGTAAGGCCTTTAGCATCCTTCTGCGGGACGGGTGAGAGGGTGGGGGAGGGGAGCGGGGGCTGTGGAACCAAGGCAACTCAAATTTGTTGGAACAATCCCAGCAGGAGCACACCAGGGAAGTCTCTGCCTGACCAAACAAAGGCACTTCTACCCCACTTAGCAGCCAGAATCTGCTTTAGGTTAATTGCCCTGCTTATTTCAGGAAGCTCATTTCCCAGAGCTTCCAAGAGTCATGGCTCCCCTCCACCGTGTAAAGCACTGGGCACGTTTCCCTGGGTCTTAATGGAGATTCTAAATGCCATCATGCAGTTGCCTCATTGCAGCAGCATTTTTTTTTTTTTCTTGTTTTAAGCTCATTGACTGGCATCTCTCCTAGCTTAAGCATGCATACAAGTAGAAAATTCTGATTTCTTGTTTCATGGGTGGTTAGCTGTTTATTGTTATCATTTGCTGGCCGGCTAAGCATTTTGATGACTTCAGAAGGCAAAGTAACTACCTCCAATTTACAGCTGAGTACCTTGCTGGCTTGGCACTGTGCTGGAAGCAAGCTTATTTGGAAGCCTGGTGTCTCTTCACGATTTTGCAGTGCCCTTATTTCTTCCTTGATAATGGCAATCCATCAAGACATCTGACCAGTCCTCCAGGATAATTTGCTGCCCAGAATCACCTGCCCCTCAGCTCCAAAGAGGGTGATCTTCACTAATTTTACAGGAGGTGCCTGTTGGTTGTGATCCTCGTGGTCACTCCACTCATAACTGGTATGTGAAGGTTTCGGAACTCCTTTTTGTGACAAACTGCCATCTGTTAAGTAGATGTTAGTGGTGGTCTTTGACCATCAGAAGAAGAATAATGATAATAGTTAATAAGTGCTGTTTATTCATTCTTCTCATTTAATCTTTATTATGACCTTGACGGAGAGATACAACTATTTTTATTTTGTCTGTGAGGAAGTAAGCACAAAGAGGCTAAAATACAGCTGGGCAGAGTGCATTGCTTATTAGCAGAATTTTTTTCCTTCCTGTAATTTCCACTTTAATCTTTTAAACCAAAAAGTGTGTTCACCACCATAGAATGGGATTTGAGAAAAAGAAAAAAAAAAATAGCCAGTCTCTGGCTTTTACCTCAAACCTAAGTTTAGAAATGTAGTGTTGAAAATGTCACTTTTGAAACTGTATATTTGAGGGGAAATATTGAAATTAAGATAAAAGAGGACCCTCTACCCTACAGACTAAGGGAGAATTCTGCCCACTTTAGGTATCTCTGTATGTGTGGTGGAGTGAGAAATGGGGGTTGGGGGGGGAAGAGATGGAATCGGTCTGGAAGTGTGGATCTTGCTTCCTGTGGAAAACCTAATGACATGCGGATTGGTAATCATCTCCGTGCTTTGTGTTACATGGAGAGCCTAGAGGTAGTTATCTCAGCAGAGGTAGCTGATGACTCTGGAAGTCAAATTTAAATCAGTAGCTGAATGATGTTGCATGAACAAGATGTGTGTAAAATTATATTTGTAAAATTAAAGATGTAGATTTGGAGGGAAATCACATTTTACTTTAGAAAGCCGTAGTTTGTGGTGGCAGCAAAGCATGCAGGATGAGATGTCTAGAAAGCAAACTGGAAATGCAGCACTGAGAATCAGGAGAGTCCTGGACGAGAGGCGTAATTTGAGGTAGCAAACAGGCCTGAAATATGATCACTGCAAAGGCACTCGATATAATCAATAGTCATGTTCCCATCATTTTCGTATCCCAATGTCTTAAACAATTGCTAACACATCAGTGGTTGGACTCATTGGACAAAATGCATGGAAAGAATAGCTAGAGACAGAAAGAGAAAAGTCAGATACCTATCAAAATCTGAAGTTATCAGACAGAATTAGCTCAAAAGCCACTTTCAGGAATCTTTTTCCTTCCCTAGTCAGAATTAATTCTTCTTTTTGTTCTACTATCCTGTCACGTAGTAGCTATATTACAGTACTTAATACATTATGTCTTTCTTTATGGTTAATTGCTTTAAACTTCTTTCTCCCACAGTAGGTTCCAATTCCTTCGAGGCCAGCTGTCAAGTCTTAGTATCTTCATACCCCACATTTCATGTAGCACCTGCTTTATAAAGAGTAAGCACTTACTATAAACTTATTTCTCTGGCTTAAAATGAATTGACTAGAGCTATACAAAAAGTATTTTTACCTAAAAGTGAGAAAAAGAAAATATATCCCGATAACCTAGTAAACACTTTCTTATAAGAAGTGTACATAGAACTTTAATATAGATAATAAGATTCAGTTTCAAATATTTATTACTGTTTTGCAGTTATGAGAAGGTCTGATAAGAAAATCCAGCAGGTATTTTTTTACTCTATTTATATATCAAACAAAAAATCAATTAAAAAATAGTCTTGAGAAAAAGGGCAATTCATTTAACAAAATTGCCTTTGTTCTATCAAGATTTAAGACGTAATGTGTTTGTAAAGTAATCCGTGTCGATTTAGCCCATCTCTTTTTTAGCTAATGGGTTTTTCTTTTTACTTAATAATTATGGTAAAGACTATTTTTGAATAACTATGAGCTTAATTTTTTTTAAAATGATGGCTCTTAAAGCCTTTCTTTTTACCCTTTTTTTAATAAAATTGAAGTGAAAATTGCTCTCATTGTATTTCCTAGGTTGTACCATGCATTAAGAAAACATTCTACTGGAAAAAATAGTAAATGACTTTCCTAGCCGCATGACTTCTGCTTAAACTAATGACCCGTTTAGAGGAACCCTAATCAGTTCTTGCTTCCCTAGGCATATAGACGATATAATGCATGGATAGAAGCTATAGTTATAACATTCATTTTTTCCAATGATTTACAGAAAATCACCTTTTTAACTTGTCTATAAAAAGATTTTATTATGTAGTTCTCCAAAATCAAACTATAATCTATATTAAATACAAAAGTCCAACAATGCCTATTATTTTCCCTTCTGTATTAGGAAGAATTTCTTTTCTGGTTTGTTAGTTTCTCTGTTATTTTGTCCAAGACACTTATGCTGTTTGAATACAGTATCTAAAAGTAACTTAGAATCAATGCCTATGAGTTAATATATGCCCCTTCTGGTGAATCAAACACGCAAGCATACACTGCCATTTTAGAATGTAGAAATGTTTTTTAATGGGAATTATAACTGATCATAGTAAATCATATTGGGTGTTCATTGTTGGTGGTAAGAAGAATCTTAAAATGCTGTAATATCTTGCCAGAGAGTGCATTATTTTTCCTAAAATAATTAGCTAAATGCTGCAAACCAGAGACTATTGAAAGGCTATATAAATAATTACACTTGCTCACAGACGTATTTTTATAAAGTCTAAATTTTATGCTAAGCAAAATAATGTGTATCTATTATATTTATCTGTATTTGGGAGGAAGAGTGTTTTTTGCTTTATGGTTGTCCACTGCAGCCCTAAGAAGCTAATAAGTAAAAGTCGTATCAAAGACATTTCTGCTACTCTGCTTAAAGTCTGCTCACGTATGTCTTTCTTATGTAGTCTCCTGTTTCTGAACAATGTCATTAATGGCCTCTCCACCCCATCAAAGAACCGTTCTCGTGATCACTCTAATGCGGAACAGCATCCTTTCTCTATCACATTGTTTTGCTTTACTTTTAATTCCTACCATTTATCTTTATCTGACTTCACACAGTTTAAAATTTATTTGTTTACTATTTGTTCTCTACTAGAAGGTAAGTTACATGAGAGTAAGAGTTTTTTTCTGTGACGATCACCACTGTTTCTATACATATGGAATTTTGAATGAATAAATACTACATATTACTTTTAACTCCAGTTATTTTTTTTAAAAGCAGAATCTTGTAAAGACAGCTAGAAGCTAGGAAGAAAAGCAGGGGCTATTAATAGAAGCTAGGCAGAAGGAGTGAGCATGATTCACAGTGACCTGGTCTATAGACAAACCCAGCAGCCTTCACCACTGAAGAAGGAACCATGGCCCAGCACAGGTGCCCAAGACACTCTGAAGATTTCCCCAGCCTTTTTTTCCTCCACAGATACCCACATTCACTGATACCAGCCTCCTAAGCCCCCCCACTTCCTCTTTCCTGCCCTCTTGGCAGCCCAGAAACCACCCTGCCCACTAGCTCAGCCCTCTGCAGCTATACCAGAATAAGCAGCCACGTACACCCCCTACTGTCATGTACACACTCAGTGCTAGCCCCTCCAGCTGTGTGCTTGCACACCCCCGGCATGGCCCCCTTCACTGGCTTCCACTGCAGTGCACACAGCTGGTGGGATTGTGTTGCCTTAGGATAGCTGGCCAACAACCAGGACCCTCGCAGCTGCTCATGGCCCAGCTCAGGCCTTGTCTTCTGTCACAGGGGTGTACCACCACACTCATCTGCAGCTACCCCCACCTGTCAGCTGTGCCCCAGCATGCCCCAGCCCAACTGCACCGTCACCAGATTCCACTGCAGTGCGCACACCTGGGGGAGATTGAGTAGCCAAAGAGGATCATGCTAAGCGAAATATCAGACACAAAACAAGTATTGTATGATTTCACTTATATGTGGGATCTAAAAAGTCGAATTGATAGAAACCGAGTAGACTAGTGGTCACTAGGGCCTGAGAGTGAGGAATTTGGGGGTTATTGGGCCAAAGGTACAAACTTCCAGTTACAATATGAATATGTCCTGGAGATCTGATGTACAGTATAGTGATTGCAGTTAATAATAATATGTTATATACTGAAAGGTCAAGAAAAGAGTAGATCTTAACTGTTCTCAACCACAAGAAAGAAATGCTAATTATGTGACATGATGGAATTGTTAATAAAATGGGGTGATCATTTGGCAATGTATGTGTATCAGTTCAACATATGCACCATAAATTTAAACAATGTTTCATGTGTCATTACATCTCAATAAAACTGAAAAAAATAAGTAAAAATAGTTTTGGGGGGAAATAATACAGGCATAAAATTAAAAATACAAACCATGAAGAAATTTACAAAGGAAAATAAAGTAAACATTGAATCATGTGGGGATTCGCACCATGAATATATTTACATAACCTTTTACAATGTTCTGCAGCCACCAATGCCAGGTTTTCCAATGAGAATGGAGGAGTGCTTATCTGCATGCAAGTGGCAAATGAGGAGAATGTCAAATTCATGTGTGAACACTGAGAAAAATGGGTTGTAGGATATTGCAGTCCTCCATCTAAAAGCAAAAAGAATGGTTTCAAGGGACAGGCATTGTCAGCTAAAGGAAACAAGCGAAGAGAACTTCCTTTAATTAGACTGTGATTGTGACTATATGAGTGTTAGTTAATCGTAGGCTGTAGCTTGCAGAAGTCATAGAGGAGTGTTTGGAAGCTGGAAAGCTGAAAAAAGATGTGTCATACTAAAGAGAATATACAACTGGTTTAACTGAGAGCGTGGGAGAAGAGAGTATGGAATCAGAAGGATTCCATCTTGGACAGCAACGAAGGAACCTGGGGCATGGCCAATGGAGCTGCCACAAGGCTAGCAAGAAGTTGGTCTCTGCAACCTCTTCATAAACTAATGGACATGTGGGCTTCTCAGGGATCAGCTGCCAGAGTGGCCCTCACTCCTTCTCTCATCCACCCAAAAAAGGCTTTGAGTGCCTACTCTGTGCCAGGAACAAAGTGAGGCTCCAGGGTATAAACATGTAACTCAGGGAGTCATTGTCCCTGGCCTCAGCATGAATGGAATGACAAAACTGTATGTGTTTATACCATCACTGGAAGCCTGCGAGTGGGCCAGGCCATGGCAGTGGGCTCCCTAAGATGATGATCAGGAAAGCTGTCCAGTGAAGCAGAAGCCCTGGTAAGAAGCAAGACTATCACATCATAGTTTCTATTTTTTTAAAGATTTTATTTATTTATTTATTTATTTATTTATTGAGAAGATAAAGGAGGGAAAAAAGAGAGGGAGAGAGGCATCAATGTGCGGGTGCTTCTCGTGTACCCCCTAGTGTGGACATGGTCTGCAACCCAGGCATGTGCCCCAGACTGGGAATTGAACCAGCGACCCTATGGTTTGCAGGCTGGCACTCAACCCACTGAGTCACACCAGCCAGGGCAAGCATTATTGTTTTCAGATAAAAGATTTAACAAGTCCAGTATAGCCAAATCAATTAAACATTACATGGGCTCATCTTTTATATAGACATTAACATTTTTTATAATTTTTAGCATATTTATCATTAGGAAACTAGCAAATACACTCAGAGATGTATATGTCTTTTAAAAAATTAGAAAAGTAAGAATCCAAAACACAAACAAACTTGAATCTTCTCTGTATAATTATTAAATACTATTTAATACACAAGACGCCTTTAATGTAAAATACCATCTCATGTCCCCATATATCAGACATGTCACCATAATTTCAGGCACGTGTATAAAAAGTAAATGACTTTTTGAACTGTGATTCATTTCACAAAGATACAAAGCATGACTTTGCAAAACTATAGCAATCCATCATATCTGACACCAACGGCAGTATGGTAGTGTGCGTGTATACACGGAGAAGCTGCTCCTATGCCTCAATACGTGTGCTCCAGAAACCCCTGACAACCATCCATGGAAAACGTCCCTTTATCAGATAATATCTTATTCTGGAAGGTTTCCTTTCTTTCAAAGATAAAATTTTAACACTCTCTCTACAAAAATATTCAATAATTTTATACATTTATAGTTTCCTCTCAGTAATTTATTAAAATAGACTTTGGACTGAAGGCATGAAATTTTTAAACTTCACCAACATGATTTATAATGTAACATAAATCCATAGTGTGTGTGTATACCTTTATAACTTTTAGGAGCTGATGGATTGTGGTTGAAGACAGTTATTCCCCAGACTAAGAAACAAGAAACTGTGATATACTTGGCAGTGAGGAAGATAAAGAGCTTCTGAGTTTATTCCAGAGCAGCTCATTCACAGTTAGACGACAAGCAGTTAGGCTACAAGGTTTAGTAACACTTCCCTGAGAACAGGCCCCATGGGGAGACAGAGGAATTGCAGATGGAGAGTGACAGATACGTTTTAGCATAGCAGGGTGAGGGCATTTGTTCACCTTCCGGGGTGAATCACCCTGTGGCATAAACTTGCAAGGGTCCCTGTGAAAGGACATCGCCTGGATCAGCTTAGGGGCATAAATTAGGAACACTCTCCAGACAGATGGTAAGGAGAACAAAATGGCAGAGTTTTTTAATATTTTTATTTTATTTTATTTTATTTTATTTTATTTTATTTTATTTTAATTATACTATATTTTTTGTTTAAAATCAAATTTCTGATTACTACCGGCTTAGAAACTTGCCTTTAGATAATTTGCTTAAAATCAAACACAATATTTCTCTTTGAGTGGAACTGATTTAGATTCACCTACCTGGACAGATGACCATATTTCACCTGCTGGTGGTTATACATGCCAGGAATAAGTCATAGTTTTAGAGGCCTTAACAAAATAAAGAGGGTGGTTATTAAAGAATCCACGTGCACATCCTTAAAAAAATGTCTTCATTCAGAAGTGAAAATAAGACTTTGGATATAATAATTCCCATAGAAGAAAAATTCTGGGAAGAATTCTAGTCAAGGAGAAGAAAGGGGTCTTATTCAAAATGCTCTTTCAGTCTTTCTCCATAACCTTTTTTCAGATAATTTTATTATATATTTTTCTCTTTGAAAGTGTATTTTTGTCCTTCAGTAGCTCTCCTGAATATTTTCTAAGTCCATATGCAGAAAATAATGGCATAAACTGACAATTATAGAATTATATAAATAAATGATTTAGACCCTAGTCAAAAGTATTAAAATCATATAGAAATTTTGTCATGTGTGTCAGTTTCCTGGATGCAGAAAAACGCCCCTTTCCAGAAGTTCTATTCATTATTAACTCCCCCCAAGCCTTCAGCCAGGAAGTAGATACCTACAATCCACTTAACATTTCAAATTAATTAAAATTTCAAAAGCTGGCTAATTTCTGGAGTGTATAATGATTGTTTACAGAGCAAAAAAATGCAAACTCTACTTTGCTAAAATGGTTTTGTTTGTATTACACATCTTTGTGCTCCATTAACCCCATTTTTCATCTCAGCTTCACACTTCCTTTCTTGCTCCTATGTGCCCCGCCATCTGAATGGTCAGAATGAAGAGAAGGCAGGGCAGTGGGCCAAGCTTTAGAGAATGACTTCATCTTCCACTTACCCAATTCTCCTAAAGCAGAGCAGCGTCCAGATGGCCATCAATAACTGAGGCAGTCACTGCCTCCCTTAATAGAGCCTAATGTGTGTTAGCTGAAATAGAAGCAAATTTCCCCCACAGCCCAACTGTACATTTTTCTTGAAACCTACCAGCTTTAGCATTTTTCTTTAAGAATCCTCTGGTCAGCTGACCACAGAACATTCAAATCATAAATATCTGAAGCTAGCCAATATTAAAAGAATATTGACTGCTTAATAAAATTCATGTTTAAAATGTTACCCACAGAAAGCCATAGTAGATATGCCCCAATTGCTTTGAATTTTTAGGAAGTAATATTATTTTACTTATTAGACCTCATTGGAAAAAAGTTAATGAGATATTCAAAGATATAAACAGGGGGAAATATGGTGAAAAGAAATTCTTCCTTTGTTAAGTAAATATGAGCCATTTTTAGGCAAATGTCTGTCTCTGTATTCATTAGACGTACTACTTAATAATGATGCTAATATGTATAAAAACACCCATTATGTGTCAATAATAGGATTAAGCATTTGTGGGGATTATATCATTAAATCCTTCTACCTAGCCAATGAGTCAGGCAATGTTAAATGCAAGGAAAATAAGGCTCAGAGAACTTAAATGACTTGTCCAAGGTCTCACACTAAGTAAGTGGCAGACAGGATTGATGCCCACAAAAGTCTAGTGTCAGAATGCTCTTCTAGTATAGCATAGGTCTCCACAATGCCTTAATGGAGAAAAAGACTTCTATTGGCACAAATCTAAGTAGAACACACCTAATAATATAGACAGGTTGAGAGAAGAGAGAAAGAGAAAGAGAAAGAGAAAAAGAGAGGAAAGGAAGGAAGGGAAGGGAAGGGGAGGGGAGGGAAGGGGAGGGAAAGGGAGGGAAGGGGATGGAAGGGGAGGGGAGGGAGAAGTTATTTTTAGTTATAAACCCAGTAGCAAGTTGCCACTTCTGCATCCAGGAACAGCTGGTAATTTATCTTAAAAATATGTATAGGTATAATGATAGAGACTGAGACAGAGATACAGATATGCCAAAAAGTTTGGTTCCTTTGGCCACAGCCATGGTGGGACAAGTATGCAGCAAATTCACCAGGACTCAGAGAACTCAGAGTACCTTGAAGTCATCACCAGCAGCTTCAAGAAAATCAGGGCTTTCTCAACTCATTCAATAAATGTTGTTGTTCAAGATTCCAATACTAAATGAGAAACTGACAGCCCTTGAATGGAGAATAAAGTACACTGAAGCGCAGGTGGCAAAAGGTGGGGCCTTCATGAGAACTTTGCCAGGCTTTGTTGGGAAATAGCTTTACAGAACACAGGTCTCTGTGGGAAAGGTCCTAGCAGCCTTAAATGCCTTCCTTTCTTCTTAAAGAGCTGCAGGGTTTATTCTGAGCTTGCTTTCTTCAAAAATGTGACCTTTGGGCTCTGTCATGTACCTGTGGCAGTGTGATATGGCTCATGGGGGGCAGTCCAGGGGAGCTCTTGAAAATATTAGGTGTTTTACCTTTGCAGTGGCATTTTGTAGAGGGACTTGTCAATGTGCTTGAGGCGCTCAGAGCTAAAAGCCTGGGACTCTTCTTTAAGGTCCGCCCATCTCTCTCTCTCTCTCTCTCTCACACACACACACACACACACACACACACACACAAACTTTCTTACAACTCTCGTCTCCACATTGATTCTATAAACAGTCTTTGTCCCCTCTCCACCTTTGTTGGGAGTGGCAGACAGCACTGTCTGGTGCACTCATGTCCTGGCAAGGTGGCTGCCAGAGAATGTTACTGCTAACCCTCCATTTCTTGTCCTTCTGGGAAGGTCAAAGCCAGGTCTGCACTTGGACTGAAGGGACATTTTCAGAGTTCTTTTTCTGTCATTTGGGTGTCTCCCTCTCATATTTCCCCAATAAACTTCTCATCTAGGAAGGAAAGTAGGAAGGAAGGATGGACAGACTGTGTTCAGTAAAAGAAGTTTTTTATCTGAAAGATTTAATTGCACATGCCATTTAAAGGGTAGGCAATATAAAAATGAGGAGATTTTACTGTGTTTTGGAGACAGCTACCTTCAAAGAAAAGGATAGAGTCAAAAAAGTACATATCCAGTTAACAATTTCCAACTGTACAACAGCACGTTGTTTCTGAAGCAATGAAAATCAAATGCAATCAACGATAGTCATGCCACTGAGGAAAACTTACCTTTAGAATAGAGAAATCTGTGTGTTTCTTCAGCTAACTTAGGAGTCACAAACATTAAAGGAATCCCCGTGGTATATGGTGTAATCTTTACGGAGACAGGACAGTATCCACAAGATCTATTGTCAGTCACAACTCAAAGATGCTGCCTGAGGGGGGGGGGAATGCTTTGATAATTCATTGTGTCAAGGAAAAAGATTTCACCTTGCGAAATATTGATTAAAACTTTAAAATAAAAGTGGTACTTTCTGAAAGAAAGTTGTAAAGGTAACAAAGAGAATAACAAAGAAAATCCAAAGGTACTTTTCGGATTGTTTTAAAAATGGTTGATCTTTAAAGAAAATCTTGTGGGGGGGGGAAAGGGTATTTTTACCTTTTAATACTTCTATCAATATAAATTTTCCACTAATACTGACAATATGCTTTCTTCCCATTGCTGTTATTACCTTATTTTTAAGGTCAAATTGCATTCATTGTGACTTTTTGTTAACAAAACGAATGCATTTCAGCCCTAGCCATCAGACTATTATTCCTCAAGGTACAAACAAGTCAAGGAAAAGTCAATAGTACAAATAGATATTTTACTCTCAAAAACCTTCATGTCTAGACTCTTTAATTGTATAACAAAGAACAAGCTGACAGGGACTGGGGTGGGGGAGAGGGAAGATAGGGGAGGAGAGAAGGGAATGGGTCTAGTTAAAGAACAAGTATAAGTGACCCATGGGCCGGACAACAGGGCAGGGATTGACTGGGAGCTGGGGGTGGGTAGGGCAGGGGAGAGCAATGGAGGAAAACTGTAATATATCAACAATTATATATATACGTGTGTGTATATATATACACATATATATAAAATCTGTCAGAAGATGAAACTTCCATCAATTTGTTAACTTTTAAAATTATAGGAACACTGTATACACTAAATAGTTATTTACTAAATAAAATTAAAAATAAATTTACTTTTTAAAAGTCAAAAATGTATAACATATTTATACAACACTACTGCTATCACAACCATTTTTTGGAAAGTTTCTGTTCTATTAAGGGAAATGATATAATGATATAATATTATACAATACAGACAGTAATTACAAACAAATAGGGACAATGAGAGTCCCATGATGATTATATTATTAAGGGTACTCTGAGAAATATCTAAAATGAAAAAGTCATTTTCCTGATAATTTATCAGGAAAAGCAATACAATTTATCCATTTTCCTGGATAAATTGTATTGCTTTTGGGGAAACGAGGGTGCAATAAACAGGCAGGAGAATGTACTGAAACAGGAAGGATCAAGTTGAACCTCAGCTAAATTACTATATTCTTCAGAACAAAGAGCACAAATGTTTGTGTTGCGTCTCCTTATATGTCTCCTTCCAGTGATGCTTCACTAAGTCCGCCTTTGTTTACACTCTCATGACTGCTCCAAAAAAAAAGATAGGTCTAAAAACACGACTCCTATTCTTGGAGAAAGAGAAGATTTTCAATAAAGCATTAAAGTACACAAAGTTTGTCTGAAAATATACAGGGTGTTTTGAGAGGAAGCAAGTTATATCGGCATAATGCCTGGAAAATAGTAACCTGTCAAGAAATATCAAAGGGAAATCAGCGGATGTGGTGGAGGGACCACTGGGCGTCCTGAGACATGGGTTAGGGCCGGAATCCGAGCTCCTCTGCCGCTAACCTCAGTGTGAGACTGTGGGGGTGGGTCTTGTTTCTCCACTGGTAAAACAGAAAGAGAGGAGTAGACTTCATTCCTCACTTTAGAAATACTTCTAACAACTGATTCTAGGTCACTTGATATTAATTATACGACTTTAGAAGAGGGAAGTGTTTCTTGGGAATTCTGCGCAACGAAAATGGTGGGTACGAGAAACAGGGGTCAGAAACCCACTGATGAAGGCACCCAGTCTGAGCCTCTGCATTCACATCCTAGTTTAAATCCTATTTCAACCATTAAATGTGTGACCTTGGGCAGGATAATTAGACTCTGGACCTCAGTTTCTTCCCTCATAAGTAAGGATAAATTATACCTCACTCATTCGGTTACTGGACAGATTAAAAGAGCACATCTAAAGTGCTTAGAATTGTGCCTGGGGCATAGGCTATACTGAAAGCACTAAGAAACTGATAAATGGCTCAAGTTTGTAAATTCTGGAAAATCATTTGGTTCTCTAATTTTAACCTGGTAAGTCCGCAACCATAACTTATTCTTCTATGAAGTGACAGAGACCCAAATCAACTTTATCTTACTAGGCTGCCACCTTTATTTTTTTTGACAGAGCCATGGACCCAGAAATAGTGCTACACTAGCCCATTCGTTTCAGGACAGTCAGACCATTTTCTTCTTCTCTTTATTATCCCTTTTGAAATAAATTTGCTTAAAATATCCAGGAAATTAAGACCAAACTGTGAAGATTTTCCTTCACGTTGCTTAAAATCTTTACCTAGATATTTCACTTAACATTTTATAAAGGCATGACATACTCTGGGAGGAAAAAAAAAAAAACAAAAACAAACACTCTCAAAATACTCCTCCCTTTCTGACTTGGCCTTTTAGACTCTTATTCCTCTTTGTCCTTCAAATCTTTTTTTTTTTTTTTTTTTTTGCTTCAGAGCCAGACAAATTCAATTATTTGCCTAATGCTTAGCTCTGTGACTAACACTCATTCCTTTGGGGTTTGTTCAGAAACGTTAGACCTGAGTCATGTATAATATGAAACAGGGCATATTTACTAGGTGTGACCTTTATCATACATGGTATCAATAAACAATTTACACACAAACACTCAGAGAGAAGGTCAGGTTAAAGATAAAGAAGTTGGTCTCAAAAGAAAGGCCTTTAGGTGACATTTAATTGAATTGACTGCTTTACCTTAAAAAATACGGACCCTCTACCCTTTTCCCATGGGCCAATATGTGTCCTATACCTTCCACTCCAGGATTCTAGCAACAGTACAGCTATGTTCAATCATGCCTCTAAAATCAGTTTTGATCGTTTTGCTAGATGACAATGATATTTCCTATTGTATTTGAAAAAAATATATGTTTGGTTAGGATAATTAAGAGTGGTCAATAGTCCTGGCTGCTGTAGCTCAGTGGATTGAGTGCAGACCTGTGAACCAAAGGGTCACCAGTTTGATTCCCAGTTAGGACACAGGCCTGGGTTGCAGGTCAGGTCCTCAGCAAGGGGCACACGAGAGGCAACCACACACTGATGTGTCTCCCCCTCTCTTTCTCCTTCTCTTCCCCTCTCTCTAAAAGTAAATAAGTAAAATATTTTTAAAAAGAGTGGGCAATATAAGTAAGTGTATAATATTATTAATATTTCAGTATTCAATATTTCTTATTTTCAGTGTTTCTTAAATTACTCATGAACTAAGTTTCCCCACTGCACTTCATCGTTCCACCCAAAGCTATCCAAGTTTTGGAGTACCGAATATCTACCCCCAAATGCTTCACTTGTAATTCACATCAGTTTGGCTTCTTTACCTACCTCCCCTTGTTTTGACTCAGGTGTTACAAACTTAAATGCTTACAAGAGCCCAGCTAATAAAACTAGTGCCTGAAGCAGATATAATATGAACATTGATATGTATTAAAATATGTTTTCACAGAGTCATATCATGCAACCTAGAATTAATAATTATTCTGCAAATTATAGCCTATAATTTTTTGACACTTAAGGTCTATTTTTCTCAGAGCAGTTGATCTATTTATCATTTGATGAGAAAAACATATGCCTAGATGTTTCAACTATGTCATAATTCCTTCAAATCGCTGTCCATGTAGAACTGTGGTCTGGACCAAAGCAGAGTTTGTTTACATGACCTATGACTAGGCTGTATGGTTAGGTGGCTAAACTTTGACTTCGTTTGATTAAATAGCAGAAATTATTTCTGTGTACTTTTCAGACTGAAAGATTCTGGTGGATCTGTATTGGTGCTTCAAAACTCCATGCCCAGGTATTATTAGAATACCTTGTGGCCTATATTTTAGGGCCATAAGAATAAGGATGAAGTACAGAACCCATGGAAAGTTCTTTGATGCACGTCATCACTTTGTGTCAGAGGCATCTTGGTGAACCATTTTTGAGGGTCTTGATGCTATTTATTGCCCACTACATTAGCCTTGCCTCCACAGATTTTATTATTTCTGCTTCAATATTCTACTCAAGCCATTTATTTTTCTCCCAGAAGAAAGAAAAGAATCAAGGTACTGCAAATCTTGTTATTACCCATTCTGGACACTGGTAATAAATGATATAAATAAATTAAAAAAATAAATAAATACATAATACAAGTAGTCATAGTAATCTTGAAATGTATTTTAAGGTAACACCAAAGATGTATTTTATTCAAATCTAATTTTAATTATGAACTCAGTGTCATAAACCATCCCTTTATGGGAAAAAAGAAAAAAACTTTTGAGACACCCTAATAGGTGCTTAACCTACTGTAGAACCACCAAGCTTACCTCCTGCTCAGTTACAATGTGTTGCTGGCCCAGAAAAATCAGCCACAGCTCCCAACTTCCAGGAGTCCTGCAGCTGCACACAGTTCCAGCCTTTCCTTCTGATGCCCAGCAGAGTCTCCTCCAAGTAAATAATTGTTGCAGAGTCTATGAGTTTACCAACATTTTGATTTTGAAATACATTACAAAATTAATAGGTTCTTGGGAAATACAATAGTTTATTGATGAAGATTTAGAGCAATGGCTACAGAAATGGTATTTCGGTATTTATTTATTTTTTATTTAATTGTGCATGGGAAGTATCTTTATTCTTTGTGTAAAGTGAATGGTGGCTTGATCCCAGGCAATTCAGTTAAAAAAAAAAAAACAAAAAAACTTTTGTGCTATGGAAGGTGAGTGATCTGTTTTTTAGGGGCCCCCTGGAAACCTCAGCCTGATCAAGAATTAATATGACATCACATGCACAAATCTTGCAACTCCTTCAGGCATGTGTTATACCTTATGGGTTATGTTATGGATATGGGTGTAGAAGGTCAGAAAGTATCCAGAAAAGGAGATGGTTCAGAGCCCACATATTTGCCAGCTCAGGTTCTGGGTACCTACCCAAATAGCAGAAGAGCATTTATGCTTACCTTCTTCTCACACTTCCCTCCCATCCCCTAACACATCCCAGCACTGGGAAATTTAGAAAATGTCCAGAAACACAATCCAAAGCCTCTGTAGGGACTCTAAGTGCCATGGCCTCAAAGCTGTACTGTTCCCCAAACATGAAGATCTAACTCAAATCATCTCTATACTATGTTTTGTTCAGTACTGTTCACTGGTCACCCAGCACTGCTTGAAAGCAGAACGGCTTGGGTAAACTAACACTCCTGATGTGATCAAAAGAACCATGCTTATTTGTGTATTTTAACAAGTGCCTAATCCTACCTTGTTTTTGTACCTGCATCTCCTCAACCTGTGTCAGGGACTATTATCCTCTGCCTAGGTTCATCTGCAGCCTGTACCCAGACTGTTCCTTACTGCTGCAACCATTTACCTTTACATACAGCACTTTCACCTGCCCAGCTTCTTCCTCTACACTGAGGCTGGCAAGAGTCTGAAGTTCTTAACTGTTGGCTTTCTTCCCCCACCCCTGCTAGTATTGTGAAAATTTTGCTTTTCCTACCTCTGGTTCATGATTGTCACAAATTGACTTCATTTAAACTATATCATTATGCATATATGTTAGGGAGATGGTATGATTTGATTAAATTAAGTCATTATATTAATAACTTAAATAAACTTTGTTTCAAGTACTTGCTTCCTATGTGACATGATCAATTCAATGAACCTCAATTTCTTCTCTGTAATACAAGAAGAATATACACACTTTACAAGTTATGTATTTAGTAAATAAATAAGTAGAATATCTCACATAGCATCTTGCATATGAATATTATTTCTCAGGTTAATAATTATTAGAGTTATGTAAGAGTCAGTATAAAAGTAACTTTGTTGGACTCTAACACCACAAAAGACCAAATCCTTAGATGAATGAGTGGGTTTGGCAGAAGGTGTTTGGAAATAAAATAGTGAAGACAAAGCTGGCTAGTTTCACATAAGAGGCACCACATTTTCCATTTATACCCTTTCCTCCTCTTTCTTTGAACACTAGAATTAAAGTATTATATTTTCTTTTTGAATCAATGAACGTGGTTTGGACTAGGCTGTATAGGAATTTCAGTTATATCAAGAAGTCTTTGTATTCCAACATTTTGTTCCCATTGAATTGCCATGATGTCTGAAAACTGTGAGGCCACTGTTCTGAATAAATTGCGGTAGCTACTGCTTTAAGCTCAGATGTCCGGTGTGGGAGGGATAACGTATTAAACTGTGGTCACGGCATTAGTCTCTTTGGTGGATTTGCTGTGACGGACACAAGGCAAAGACTCTGGAAAAAACTAAAGGGCAGTATCATGAAGGAAAAAGAATATTTACATGTTTAATTTTTGCTGCCTATGAAAGCAAAGCCCATCTGGAAAACTTGCACGAACTCTATGCTATTTGGGGTCCTCCTAAAAACCAGTGATCCGGGAGGACAGAGGCAGATTGGTAGAAAAAGAGCCTTACTATAGGTCTTGATCTTAAGCAACGGGTGCCTCCTTCCAACATTTTTCCTACTTCCTCCTTTCCATATTTTAGTGAGGTGTTTTATAAGTGTGTATTTTAATCTATGTAGACAAGTAGGAGGGAAATTTTATTGAAGGTAAGCTATTTAACATTTACATTTAAAGTAGACATAGTTTTTGGCACAAAAATACATACTTATATCCAATATTTTTGAGCGCATGATATATATCCATTTCCTTGCTAGGCAGTGGTAATTTAGAGATAAAGAACTCATGTTTTCTAGCCCAAGGAAAAAGGCAACACATTTGAAACAAACTAGATTGCAAATGAACTCTCTCTTCAAGGCTACAGTCAAATATCTCATTTATCAAACTTCAACTGCTTCAAACCCAAGCCAATTTAATCACTTTCCTGTAAACAACTCCATCTCCTCTACATACTTTAATCTTTGTACTTACCATACTGTGTTGCAATAACATATCTATGTCAAGCTCCACAACTAGGTCGTAAGCATCTTTAAAGCAAAATGTTTGAAATTTCGTTCAGTTCTGTACCTTTGGTATCAAACACAGAATTCGGCTTGTAATGGGAACACAAATGTGTTCTGAATGAATGAAAGAGTACTGTAATCATGTTGTGAACTCTTTGAAGAGAGCATAAAAAGGCAGAGCATTAATGTTTGCAGAGAGAAGGGCATCATTGAGGAAATGACCTTTGACTTGGATGTTGAAGGATGAGACGAATTATGCTGGTATACGATTAGACAAAGCTCAACAGTTTTCTAGGCTGATTCTAAATTCATTCATCTAAATTGCTTAGAGGGTCCAAACACAACCTACAGACAGCTTGTCAAAATATGCTAGAAATTGCTTAGGGAAATACATTGAAGCTCACAGCAGCAAAAGTATTTATTTTTCAAGCAGTGTAAGCAAGATTTTTATGGAAGAAAAACTAGAAGAATTTATTACAATGAACATTTTTAATGAACATCTCATACCATGCTGTTGCCGGAACTTTCCCCTGGATTTCAGGACACACAGCAGGAATTTTCACGAGGATATGATGCAAACTGATCCTCTAATAGCTCCCAGAAGGTGAGCGGACAGGCCTGCAGCAGTGTGTCTTATGGTTCGCAGGATTTTTCACACTTTGGGTTCTCCTCACATGGAACTTGTCACTGATTCTTAAGTTTCTCCCCCTTCTTGCCTGGAGGAGGCCAATAATTCCTCTAATATTTTCCCACATATGTCCATGCTGAGAGCTGAATGATATGTGAGAAAATCTTGCCTAAAAATAGCACAGAGATATTTCAGGACATTATTTTGGGCAATTTGACTTGGAGTGGTCTAAGGAAACTAGATCTGTGTAATAAGGTAAAATAACAAATTTAATGGCAGTTTAAGGGTATGTGGTCATAGAAATAATCCAGCTTGGTGTATGTTTTGACAACTAACAAGTCAAAGGTCTCTGTGAATTGGTTCATGGAAGGAAGATTTGGAAAATCATAAATTTATTGCAATAAAAATATTGCACTTTTTCTCTGTTGAAAATGGTTAAGATATATCTTTGTGGTGATAGATTGTAGACTTACATACATTTTTACTTATTTTTCAAGATGGGTTACATTTTTGAAGAGTTATATTAGTGAGCCATGAAAAGGGTACCCATCAATAGAGTTTTAGGGTCCCCATGAAGAGACAGTATAATTTCACTATACTATGTGTTTATCAGGCCACATCTGAATCCTTTGTTTGCCAGTTACACTTATAATGTATTAAAAGGATCAAAGGCCAAATGGATTGTGTATAATGACAGCAGCTAGAATTGAGACTTGTGAATATCAAGGCACACGAGGACAGATAAAGTACTTGAGGATATTAAACCTAGAGAAAAAAATGACCATGAAGGTCATAATAACTAAGGAATTTTCATGCATTAGATGAAGTAAATCTCTTGTTTTGCTCCATAGGAACTAGCCAGGGTGAAAGAGAGATACAGAATAATAGATTCCATATCAAACTGTAAAGATCATGTGTGGGGATGCCTAATCAATAACAGGTTGAATTGCCTGGAAAAGTATCAACAGAGTTATTTAAAGAGACGCTGAAGTTGATTCATCAGGGATGTTATAAGAGATTTGGGCATTAGATGAAAGTTTGGACCAAGTGACATTCTATCTCTTCAATTTATAAAATTGATCAACCAGATAATTAGATGGATTACAAAGCCATAATAATAAATGTGGTATAGTATTAGACAGAAATAGACAATAGTCCAGTAGAATAGAAAAGTTCACAGACAGAAAGAATATATAGAAACTTAATTTTCAATAGAGGAACTCCACAAATAAATGGATAAAAGATAAATCTGTAATACATAGTGTTATATAATCCATCTCATTACATGGAGAAAAATAAGATTGATTTCAAAAGAATTAGATACTAAATGTTAAAGGCAACATTAAAAAATATCAGTAATAAATGTGCAAAGTACCTTCATGATAAGAAAGAACTTCTTAAAATTTAAAAACACAAACTATAAGGAAAAAATCTTGTTTAATTAGATTACAGAAAAATAAGAATTTATGCTCAATGTGAACTCTGTGTATATAAAACAGAATGGAAAAAAGATATTTGAAACCTACAAACAGAAGAGCAACAAAAGGTAGAATTTCTGAGAATCAAGTCAGTACCAATAGAAAAATTGACAAAGGAATTGAAATGGACAAAGTAAGAATATTTTTATAGTAGTAGAAATCAAAAAAGCTGAGAAACATAAAAAACTACTCACAATAATTAGTAATGAAAGAATTATAATTGTAAAGGCAATGAGATACATGTAATACCTATTAAATGGCCAAAAAATTAAAAAATCTGGACAATACAAAGCCTTGGCACAGATATGAACTATATGAATTTCTTTCTGCTGTCACTGAAGAAGTAGGTTGTGATACCCATTCTGAAGAGGTTCTGTCATTTTCTAATAAAATAAAATTATGTGTGCCTCACAGTTCTGGAATTCCACTCCTTGGTGTATAGCTCTAAGAAATTCACACAAGTCATCAGATAAATGTGTAATTCAGTGCTTATTGCAGCAATATTTATAGTAATAGGGAGCTTGAGGAAAATTCAGAATGCATTTCTATAAGTATAGAAAAGAAAAGGAAGTTGATGCACACCATGAAATATTGTGAATGAAATATTAAGTGTTGAAGCAATAGATTAGAGGTACATTAAGAAATATGAATGTTCTTAAAACATAAGGTTTAGTAATAAAAGTAAAGAAAAATTACAGATATAGTCATATTGTTACAGAGCAACAGAAGGTCTGTTATTGTCCGCCGCCTTATGGAAAGATGCCTCTCAAAGCCAGAGATTTGTGAAAAGGAAAGATTTATTTAATGCTATACAGAGTTAAAGTAACAACTTAACATCTTCATTAAAATATCAAAGTCCTTTAGGATACCCACAGATGCCCACAGTGCTTCCTATCTCCCTCTGCCCTAAGTCAGGGTACCGTAATTGCAAGGAAGAGAAGCACACATCCGGATCCAGGCTCTTGACACCGTCAGCTGTGTCGTCGTCCAGGCAGGATCTCTGGTTAATCCAAAGCCATGTGGCACCTTCTCATGGCCTATTGGCAAGAGTTCTTTCACCCTTCTTCCAGGCAAAGTCTCTCTTGTTCCCAGGCCACGCAGCCAAAGGGAGCACCCCAAAGCCGCATGGTCCTTCTTCCACCAAAGCTGTGGGGAAGGGGTCCCCACTCTGGCAAGGCCACGTGGCTCTCCCTCTTCACCAAAGCGGCAGGGGTCTGCACTCTGGTGAAACCGCGTGGAATCTCCTCCCTCTGGCAAAGCTGCGAGAGGGTCTCCACTTGGGCAAAGCCAAGTGGCAATTCTCTGCTAAAGCCACATGGTGATTTTCCCTCACAGGGCTGTGAGGGTCCTAACTCTCATGAAAGCGTGTGGATTCTCTTTCCAATGGCTGCCACGCCTGGGTTTAAATCCCTGCGCCAACCCTCCTCTGCAGCCGCATTTCCGACTCCTCCTGCAATCGGTTACACCTGCCAACATTCCTGTATGTTTCCAAGGTTATTGGGATGCCACCATGAGTCTGGGCAGGTGTGTCCCCATTTTCTGGAGCCAATCTTCTCCAAGCTCCCACACAGGCACTGTAACTTGGGGTTCCTCCCCCAGTCATGTCTTGGGGGGAGTCTTTTCCATCCCCCTGGCTCAGAGCATGGCCACAGCTGTCTAACATATCTATGAGACCAGTTAAAGGTTATAGATATGTTACATGACCATTCTGGAGGTTATCTGCAAAACCTTTGCTATGCAAAACAACTCAATGGCCCTGCTACATTTGTCCCTTCCCCCAGCTCACACCTGAGGGGGAAGGGGTGAGGACATCTTATATGTCTTTCTAATATTTCCTGGACACCCTGAGTTCTGGGCTCCATTCCAACTCCCTTTTTGGGGCCCCCCTCTTGGCTGCACCCTGTTACAATATATAACACAATATCATTTAAATACATCAAAATTACTTGTGTACAGAATGACACACTTTTGCCAAAACATCCATATGCCAAATACACATTAAATATAGTAATATACTGACTATTGGATAAATAGGAATAGATGTGGAGTATGGTAACAAAAGGGAATAAATAAAGAAAACAAGACAGAGACTTTGCATTGATTATTAATGATAATGTGTCATAAAGTGAATTAGCATGCTTAACAATATGCATCTGAGTATCAGAAAATAAAATAATAAAATTGAACAAAATTATACTTTGTTTTCAGAGGACCTAGGGACTACTATGTGTGTGGGACTGCCTGTTTTATCTGTTACTGTTATCCTTCACTCAGATCACCTAAGGGAGTGATAGAGGACACCATTTCCCCCTCTTCTCATGGTAGGTCTCAAGTTTTTGCCTCGTAATATGTAGATTTCATTGAAGAATTTCTTTCACTTTATTATGTACATACATAATATTTCAAAATATGAAAGACCCACAAAGGAGAATTATCCCTTACTTTTTCATTTTGAAAGAGTTTTCAACTATGCATTAAAATATTTCAATCATTTTTAAAGGATTCATTTTTAATGGAAGAAAAGTTTAATTTGAAGATAATATGAAACTGTTATAATAGCTTATTAAACATAAAGGGTAAAAAACTAGTGAAGCTTTAAAATGGTAATTAAAACAGCTGATGTGTGTCTAATGCATTTATCCAGCATCTTCTAGCAACAAGTAATGATGACGTTAAAAAATTTGTCTATATACTCAAGTCATTATTACTGCTGTAGTTTCTATCTCTGCCAACTGTCAAAGTCCTGAGCTGTCACTGCCTTTGAGCCACCAAAAGTAAACGATGCACTAAGAATGCAGACACATGCGCACTTTACCTGCTGCACAGGAGTTGATGTCACTATCACAGAAGGGAGGCAACAGGTCGCTTCCTCAGCAAGGTGAAATTAAAAGTGACAAAAATAATTGAACAGTTCTCCGTGTATAGAGGATTTATTCTCCTTCTGGGTGCTTACAAGTTTGCAACTACATTTATATGTATTAGCTTAATCACTGCCTACAAATAGCTGCCTGTGAGGTAAGTAGGGTAGGTAGTATTATCTTGATTCTAAAGAAGAAGAAACTGGATCTATAAAGGCATTTTCATAAATATGCCCACGGCCACATGGCTCTTAAGCTCAGGTGTGATTTGAATATGAATTTCCTAGTTCCCAGTCAGAATAATTTTCTCCAATATCATTTAAAATCTCCATCAGAGCCTGGAGGGGTGGTTCTTTTGGTTTAGAGAGTCTCATACACCAAAAGATCATGGATTTAATTCCCGGTCAGTGCAAATACCTACATAGGTTGCAGGTTTGGTCCCTGGTCAGGGTTCTTATAGGAGGAAACGCATCAATGTTTCTCATATCGATGTTTTTCTCATGTGGATGTTTTTCTCCCTCTCTCTCTCTCAAATTATTTCCCAGTTTGAAGCAGTAGTCATACTCCCTAATGTTTGGCATCAAGGAAGTATGTAACATTGTCTAACCATGTGGGGAACATGATATAAAGAGTATGTGATTGTCTCAGAACTAAGCTGTATACCAGAAACCAGTATAAAATAAAGTAAGAAAAAAATTTAATTGTCTGACTAGCTGAAATATTTTAGCTCCAACTCTTTAATTTGGTAACTTTAGCACCATTTCTGGAGAAAAAATGACTAGACAGCAAGATATTGTTCTTTTAAAGTACAAGCCCCATTATGTAAATGTAACATTTATAAGTTGCTTTATTATAAACCTATACTACATATAAAAAAACTCTGCACAGTTTAATTAGTACAGTTAAATGGTAAATTATTCAATATCTTATCACTTTTAATACCCTCAAAATCACCAACTGCTAATCCAAATTATGATTATGTTGGCAATTTTTCTATTCTCCACTGGTTGTTAAATATAAAGTATATATTATTGTCCTCTAAGGTCAATTGTACAATAACTAATTAAGTTTACAAGGTTTTAAATTTTAAAAAATTGGAAAAAGCTTGAAAAATTGAGGTCAATAGAAAACTAAATATGACTTTCATAAATTAAACTCTGGGAACATTTTTCAAATATTCAAAGTAAAATTAACCCTCACAGTCACATCAAAGTTTTGTTTTTATTGTGATTCTCCTACCACCCCAGAAGATATTTTCTTGGAAAATAAATCTGCTATAATTATGGTGGCCCTTACTGTGGACCAGAGATGGTTCTGACTTATATCCAAACTCCTAGTACAATTATTAACAGCACTCTGTTTACTTTCAAACTTGTTCTTTGTTGGAAGATAAATTGTATTGTCACCCTAATCATAATTCAGTATAAGACAATGGTCATATTTCACTGTGTAAGAAAAATGGCAGGGGGGTTAATAATTGCTCAAAACTATCAAAAGCTAAATTATAGTGAAATTTAATCTTCAACCATCCATGAGATTATTAGTTCATTAGCCATATTCAAAAATAGCTTAAATTAATATTTATTAGATAAAATGCTTAATCAACTTGGGGTAAAGTCTATAACTACAAAGGGAAGTAGTGAATTCAGAGCCAATTTGTTCACCAAAATAAAATCAACAATTCTTTCTTATCTAACTGTAAAGCTAACCACTTGTTCAACAAAACTATGACTAGTGCAGCTGCATACCATATCCTTCTTATACATGAACATCAGCTCCACTTTCTTGCTGAATCACCTTTAATTCAAGGTTACCTTTGTAACTTGATCTGTCCCGTATGGCATGATCACTCTCACCAAGAATATCAGCCCCTTCTTCTCATACCAAAAGGATACTTCTGATATATACCAATGATTGGAACCTTGGTACTAAGCATTATAAATTGCTATGGCTGGTGAATTACAGTCAGAATCTAATTGTTTCAATTTGCTGTAAGTGCTTTAAATTATTATGAAAGGAACTATATTGAAATCTCTAAGTACCTAGTCTTCTCTTTATATTTAAAAGCTAAGTTGCTGCTTTTTCTAGCATGCCTTAGGGATATATTTTATTGTATAGAAATCTGTCAAATGAGATTCAAAAAGGAAAGTTCACTTTCTATTTTTCAGTCTTTAACCTTTAACCAGTGTTTGGCTGTAATTGTGCCACCTCACATGGTGATAATTCAACATAATATTTCAATGATTTCATTTATTGTTGAATCTGTATACAATTGTTCTATGCTAATATCATCTTCACTTTTTCCTGCTCAAAATTTGAGGAAAAAGAATCCTTGAAGAAGTCCTTTTAATCCTCAATCTAGTAATAATGAGACAGGCATTTACTTTAAATGTGTTCATAGCACAGATGAAGACATGGAAAATTCTCTCTTAGGAAGAAAAACTAGAAATAATAAATAAAATAATGATGTGTACTTCTCTTTTTTCTTACCTCACACTCTAATCCTCTACTTTCATATGAATTAAAAGTTGAGTATTTTGCCTGATTATCATTATTTCCTCAATCTTCAAGTTCAAGGTTATAATCCATGTAGAGAGAATAGCTTTTTAATAGTATTAATGGAATGAGTATGCTATTATTTTAATAAGAAATTAACAGAATAACAGATTATAATCTTATTACAATTAAGGAAAATCATAAACTAAAATGGCTTTCGTTTGCTTCTCCTCCATCCAAGTAAAACCACAAAAGCCCTATTTCTCTTGCATTTTCATGGTAGGGACAGTTGAATCACATGGCATGAGATCAATTAGAATTTCTGCTTTTTCTTCCTCTGGTATGTCCCTTCTGGTGGTGCACAGATTCTAAACCATGGGGTTGCCTGACTATTCCTTGCTCTACGATGACTGTGCTTGGACTCCATGTTCCTATGTTAGAAATATTTATGCACTTAAAGCAGAGAACCTATACTTCAGTATCTCATTTTTTAAAATAATTGTATTTATTTTTAGAAAGAGGGGAAGGGAAGGAGAAAAAGAAGGAGATAAACATTGATGTGTGAGAGAAACATCCATTGGTTGCCTCTCACACACACCCTAGCATGGATCTGGCATGAAACACAGTCTTGCGCCTGACCAGGAATCAAACTGGTGACTTTTCGGTTTGCTAGACTACGCCTAACCCACTGGGCCACACTAGTCAAGGCTTAGTACCCCATTTAATAACAAGAGCACAAAACAACTTATTAGAAAAGATCAAAGCTACAGAGAAAATACAACTAAGTGACGAAGACATAGCCAACCTATCAGATGCAGAGTTCAAAACACTGGTAATCAGAATGCTCACAGAAATGATTGGGTATGGTTGCAAGATAGAAGAAGAAGTAAAGGCTATGCAAAGTGAAATAAAGGAAAATATGCAGGGAACCAACAGTGAAGGGAAGGAAACTGGGACTCAAATCGATGGTTTGACCAGAAGGAAGAAACAGACATTCAACCAGAAAAGAATGAAGAAAGAAGAATTCAAAAAAAATGAGGAGATGCTTAGGAACCTTCAGGACAACTTCAAATGCTCCTGCATCTGAATCATAGGGGTGCCAGAAGGAGAAGAGGAAGAACAACAGATTGATAGCTCATTTGAAAACATAATGAAGGAGACTTTCCCTAATCTGGCAAAGGAAATAGACTTCCAGGAAGTCAAGGAAGCTCAGATAGTACCAAAAGTTAGACCCAAGGAAGCACACACCAAGGCACATCATAATTACATTACCCAAGATTAAAGAGGAAAGAATCTTCAAAGCAGCAGGAGAAAAGGAGAAGATTTCCTACAAAGGAGTTCCCATAAGTCTATCAGCTGATTTCTTAAAAGAGACATTAAAGTCAAGAAGGGACTGTTAAGAAGTATTTGAAGACATGATAGTCAAGGACCTACATCCAAGATTACTCTGTCCAGCAAAGCTGTCATTTAGAATGGGAGGGTGGATAAAGCGCTTCTCAGATAATGTCAAGTTAAAGATGTTTATCATCACCAAGCTCTTATTATATGAAATGTTAAAGGGACTTTTCTCACAAAAAGAAGAATATTAAAAATATGAACAGTCAAATGGCAACAAACTCACAACTATCAACAACTGAACATAAAAAATAAAAACAAAAACAAACTAAGTACCTAGAACAGGAACAAATTCACAGAAATGGAGATTACATGCAGGGTTATCAGTGGAGAGGAGGACGGGGGAGAATAGGGGGAAAAGTACAGGGAATGAGAAGCATAAATTGTAGGTACTAAATAGACAGGGAGAGGTTAAGAATGGGAACTGTACTTGAAAAACAATTTAAAAAAATAGTATGGGAAAGGGAGAAGCCAAATATCTTATATGTATGACCCATGGACATGAACTAATGGGGGAGGGGGAATGCTGGTGGGAAGGGGGGGTTGCAGGGTGGAGGAGAATAAAGGGGCAGAAAATAGGACAACTGTAATAGCATAATCAATAATACATATAAAATTTAAAAAACCCTTAAGTTTCACATATTCAAAGAAAATCCTTTGCTAAAACTCTTGATCAAGCAATTTATTAAAAGTATAATTTAGGGATTATTTTAATTTTCTAAAATATGTTGTATCACATATTGTGTGTGTGTGTGTGTGTTATAATCGGTTTACTAGAAAATAAATTTGCTTCTTTAAAAAATCATCCCTGATTTTTGGAGAAAGCCAGATTAAATTTCTTCTTTTGCAAATTTTTATATAAACTTCATATTTTTGCTTCTGAAGTTCTCAAAAAAATTGTTTTTCAAAAACGATGTATAATTGTATTTACTAAATTATGACCCATTTCCACCTTTGACATGTTTTACTGTTCCTTTATCTGCATTTGAATTCTCAGATAATTGAGAATAGGCAACAGAAGGAAATGAGATACTCGAGACCAATTTGAGCTAATATAAACAAATTTCCAATATTCACCCTAAGCATAAAAACACTTGTAAGATCTTATTGAGCTCAGTTCCTAATGAGATCTAAAATCTCATTTTCTGAACTATATTCCAACAATTCTGAATGACAATTTTAGATGGCCCATTGCCTTGGTGTTTCATGTCAATTAGCATTGCTATTTTCTAATGTACTTTATTTATGAATGTATGAGCCTGATTTCATATGTATTATATCTTCACATTTCAAAATGAATTTGAATAAGTTTTTAATTTTTATTCTCTAATTAAATGATCTCTGCCCAAAGCAGCATAAATTTGTATATATTCCATATGCATAAAGTAATTAACTTGCAGGTTTTTTAAAGCAATGCTCAAAGTAATTATTTAGTACTCAAAAATTTTGCTAATTTTCTTGTATAATTTTTAGTCTTTTATTAAACAAATTTTCCCATAGGCAAAATAATATGGCAAATATTAAGTCAGAAGTTTTATAAATTGCTATTTTAATAAAATGATACCTAAAATAAGTTATTAAACTTTGAATAAGCATTGAAGCTGTAATAAATTGTATTGTAAAAATGTTAAGTCACTTGTATATTGATCTGAGTACACTAATAAGTTTAACATGAATAAAAAGAAGAGAAACAGAATAAACAAAGTATAAAAAAAGAAGACACTTTAAGACTAGTGGTGGAGACATGGGAGATGTATTAATATTCTTGAAATCAACACTACTTTTTAACTGCATAATATACAAATACATGTAACAAATTGTTTTGCCAATACACTATTAAGTTATTCATATATTTCTGCATTAATTAATCAAATATTTATTAAACACCATCTATATGGCAGGAACTTTAGTGGGTACTGGAGACAAAGACGAGACAACGATATAATAGGGCAGAAACCTAAATAAACATGTACCTTCAATATTTACTATGGAAATATTACCTGTCTCATATTTAATGAATCTTTAGGTTTTAGCCTGTCACTTTGTCTAGAAACCTTTCTCTGAGCAATACTCCTTGTCCACAACTGTATTAGGAGATGCTGCTAAACATTTCCTTAACCCTCTGCTTGTCCTTTATTGTATTATTTACCACACTTTACTGTAAATACTTGTTTTAAAATTTGAATCTGACTCCTTGATTCTAAACTTTGGGAGATCACATACAAAGCTGTGCTCTTTTATTTATATCCTTCCGCCTAACACAGTGGAAGTACATGATATAAAAGTATCCAGCCACACAATATAAAAATAGAAACATTTATTGAAGATATAAGATACAAGAAACATCGTACATAGGACAATGATGCCTTAGTCGCCTTCAAAGTTATGACATTCTTGAGGAAATCTGGTTCATTGGTAGTGGTTTGAAATAAGTCATTAGCAATTGCAACACAATGTTCCTTCTGCTCTGGTAGCAGAAGCCATGGAATGAATTTTGCCAGGACATGTTTCATTCTAAGATCCTACATCAAAATCTCGACACAGTAGTTTTTGGAATCCCCAGATCAGCTTCTAGTTCTCCCACAACAGTCACTGAGCTTTGCTGATTGCAGCCTGTACACAGTCAACATTCTCAGGTGTTCTGCATGTTGCAGGTCTTCCAGAACGTGGATCACTTTCAACAGATTCTAGACCATCTTTGAAGTGTTTGTACCACAATTTTATTTGTGCTGCACTCATTGCACTGTCCCGGGAAGCCTTCTGAATCATCTGAATAGTTTCTGTGGAGTGTTCAAACTTAATGCAAAATTCGATGCAAATTCATTGCTCCACTCTCTCAGTCATTTCGAATGTGATGGCCACACAGTACACACACCCACTCAATGGCATCTACCACCCCCACCTACTCGTATAGTGAAATCTTCATTGTTCACTCAATCCAGTCCACTCTCCTTGGCTGCCAGGTTACACTGCTGCCAGCAAACCTTTCTCATTATGCTAATAATGGCTGATCTTTTCCAGATAGGTCTTGTATGCCTAATACATATTGGCTGAAAAAAAGAAGAGGGAGGGAAAGAGACAGAGAGAGGAAACAGAAAAGAGGAAGGGAAATAAAGGCAGGAGTGGGGAAGAAAAGAGAAAAAAAATAATTTTACATGGAAAATCTCTCTTATGGTCAGTTTTGGATGGAATTCTTGATTTTTGTACATAAAAATTTAACAATAACAATAGTTGGGAGATTAAAAGTAACTAAATTTCAGAAAAAAATACCATTCACCTCAAATTTACTATATCTAGATGGGTGCTGGAGACACACAGAAATGTGAGGTCTCATTCTACTTTCAATCTATCAGCAAATACTAGCCAGGGTTCTCATCCTTTGAAAAGTTTGAAAAAGATTGAGTCACTAAAACATAGCTAAAGATATCTATAATTATCAGTCAAATATTTACCTCAGTAGTCCAAAAAGCAAGAAGATTTCAAAATGTTTTCCACCTCAGGAGATTCTGTGCAATGTATTTGGAAATATCCTAATCATTTTGATATGATATACTCAGTGTTAGAATTTACAAAGAAATATCTCCAAATCAGTAGAAATATATCTTTGAATTCCATTGTGCAAAGGTCATTTAAAATTAAAACGACTTTTTAATCTGCCCAGGGTCTCATAAAGCTACGCTGAAACCATCTGCCAGGCTGCTTTTGTATCACTAAGCTTGATCAGAGAATTTTTTCCCAAGCTTATTCAAGCTGTTGGCAAAATTTATCTTCTTACCATTATTGTAACAGGGTGCAGCCAAGAGGGGGGCCCCAAAAGGGAGTTGGAATGGGGCCCAGAACTCA